>OY723301.1:344904-894904 GCA_963210315.1 Rhynchopus euleeides
CCGCTGCCTTTGCACCGGGAGCACTTCTTCTTCCAGTACTTTGTCTTACCGCACATGCAGGGCTGCGAATCCGAGCTGCCTTCCGAGGTGTCTTCCGAGCTGTCTGCCTAGTAATTCTGCTTGTCCGCATTGCAGCTCCCAACACCACATTCACAGCAGTGGCAATGGATCCACGTCCCAGGTACCACTTTCTGCACACAGCGTGCGGTGCTCGATCCCGGCGGCGTATACCTCGTGCAGTCGCCACAGCCATGATGTTTCTTGCCGCACATTGTCAGAGAGGAGGGGAAGCGATTAACCTGTCTGTGTGGGTGGTGTGTGTATAAAATGTACACTGGGGGCACCTCACTTCTTCGCCACATCCGGCAGATGTGCAAGTGCAATGCAAAGCGGCGTACCACGCAAATACAGGTGGGGGTCATGGGGGCGCGTGCGTACCGGTATGGTATGGTGACCCAATGCAGAGACAGCCTGCACGTGTGTGTCTGGCTCCGCACCCGATTGCTCGGGTGTGCTGATCTCCCGCTGCCTCTGCCCGCTGCACCACCTGCCCCTGTGAGGGGGCGGGCGGGAGTTTGGGCGCGTGGGAGGAAGGGAGAAGGATGAAACAGAAGAAGAGAGCAAGGCAACGCAAAGCGAAGCAAATCAGAGCAGAAGACGCGGGGCGCACCACACGAGACAGAGCGACACAGCACTCAGGGGCCCAGATCAGCGGGCCTCAGTGCATGTGGTGCCCAGCCCTGTGGCATGCGCCCACCCCGTTGGCAAATATTCAGTTTCTGGTTGTGTTGCGGGCGCTGTTTCGTGGAACTGCAACACCCGTGCCTCGGAACATCAGCCGCAGCCGAAAGCGGCCAACCCTCTCTGCCTTCAGTGGCTGTGATCCGGGCGGGTGGTCTGCAGTGCGGCAGCGCCTGCCTTGTGTGGGGCTGAAGGGTGGATGTGGAAGGGAAGACAAGATGTGCAGGCAGGATGTGCACATCAGTACCTGCGCATGACCCAGCTGCCGTGAGGGCTGTGTGGCATGGCCGCAGCGGCGACGGGGGCCTGTGGCACCCCGCCAGGGCCCGAAAGGTAAAGCAAAAGAAGATGTCTGTGCCCGGGGAACAAACGAAGCACCCGGGTCGGGCCTGTCGGTGTGAGTGCGTGGTCTGCATCTACGTGTGGGTGTACACACGCGGCACCTGGCCGTCTGTTGTTGGCGGGAACTGCTGGTGTCGTTCCACCATCGGGCAGTGACGAGCCCTCCTTCATTTCAGTGAAGTGAGACAAGGGGGCCGCGCACCACACACGCGCATTGGAATGGGATCGCACCGGCATTGGCATCGACATGATTGATTCTCATTGTTCACGGATCAGATGACAGCCGAAGAAGGCAGGCATCGGATGGAGAGGGAGAAGAGAAGAGTATCTCCGAAGACAAATTGGAAGTGGAATAGGCAAAAGAAGACGAATAACACGGCAAGTACGGCAAAACAACAAGAACCGGCAAAGACAAATTGCCGAAGGAAAAGAAAACGGGGGAATGGTGCCGGTGCGGCTGCAGGGAAGCTCCGCTGCTGCCCAAGTAAGTGAATACAACAAGCCTGCTCCCTGCCCCGCTCCCGCCGCCGCATGCACAAGGCAGCTGCACGCGGAGAGCGCAGGAAGAGACACAGAACCGCAGCAGCACCACACCCCAACATGTGGAGCGATGGAATGTGGAGGGTAAAACATGGCGTTGAGGAAGCGTGTCTGGGGGTTGAAGAGGAAGCCCGCAGAATCGAAAAAAGGTCCCAAAAGCCAAAACCACCCCACACTGGGGAAGACTTGGAAGGTGGTGGTGGAGGCAAAGGCAAAAGCAAAAGCAAAATCGAGGGGTGAACGTGGACGTGGTCTTGCACGTGCACGTGGAATCAGAACTGTTCCGCGTCACTCAAAGTCGTCTCGCCACGCAGCCTACCTGCGGCGGTCGCCCTTCGGGAACCCGGCCTCCTGGATCACCTTCCACGCAGCAACGAAGTGCCGCTCGAACTGGGCCCGGTTCTTCTTGAACTGCCGCACAATGGCGTGCAGCCGCTTGTCCTGCCGCATCACCATGTCGATCGGCAGCATCACAGCCTGCATCCCAGGCCCCCCGCGGTACTGCAGGTCTGTCGGATCGCGCATCGCACCCGCCTCGTCCCACCTCCCCACGTCCAGGTTGTGGAAGTACTCGTTCCCGAAGACGAGGTTGTGCTCTGTCCACTGCCCCTGGTTCCCGCTCACCTCCAGGTGCATCGCCCCCATGTTGTGACCGCCCCCCAGCAGGCTCACCATCTTGTGCAGCGCAAACTTGTCCGTATCGAGCGAGATCCCGAGCTCCCCGAACTTGCGGAAGAAGTACTGCAGCGTCTCCCTGTGCGGGAACACGTCGTTGTTGAAGTGCTTCTGCGGCAGACGCGCGTTGTCCCCCACACACAGCCTGTCCGTCTCAGCAGGGGCGACGAAGTCACGCCGCCCGCCGCGGAAGAACAGCGGCGGGCTCCCCATGTACTCCAGCGCCGTGTTGCCCGCCAGCACGTACAGGTCTGCGCGCGACACGGTCGGGTGTGCCGCCTTGACAGCCGCAAGCGCACGCGTCGCCACATCCAGCCCGCGGTTGTCCGGGAGCCCCGCCTCGGGGTGCGTCCGCACGCACCCGCCGATGCTGCCGCCGATCGGGAGCAGCGCAGGGTTGAACGTCGACAGCGTGTGGAACGCCAGCCGCACCAGCAGCGGCCTGAAGGTGGGCGGCTGCGACTCAATCACCGCCACGATGGCGTGCACCACAGGCATCAGGCCCGCACGCTGCTTCCGCAAGATGCCCTGCCCGGGAGGGGTGAGCGCATTGCCGGACCCGGACGCCGGGGCAGGGGTGCGCCTCCCAGGCGGTGTGGGCCGAGACGGCCTCGGTGTCGGCCTCGGTGCCGGGGCGGGCACGCTGCCCCAAATGGGGGGCAACCCCGGAGTCGAGGGGGCTGGGGTGCGCCTGGGCGCGCGTGTGCGGTCCCTGGGGGAAGGCGTGGACGGTGCCCCCCATGTCCCCGTCGGTGGTGACGGTGCAGGTGTGCGCCTCGGTGCCCGTGTGCGGCAGCCCCAAGTCGAAGTCGGAGGAGCAGGTGTGCGCTTCCCCCACGTCTTCTTCGGTGTCGGTGCCCGAGGTGCAGGTGTGCGGCGGCTGCCCCACCAAGTCGATGTCGGAGGAGAAGGGGTCCGCTTGGGCGTGCGGTTCCGCTTCCCCCACGTCTTCTTCGGCGCCGGTGCCGGTGTACGCTTGGGCGTGCGCTTCCCCCAAGTCCGCTTCGGTGACGGAGCACGCTTCCCCCACGTCCTCTTCGGTGTCGGTGCCCGCGGTGCAGGTGTGCGGCGGCTGCCCCACCAAGTCGAAGTGGGAGGAGAAGGGGTACGCTTGGGCGTGCGGTTCCGCTTCCCCCACGTCTTTTTCGGCGTCGGTGCCGGTGTACGCTTGGGTGTGCGCTTCCCCCAAGTGCGCTTCGGCGTCGGTGCCGGTGGTGTCGGTGTGCGTTTCGGTGACGGAGCACGCTTCCCCCACGTCCTCTTCGGTGTCGGTGCACGCTTCGGTGCAGGTGTGCGGCGGCTGCCCCACCAAGTCGAAGTCGGAGGAGAAGGGGTCCGCTTGGGCGTGCGGTTCCGCTTCCCCCACGTCTTCTTCGGTGTCGGTGCTGGTGTACGCTTGGGTGTGCGCTTCCCCCAAGTCCGCTTCGGCGTCGGTGCCGGTGGTGTCGGTGTGCGCTTCCGCTTCCCCCAAGTCCTCTTCGGCGTTGGTGCGGGTGCACGCTTCGGCGCCGGTGTGCGGCGGCTGCCCCAAGTGCCCCAAGTCGAAGTCGGAGGAGAAGGGGTACGCTTGGGTGTGCGCTTCCGCTTCCCCCACGTCCTCTTCGGCGTCGGTGCCGGTGCCGGTGCCGGCTCCGGTGTGCGTGGGCTGCCCCAACCGCCCCAAGTCGACGTGGGGGGGGGTGGGGGTGCTTCGCACCTTCGGTGTCCGGGAGCCCCACCAACTCCACGGCGCCGCTGTGCGCTTCGGCGCCGGTGTCGTCGAGCCCCACCCCCACGCCTGTGCCAGGGTGGCACACAGCACAACCTGCACCAGCAGCAGCAGCACCCGCGCCTGCATCGTCACAGCAGCTGAAAGACGGGCACCCAAGGCCCAGAGTAGATATCGGTGGGGATGTGTCCCTGTGGTGCGCGTGTGGGGTGGCGGCACAGACAGAGGACAACCAAAAGCAGGGCAGATGTGAAGCGCAACGCAACGCAACGCAGCACACACACAACACCGGTCCTTCTGAGGAAGCAAACGGAATCCCCCGGGGAGCCCCCCTCTCCCACCACAGGTAAACCACGGGGTAAACCACCTCCAGGCACATGGCGCTGAGCCCCTGCGTGCAACCAAGCACGAAGCTGGCACAAGACACCAGACACCCTCCCGCCCTGCCCACACCCCATTTCTTGCACAGATTTATATTGCAGGCAACACAGGCCGCCCCGCAACCGAGCTGCAGCACCCCTCGGCCCTCCTCCGCCTCCATGCCGTGCCGGAAAGAAGGCCTGCTCCACACTCGCGGGCGACCTGCTTGCCTGCTGCCTGCGCATCTGGGTGCACTGTATGCGGGTGACAACACGCAACCCACCCACCCCCACCCCCCACGCCCTCCTCCCCTTGGGGGGGTAAATGGTATTTCGGTACATCGCCTCCAGACGGAGGCTACACGTCACGCTCTCCACAGCGCAACAAACTACACTACATTCGGTACAACAGCCCCGACGCGTCGTGGGGGGAAAGCAAACGGAGGGCCACCAGGGGCCAGACCCCCCCCCCTCCCCCTCCCCTCCCACCCCACTATATATTCCGGCAACAGGTGGACTCCTGAGGTGGGACACCTGTGTCGAGATCTGGAGCCCCTCTCCCCCCCCCCACATCTGATACATGCGTTGGGCACATCCACATCACCTCCCATAGGCCAACCTCCCTACCCCCCACCCCCACCCCCACCCCCCCTACACGCCCTTTCCTTCTCACTTCTCCGCCCCTCCCCTCTCCCCTTCCCCTGTTACCTGATCCCAGATCAGCTCAACTCGCGGTATTCCCTCGGGGTCAAGAGGCGGTTATCCCTCTGCCCGGACCGGGAGTAGTGGCGTGTGTAGGCGGAGGGGGAGGGGTACGGGGCCGAGGTGTCGAGGGCCGGGGGTGTGGAGTCGCCTAAGACAATGCTGTCCATGGCGGGCACAGCGTACCTCGGGGATGCCTCGGGGGCCTGGGGGTAGTGTGGGGATGCGCTATAGCCCTGCCCTGCAGCCACAGCCTCCTGGTGGGACGGCTGCCGCTGCGGCGACGGCTGCCATGCGGGGAGCCGCCCGTGCTGCTGACGGGCCTCGGGGCTCGCCGACACCTCCTCCGCCTCCGCCTCCCGCTGCGCCCTGCGCTGCGACCTCCGCGCCGACTTGTCATCCGCCATGGTGGCCAGCGCCCTCCGCGCCTGATACAGCTTCACGTCGTGGTGGAAACCCTTCCGCGTCGACGCCAGGATGGCATCCTGCGCCTCCGCCAGCTGCCTCCGCAGCTCCGCAATCTCCCCATCCTTCTCAAACGCCACGCCGCGCTGCTTGCTCAGCGTGGCATACGCCGCTTTGATCAGGTCGTGCGTCTGCTTCGGCACCCCCCCAGGGCTGCCCCTCGGGGAGCCGCCCCCAGCCCCGCCGCGCGACATCTGCCCCTGCTGCTGCAGCTGGCTGATGTGCCTGGCGCGCGCCTCAATCGCCTCCGCATTGGCGTCCCTCGCGCTGCGCATCGCGGCAACCTCGCCCTGCATGCGCTCCCCCTCCGGCGAGAGGGGTGCGTTGTGGGCCTCCTCCGAGGCGCGGTGCACCTCGGCCTGCAGCTCATGCAGGCGTGCCTCGCGCTGCGCCAGCTCGGCGCGCAGCCCCGCAACCAGCTGCGCCTCGGGGTCAACCTCCACAGGCGCAGCGCCGGTGCTGCTGGGTGCGGCGGAGTAGTGGGGTGCCGTGCCACCCATGCTCCGCTGCTGATGTGACGCAGGGGCGGAGGGCGCTGCCGCCGACCTGTGCGTCTCCGATGGCGTCGGGGGTGCGGCGCGCGGCGCCTGCACGGAGGGGGGAGCCCTGTGGCTGCTCTGCTGCTGCTGCGCGGTGGCCGCCCCCTCCGACTGCGGCGCGTCGGAGTGCCGGCTGCTCTTCCGCGACCCAAACCCCAGCAGGCTCCGCACCACGCTGCCCGCCTCCGACACCAGATCCCGCCCCTCCTCCTCCGGCTCCTGCGCCTGCACCGACGGCGCACGCTGCGACCCCCCTGTGCGCACCGAAGGCGCCACAGACCCCTTGGCAGACCCCTGCTGCGACCCTGCGTTGCTGGGTGGCGCTGCGGGGGCAGCGGGTGTGGCTGAGGCGGAGGGCTTGGCGGCAGACCGGACGCTGCTCTGCCGCGATGCGGGGGGCAGGCTGCGCTGTGCGGGGGTGCTGTGCACCGAGGGGGCCTTGGCGCTGGCGGGGACGCTGCCCGCCGGGGAGGGCGGGACGTACCCCATGGAGGTGGGCTGCTGCGCAGCGCTGCTCTGCTGCGGCGCTGCCGCCTCGCTCGGGGCGCGGCTCGCAGGCTGCGAGCCCTTCGGCAGCACCTCCGGCACCCCCTCCACAGGCCACGGCCCGTACTGCTTCTTCAGCTTGTCCATCAGCGCATCCTCGCGCCCCTTATAGCTCGTCAGCACCACGGTGACGAAAGGGAGCCGGTCCGGGCAGTAGTGGGAATAGAAGGCCTCAAACCTGTCCACCACAGCGGGGTCTAGCATGGTGCTCATTGGAGTGCCAGGGTGGCGGTCGGGGGTGGGGGTGGGGTTTGTGTGTGTGGTGGGCGGGGGGAAGGCGGGATGTGTGTGTGTTGTGGCCTTGTGCCGCCGCCTGAGGGGGGGGGTGTGGGGTGTAAAAAGGGGCCGGTGTAGTAATGTGTTTGTGTGTGGGGGGGGGGGGGGGGGGTGGGGGTGTCTGGCAAAAAAATATTCGGGGGGTTGACAGCATGGATCGGGAGAGATGGGGAGGGGGAGGGGGGTGAGGGGCGTCGTCTGCCGGGGTGGTGTTATTCCAAGCAATCCTCGTGTTTCGCATGTTGGAGGAAGTCCATGCCAGAGTTTGATCTGCCCTGCTGTTGCTGTTGGTGCATTGCGCACAGCACGGGAACCGAACTCGCCCCCCGCGGTGTTCGCACGGCACACACCCTCCACCCTCACACGCCAATGACAATCGGCACAGAAATGGTGCCATCGCCATGTCCACAGGCATGTGCATAAGAGTATCGTAGGGGCGCAGGATACAACTCACATGAAGAACAGGCTTGGGGGGGGGGGGGTTAGGGGGGGTCATAAGCCCCCCTAAAAACGTACAAATACCAAAAATTTCAACATACCATCAGAACCGCCCTAATACCTGATCTGACCCGAAAATCCGACCCATACCCCCCCGGAAACCGTCTGGAGCCCACTTGTGACACCTGATGCGCACTTTTGTGATGATTTTTTGGGGTCCTAAAAAATGTACCTCAGTTTCGTACCTTGCCTTTGTACCTGAACCACTCCCGACCGCAATATTTCGTTCTTTGCCTTTTCTGCGGTGGTTCCGGCTCAGGTGGCACGATGTTGCCTCCCCAGTGCCTCGGCAAGGTCTTTCTTGTACCTGATTGGTGAGAATGTTGTGTTGTTGCGCCAGCTGAATGAGTTCAGCCACCTTCTGGGTGTAGTACACCACGCAGTCTCAACAGCACGTATGAGAGTGTACCATGTGAGGACTCAACAAAGTCATTGGATAGGCATCTGCCTGCCGACTCAACCCCCACAGTGCGACCGCAAGATCGTCAGGGATGTCTCAACGCCAGGGGAATACTCTCCCCTGACGTTGTACAACCCTACTCTTAATCCTCGGGTTCTCTCCTGGAGGCGGTGGTGGCGGGCCCGCAACGCTTCGTACTTCCGGTACGGACTGGGGTAGTCTGCCCGGCTGACCCGCTCATCGCTTCCTAGATCATCTGCTGCTCTGGAGCTGCCATCACTCACTGCCCACATCAGTTGGTGTAGGGGTAGGAGCAGGAGGAGTGGGAGGAGTAGGAGTGCAGGTGACATCTTTCTTGGCCAGCAAGGAACGCCGCTTTTCGCACGTGCGTGCAGTTGATGCACCACTGCATATATCTGTCGTCACCACGTCCCACTCGCTCTCCTATGTACCCAGCCCGACGGAGCGCCCGAAATAATGTCGCCTCACGGATGTCGTGTGCCGTTTTCTTCTGACGCAGGTCTGCCACAACGCTCTCTGCCGGGACCCCGCACATCTCCCGTTTGGCGAGCGTCTTTCGAGCAAGGTACCCCTCTGCAGCAGCATCTGACACCTCTGCGAGGCCCTAGGCACACGGCATGTGTTGCTCGGCGTGCTGGGTGAGCGTAGTGATACCCTTTCCTTGCAAAGAACGAAATACTGCGGTCGGGAGTGGTTCAGGTACAAAGGCAAGGTACGAAACTGAGGTACATTTTTTAGGACCCCAAAAAATCATCACAAAAGTGCGCATCAGGTGTCACAAGTGGGCTCCAGACGGTTTCCGGGGGGGTATGGGTCGGATTTTCGGGTCAGATCAGGTATTAGGGCGGTTCTGATGGTATGTTGAAAAATGTGGTTTTGTACGGGCTTATGACCCCCCCTAGGGCAGTGGTGGCAGCGTACGGCCGTACGGTACGCGTACGCGTACGCGTACGCCGTACGCACTTTCTGAAAATCGCGCTGCGTACGCGTACGCAGATTTTGCGTACGGCTGGTATTCCAGGTCTCTCAGCACACAGTAGGCCACCCAGCGGGTGGCTGGGCCCTGGCCTTTGCTCTTGCCTTTCACAGATGGTTCCTTGCCGCGCACGTGGCGAATAACTCGCAACACCTGCAAGTACACCCGCAAGCATACTGCAAAAGGTACCACTTCCGACTGGAAGGCTCGGAGGCTGCCCCTGGTACACCTGAGTTCGACTGTCGGATTTGGTGTGCGGCCATGGCCGTCTCCTGTGCTCCATAGACTGCCGTACGCAGCGCCGTACGCGTACGCGTACGCCGTACGCACTTTTTGAAAATCACGCTGCGTACGCGTACGCAGCCACCACTGCCCTAGGGGGGGGGGTTCTTTTTGGAAGAAGGCCAAGTTGGTGATTTGTTTTGGTTGACGCTACCACTCACTTGTGCAGCGCTCAAAGCAGGAATCATACGAGTGGTCATGGGAAGAAGAGCCTGGGGGGGGGGGGGGGGGGGGGTTCAGGGCATTGCCGCAAGAAAGCACAACCCTGCCCCCGCCGGGAGATGCCCGGACTCTGGCGATGCGGGGCAAAGCCCTGACCCTACGTTAAACCTTCCTCGAGCACCCGATAGCACGTGTTTGATGTGCATCGGCTGTCTGCCAGGTTCAATCTCAGCGGGCTCTGCTGCATGCAGGCATGTGTGTGTGCACACACTAGGACTCCCCATCCTCCCGGACTCGTATGAAAAAGCAAAAGAGAGGTCGATCATGGCTGCTTCCGTTGTCCTGGCGGTTGAATTGTTGCGGGTTCAGTTGCACAGGATGTGGAAGTGTAAGGCGGACCGCACAAAACATACAGCGCAAACCATGTCGGTCGAAGTGAGCAGGGGAAACGCACAACATACATGCCTGTGCACAAAGAACAAGAAAACAAGGAAACAGAAGCACGGCACAATCTCGCTTTAAGGGCCAGCTGTTGCCTGCTGAAGAAGGTGGGCAACTCGTGTCCACGACGCGCATGCACGCGAAAACTGTGTCGACCTGAGGTGTTCGTTACAAGCTGTTGGCATGCCTCCCAGCCGTAGCACGCTGCTTGCGGTTTTGAAGACTTGTTGTGGGCAGAACAATACTGCAGCCACATGGCGATTGTGCTTTATCCAGTTCGTCTCGAAAAGAATGAAACATCAATTGGCCTGTGCCGCAGCGCTTCGGATGGAACCATGCAAACACACCGCAGAACGCCGGGGTGGGGGGGTGAAGAGTAGAACCATCACTCACAACTCACAAGTCAGACTCATCGTCATGGGAGCTCTGCTTGTAGGCACTGGCAACTATCGGGTTCGTCACCTGCTGCAGCCTCTCCAGCTGCTCGGTGTACTCCGCCTTCTCTGCAGACGGGTTCTCGTCCAGCCAATCCAGCGCCTCCTTCACGGCGTCGCGGACGGCCTGCTTGTCGTCGTCCCCCAGCTTCCCACCGAGCTTGTCGTCGTCGTCCACCTGGTTCTTCAGGCTGTACGCAGTGCTCTCCAGCTCGTTCTTCGCTTCCACCCGCGCGCGCACTGCCCGATCCTCGTCGGCAAAGCCAGCCGCCTCCTCCACCATGCGGTCGATCTCCTCCTGCGATAGGCGCCCCTTGTCGTTCGTGATGGCAAGCTCCTCCTCCGCCCCCGACGCCTCGTCCTTCGCCCCGACCAGCAGGATCCCGTCCGCGTCGACGTTGAAGGAGACCGCAATCTGCGGGACGCCGCGCGGCGCAGGCGGGATCCCCGACAGATCGAACCTCCCGAGGAGGCGGCAGTCCTTCGTCATTGTGCGCTCCCCCTCGAACACCTGGATCCCCACCCGCTCCTGGTTGTCCCGGTGGGTCGAGAAGACCTGCGTCTTGTGCGCTGGCTTCTGGGTGTTCCGGTCGATCAGCTTCGTCATCACACCGCCCACTGTCTCGAGACCCAGCGACAGCGGCACCACGTCCAGCAGCAGCACCCCCTCCAGGCCCTTGTCGTGGACTCCAGACATCACGGCTCCCTGCACTGCAGCCCCGTAGGCCACCGCCTCGTCGGGGTTGATGCCGCGGTGCGCCTCCTTGCCGTTGAAGAAGTCCTTCAGCAGGCCCTGCACCTTGGGGATGCGCGTCGACCCCCCGACCAGCACAATCTCGTCGATGTCCCCCTTCTGCAGCTTCGCGTCTGCCATCACCGCCTTCACCGGCTTCAGCGTCCCCCGGAACAGGTCCATGTTCAGCTCCTCGAACTTCGAACGTGTCAGCGTGTCGGAGAAGTCGAGCCCCTCGTCCAGCCCCTCCACCTCCACACGTGCCGTGGGTGCAGCGGACAGCTGCCGCTTTGCCGACTCGCAAGCTGCGCGCAGCCGGGCAAGCGCCTGAGGGCTCTTCGACACGTCACGCCCGTGGCGTTCCTTGATCAGCTTCACGTAGTCCTGCACCAGCCGGTTGTCGAAGTCCTCCCCACCCAGGTGCGTGTCCCCGTTCGTCGCCAGCACCTCGAAGAACCCATCCTCGATCTGCAGCACCGACACATCGAACGTCCCACCTCCGAGGTCGAACACCAGCACGTTCTTCTCCTCGCCCCCCTCGCGGCTCTTGTCGTCCAGCCCGTACGCGATGGCGGCCGCCGTCGGTTCGTTGATGACACGTACCACGTTGAGCCCCGCAATCGTCCCCGCATCCTTCGTCGACTGCCGCTGGGCGTCGGTGAAGTAGGCCGGGACCGTCACCACCGCGTTCCGCACCTCCTGCCCCAGGTACCCCTCTGCGATCCCCTTCATCTTCCCCAGCACCATCGCAGAAATCTCCTCCGGCGTGTACTGCCGCTGCTCCCCTCGGTGCTGCAGAGACACCAGCGGCTGCCCGTCCTTCCCCGCCACGATGTCGTACGCCACGTGCTTCCGGTCCTGCTGCACCGTCGCGTCCGCATACTTCCTCCCGATCAGCCGCTTTACCGCAGCCACCGTGTTCTTCGGGTTCTCCGACATCTGGTTCTTGGCCCCGTCTCCTACGAGTCTCTCCCCGTCTGTGAAGGCGACGACAGAGGGCGTGATGCGGTTCCCCATCTCGTTGGGGATCACCTCCACCTTCCCGTTCTGCCACACCCCCACCACGGAGTACGTTGTCCCGAGGTCGATCCCGATAACAGGGCCTGCGACATGCCCGGCCTCAGCTTTGCCGTCTCCCTCGCCGCCGCCGGCGGCTGCCACCGACAGCATCCCAAGGGCCCACACGGTGGCAACAAGCGCAGCACGCACAGCCATCACAGATGCTGTATGAGGCAGTGATTCCCGGCGGGGATGTGTATGTGTGGGCTGGCGGTCTTTCACACGGCAATAAAAAAAAAACCTGGACACAGGGAGATGGAGTGGGAGCCATGCGATAGGCGATCTTCTGTGGAAATGAACTGAGAATTCACGACAGCAGAAATAGACACTTGGCGGCAAGCGAGGGCGCGGGGGCGACCAGTCTCTCCACTTCCGCTCACACTCTTCTCGCTTTGCCGCTGTCATCAGCTGGTGCAGCGGTGCCGACAGCCTCCTGTGCAGGTGTGCGGATCGGGCCGGGAACCACGCCTGATGGCGTCTGCCCACACGGAAGGCCTTCTGCGCTGTCCTGCGGTTCAGGGGATCCTCGGATGTTGCACAGAGAAGAAGAAGAAGAAGGGTTGAGAGGCATATGAGTGTGTTCCTTTGTTGGTGTTCTGTTATAAAAGAGCATTCCTGGGCTGCGTTGGGTTTGGCAAACACGCCAGAGGTCGCATACCTCAAGAAGGTTGTGGTGTGTTTAAAGAGAGGGGGGAAGAACAAGAGAGTGTGGCACTGGGCTCCGAGTGGGGTGAGGCCAGGTGGCAGAGCCGGGAAGCGAATCCCGGCAACACACAGGGAGGGGCGGTGGTGGTGGTGGTGGTGGTATAGCAGTGGCCAGGCAAAGAAAAGCAAACAACGAAGTTTGATGAGAGGCGAACAGTGCAGCCACTGGAAGCAAAAACGAAAAAGGCTCAAAAAAAAACAAACAAAATACAGCAGCAGTCTCTTGAGTCTTACACATGAATCAGTTTGGAAAGCGTAGGTGGCACCTGGTAGGGGCAAGCCAGTAACCTGCCTTTCAAGCCCATGGCTAGCGCACGCCAGGTAAACACCCACAGACGTACTTCTTCCGCTTGGCAGTGTCAATACCCTGTCCAGCAGCAGTATCACAGGTCCGACCTTTTGTTGAGCGCGCGCTTGTGTCGAAGTCGTGTCGAGTCCCCGTGGAGTTGGCATGAAGGTGCTCCTAAAGATCCAGTCGTACGATTTCCTTTATTCGTCACTGTTCCAAAGTACACTCCCCAATCAATCAGGCCAGCGGAGAGACGACTTCGTCCAGGAACCCGCCGCACAACTCCAGCTGCCATGCCCACACCACCAGGGCATTCGCATGCCTGCGCGGCGGGAGAAACAACAGGGGATCCTTAACAGGATCACGCACAGTGGCAACGAAAGGCACAACGATAATATGATTATCGCTGACGCACACCCGCTCCCAAAAGGGGCCCCCACGAGAGTGTGGGGAAAGAGCATATCGGCTGTACACGAGCCTATTTATCAGCAGAAAAGAAAGAAACAGGGAGACGGCACGGATGGATTGGTGAATGAAGCCATCCCCCCTGCCAGCCCTCCTTTGTGGGTGCGACCTAACGAAAGGGCGCCCCCTCGCCGAGGGCCAGCTGTGGGGTGGGTCGTGGTGATGAAGAACGGCCATGTCCAGTGAAGCACAAGAGAGGGCACCGTCGGCAGTGTCGATCGAGTATGGCAATGGGCCACTACACGAACACCTTGAGGCCGTGGCCATCGGGGCACTTGCCGTAGCAGCAGGGTGCGCCGCTGCGTGTCGTGCCACACTTGGAGGGTGCGGATGCGGCACTGGAGGGGCACGCGTTCTTCTTCCCGTTGGCGAGTGAGCACCACACCAGCTCGAACTGGCTGCCTGTGGGGCGGGACGCGTCGTACGCCACCTCCACGTAGTGAGCGTGTGCCGTGTCTGTGGAGGACGTGACGCGCACGCTGCTCCGCTGCCCCGTCTGCAGCGCGTTCATGTCGTTGGGGCTGACGGTCAGCCTGTGGTCGTGCCCCGACCCCGACGTCAGCAGCAGCTCCTGCCCGTACGCCGCGGCGCGGGTCTCGGAGATGATGTTGGCAATCTCCGGCACGGTGTCCTTCCCCACCACCAGCTCCTGCACCGCCTTCACCTCCTTCCACGTGGTGGACCCGTGCTCGTGCACAGGCATGATCGGGTAACGCTGCCGCACCCGCCCCACACCCTCGATCTCCGGGAACAGCAGCCAGTGCCCCGACGCACGCACGGCACGCGCCGTCCCCTCCTTGTCTTTCACAAAGGTCACCCCGCCCGACGTGTCCGCAGCGTCCACGTCCGTGCGGTCCTGGAAGAATTCGGCAGGGGTGCGGTAGTAGTTCCTGCGGTTAGTGCCGCGGAACGCAGTCTTCGCGGTCTTCCCGTTCGCCCCGTTGTTGGCCACGTCCCCCTCCCCGTCCTCCCCCCGTGCGAAGTACTGGATGTTGTAGGGGTTCCAGTTCGTCAGCGGGGTGGTGTAGATCACCTCCAGCGGGACGGCGTACGACCACCGCTGCGTCCAGCACTTCTTGTACCTGCACCGCCGCTTCGCCCACACGCACTGCGCCCCGGACGCGTCCCCGCTCACCTCGTCGGCACCCCACCCTGCGTGCTCGCCACACGCCGCCTGCGACTTCAGCGACCGGCACACCCCCACACGCTCCTTGTCGGCCGCGTCTGCGTCCTGGCTGGAGGTGAAGTCGACGCATGCCTTCTGGGGGCTGATGCGCTTGTGCGTTGTCTGTGCTGCGAACAGCAGGTCGTTGTATGAGCGCTGCTGCTTCGTCTGCCCCATTGCGTCGTTCTCGAACAGCGAGTAGTACCGCGAGTAGCGTGCCGTGTTCAGCGGCCCGCTGGCGTTGTACGTCCCTGTAAGGGGGCCGAACGACCGGTCCTCCAGGTACCCGTGCGGGCCCTCGAACCCAGGTGCGTGCTCCATCAGCTGGTCCATGAACTCAACCTTCGTGTTCGACTTCGGCCACGCCGCCTTGTCCGAGTACTTCTCCCGCAGCGTCGGGTTCAGCTCGAACAGCGCCTTCGTCGTCTTGGCGAGTGCCTCCTTTGTGGCGGGGCGCGACTGCTTCATCTGTTGGTGCAGGTTGCTCGACACGCGGAACCGCTTCGTCGACACCGTCTCCGCGATCGGCACACACGAGATGCGGTAGAACCACTGACCGATGCGCGGCTCGAACACCTCCCCGCTCGCCTCGCGGATGGCGCGGAACGCCGTCGGCAGGTACGGCAGGTTCTCCAGCAGCGACTTCCGCCCGTTGTTGAACAGGAAGTTCGTCTTGTCGTTCAGGTCCTCCCACGTGTCCGCGTCGATGTGGTGCCGATCAGACGCAAACGGCTCCGACACGTCCTCCTCTGCCTCCGTCCACGCCCCCTCCAGGTAGCACAGGTTGGGCTTGAAGTACTTGTCGTAGTCCGCACGGATCGACTTGTCCTGCAGGTGGAAGGCGCGGAAGTACTCGCGCATCTCCGCCACCTGCTGTGCGATGCTCCCCCGCACGCTCGGGGGGACAGGCGGGAACTCGATCTCGCTTGTCTTCGGGGGGAAGCTCTCGGTGTACTGCGCTGCCGTCAGCTCCCTGCTCGGCTGCACCAGCGAGTAGTCGTTGTGGCGCGTCGTGAATTGCACCCCGTTCAGCACGGCCCCAAACTCCCCCAGCCCGATGGTGTACTTCAGGTTCGCGTGGTTGTGTGCGTTGGCAGGGCCAGACCTGGCAAAACTCGCCTGACGGTATGCGTCAGTCCCCTGCCCGAAGGCACGCACCACCGTCAACCCGCTGTTCCCCTCTGCACGCACACGCTCCTGCATCCGGTTCTCGTACGCGATGAGCTGCCGTGTCACCGCCCCCACAGCCCCTTTCAGGCGCTGCACTGCCTGGCTCTCTCCCGCAGTGTTCCCTGTGCCTGTGCCTGTGCCTGCTGGCGTGTCCGTTGCTGTGCCTGCAGCCTTGACCGCTGCCAGGTCCTCCCGCAGGGAGGCCACCGCATCCTGCAGGGCTGTGACGTCTGCGCGCAGCTGCTCCACCGCCGCGTCACCACCACCCGCTGGGGGCGGGGTGCCTGGGGGCGTCGGGGCGGGCACAGGCACACCCGTGCCCATCCTCCCGCACCCGCAGTGCGCCAGGCGCGCGGCCGGCACCACCTCCTTCTCCGCACCCGGCTGCGTCCAGCTCAGCTTCAGCCCGGCACCGCCACCCCTGCTGAAGTGCCATACCTCCAGCACGTGCCTGCCACGGGTCAGCTGCAGGGGGGCGCTGGACTTCTCCGTCATCCTGTGCACCCCGTTGTGGTCCACCACAATCTTCCCATCCAGCAGAAGACGCGACCCGTCATCGGACGCCAGGTGCAGCACGTACGCCCCGTCCTTCGGGATGTAGATGAAGCCGTGGTGAACGTCGGCGTAGTGCGAACGCATGACTGAGGGCAACCCTGCCCATGCCATGTTGGTGGGGCCCTGCGCAAGGTTGGGCACAACACGCTCCGCCCGCCCGTTGTAGCTGCTCCGCAGGACTTCCGCACGGGGCAAGCCCTGCAGGCCGCGCGTCAGCACGTTCCTCCAGAACGTCCCGTGCAGCCCGGCACGCACCCTCGAGCACCCGCACTCATCCGACACGACATCCGCACCTGCCACTGCCACGCCCAGCAGGGCCAGCACACTGAGCTGCCTCCCTATCATATGACGATACTCGCTCTTCGCGCCCTTCCTCGGGTGGATGTGTCCTGGATCTGGCAGTGAGTTGGGTGGATTGACTCTACGGGGAAGTGTGTGTGATTGTGTACACCAACACCCCTCTGCCGTGCACGCAACCCTGAAGCCTCCACAGAGGAACCCTCAGGAGGCGGGGGTGGGAGTGACGGGAATGGGCTGCACGGGCAGACTTGTTGGGCCTCAGCATGATCCGGGAGGGGGGAGGGGGAGGGGTAGCGCAAACCCTCCTCCTTTACCCACCCCACCCCCCTCCCCTCCCCTCCCCTCCCCCCAAGTGACAGCGTCCTGAAAGAAATGGCTGCGCACCCTCCACCGATGCCAGTGGGCAAACGGGAGGCCACCACAGGTGGGGAGGGGGGGGCATAGGGAAGTAGAACAAAAAGTAAAAGGTATGGCTGGCCTCCCTTCACTCGAGGACATGTGGGAGAGGTGGGTGGGTGGGTGGGTGGGTGTATTAACGCCGAGAAACAGTTGACCTCCGTTCGCTGGTTATTGCAGGAGAGCTGCACATGTGTCGGGCAGGGCAAAACTTAGCCGGGGAAATAGGGGAGATATGTATCGCAATTTTTGAAGAACAGGGTGAACCGGGATGAAAAAGCAACCGTGATTCTGTCCTTCTTGATGCCACTGCGCGCTTCCACCTGGATCGTGCCTTTATGTCGGGTGTGAAAATGCAGTAGTGTGTAAGTGAAAAACAGGAGAAAGAGAGAAGGGGGGGAGGGGAGGGGGGCGAGGGAGTTCGCAGGAATCGCCGCTAGTTGGGGGGGTCACGCTACCAGTCACACGCTCGTCACAGCTCAGTCGGTCGGTGAGGGGAAGCGGGTGATGCTGCTCACCGTTTTCTCACTCAGTCACGCCTTGGGTAGCGAGGGGCCCCAATTGCGCGCCAAACAAAAGAAATTCCCAAGGCTTCCGCACACGAGGGCAAAACGAGGGCGCAACTCTGACAAAAGTAATACTATGCAGAGCCGGCCTCCCCTTCATTCGTCCTGTAGGGGGTGTGTCCGAGATCCCGTGGCAGCCTGCGGCCTGCATTTGCATTGTGTCAGGAAGTGCAGTGTATTTTTGGGTCCCCTTCGCTTAGAAGAAAGGCAGGAAAGTGAGCTGCCTCACAGAGTAGCAGACACACCGACACAGTTTGCATTGGCTCCAATTATGCCTCACACATCACTGGAGCCGATCTGATAACAAGGTTTCTGCGCGTTCCGAGCAGAGCTACCGAGCTACCCTACTGGCTAGTGACTCGCGGGAAATCCGCGGGTAGGTGCGAATCACCAAACTTATACAAAGAGAACCCGCCACTGGCGTCCAATCTGACAACAACGGTCGCAGGTCAGCAAGGGGAACGCGTGGACAAAGAAATGAATGTCAAGGATGCCCAAGTAACGCTCCAGCAGTGGAAGGTGACAAGGGCGACAAGGTGGTGCCATAATGGGTGCCAAGAACGCAGGAAGAAGACTGGCCTCCTCGGCACAGAGGAGAAGAATATCAGAAAACACCCTCACCAAGGCATGCCGGGTATTCACACTCACAGGGCACGTGAAGCTGTGCGTTTAGCGGAAGTCGCACCGAGGTGACACACCAGGGGAGGGGAAACAAGAAATCAAATACCCAACGATCCGCAAAGGGCGCAGTGTTTCAGGCACCTGTGACCTGAAGAACAAATCGGACTGGTGTGGAGGTGACACAGGCGAGCACGGCGGTCAGAGGAAGACACATTTGTGGGACTGCAGACCCACGCGCTGCCCACCCCATCCGATCTCAGGGGTGGGACACAACACGGGCGGCAAAGCTCCAGCAAAAGGCACATCCTCCGCAGAAGTCTGAAGCGAACAGTCAACAAGGCTGTCGATTCACGACGCTACAGGGAGACAGGTGTCAGTTGGTATGAGGTGAAGCCTTCTCAGGTCCGGTAAGTAGGATCGTGACACACCTTCGCATGGAGGTGCCAGGTCTCAGTCACGGAGGACAGCGTTGCGAAATGTGGACAAGGGAAAGCAGTACGCATAGGCGGGTGAGGTGGTGGTGGTGTAGGTTGAATCGCAAAAGACGGAGACAGAAGAAAGACTACGAAGGAAACAGCAAGAAAGCAGAAACACCGACAAAAAAGTAGACGGGTGCAACAGGGGAGGGAGGGTGAAGCGGCATGGGCTGCCAGGCACAGACACTGCGGGCGGACCACAGCGCCATGTAAAACCAACTCTTCTCAGCCACGCACAGCGTATCCCAAAAAGCAAGAAAGGCAAGGGATGGGTGGAGAGTGCAGCACGTCTTACGGGACCCACACCAGAACAGGGAGTGTCTCAGGGTTGTCGCCGTCGATCCAGCGCTGGCTGTGGCCGTTGACCTTCCAGACGTTGTAGGTCCCGCCCTGCTCCACCTCGAGGTTCACGATGCGCCACCCCTCAGCACCGCCGTGGAACACCCACACGGCACGCAGGTCGTCAGCTGTGACGGGCGACGTCGTGGTGGTGAGGTCACGCACCTCCCCGCTCACAGGGGACCCCACAGTCCACGCGTTGTAGTACGTCGCGTCCTTGCCCTGCAGGGCAAGCTGGAACGTTCCTGACGACGCTGCGTTCGCACTGCTGCCGGTCGTGATCCGGATGCGCACCGTGTTGGACCCTGCCGGGGCACTGGCAGGTGCAGGCACAGGTGTCTGCACAGAGGGAATGGGCACGAAGGCCAGCGACGTGGCCCGCCCATCGCCGCACGCCCCGCACACCCAGCGGCTTGCGCGGTAGTGGTGGTCACGCAGACCCCATGCCGACCACGACCCGCCCGTCGCCTGCACCTCCACCTGCCCCACGAACCAGTCGTCCTCCCCCACACCGGTGAAGGTGACGGATGCCACGTCGTCAGCGGTGAAGGGCACACCCGTGATGGCGTGCACACGCACCTCGCCCGACAGAGGACCCACAAACGCAGCACCCGAGTACGTCAGCCCAGTGGCTGTGCGCAGCGACACGGGGAAGGTCTCTGTCGACCCCTGTGCCGGACCGCTGCCTGTCGTCACACGCAGGTTCACCGTGTGCGACGCTCCAGGTGCGCTTGTAACGGGCTGCACGAAGCGCAGCACCTTGGTTGCACCTGCCACAGGCCTCTTGTCCAGCACGTGGCTCTCAGAATACTTCTGTGCAGGCAGGACCCACTTCACAGCGTCCACCTCCAGTGACTGCACACGCCAGCCCATCCCACCCGTGCTGTCGTACACCTCCACCTCCACCAGGCTGCTTGCGGGTTGCGGTGCTGTGGTCAGTGCGAACTCTGCCACAGACCCGGCAGCCGGTGCTGTCACGCTCCCGGCATCGTAGAAGTCGCCGTTGGTGTAGTGCAGACGCACAGGGAACGTCCCAGACGACCCGTCGCTCGCCCCGCTCCCGGTCGTGATGCGCACCGTCACCGCGTTGCTGCCGGGCAGGGCGGACGTCGTCTTCCGCGTGAAGTAGAGGTTTGTCGGCGTCCGCTCGTTGTCGGAGTCGATCCAGTGGAACTCCTGCTCGTGGTGCTTGGGCAGCCCGAAGTGCTCCCACACGGCACCGTCCCACATCGCGACGTACTCCACGAACCACCCGTCGGGGTGTGTCGTCACCAGCTCCAGCCCCTTCACGTCTGCTGCCGTCTTCCCGACAGGCCCGTCCAGCACCGTCAGCTCCCCGTTGTCAGGGTGTGCCACGTTGCTGATCTCCGTCTTCCCGCCGTCTGTCGTGTACACATACACACGCATCGTCCCGACGCTGCCGTACGGCAGGTTGTCACCTGTCTTCACTTGGAACTGCAGCCCGCTGCCACCCGGTGACCCCACAGATGTCGGCGACGGCGTCGGCGGTGCAGGTGTCGGCACTGCTGTGGGTGGTGACGGTGTGGGTGGGGATGGCGTCGGAACCGCAGTCGGTGGTGAGGGTGTCGGTGGTGACGGTGTAGGAACCGCAGTCGGCGGTGCAGGCGTCAGCGGAGCAGGTGTCGGCACTGCTGTGGGCGGTGCCGGTGTTAGTGGCGACGGGGTCGGAACCGCAGTCGGCGGTGCAGGTGTCGGTGGTGACGGAGTTGGAACCGCTGTGGGTGGGGACGGAGTAGGAACCGCAGTCGGGGGTGCAGGCGTCAGAGGAGCAGGTGTCGGCACTGCTGTCGGCGGTGCAGGTGTGGGTGGGGACGGAGTAGGAACCGCTGTGGGTGGCGAGGGTGTCGGAGGAGACGGTGTCGGACCCGCAGTCGGCGGTGCAGGCGTCAGCGGAGCAGGTGTCGGCACTGCTGTGGGCGGTGCCGGTGTTAGTGGCGACGGGGTCGGAACCGCTGTCGGCGGTGAGGGTGTCGGTGGTGACGGAGTTGGAACCGCTGTGGGTGGGGACGGTGTTGGCGGGGACGGAGTAGGAACCGCAGTCGGGGGTGCAGGCGTCAGAGGAGCAGGTGTCGGTACTGCTGTCGGCGGTGAGGGTGTTGGTGGGGACGGAGTAGGAACCGCTGTCGGTGGTGCCGGTGTAGGTGGAGATGGGGTCGGAACTGCTGTCGGCGGTGCCGGTGTGGGTGGGGATGGTGTGGGCACTGCTGTCGGAGGTGCCGGTGTAGGTGGAGATGGTGTAGGAACCGCTGTTGGCGGTGCCGGTGTAGGTGGAGATGGTGTAGGAACCGCTGTCGGCGGTGCCGGTGTAGGTGGAGATGGGGTCGGAACTGCTGTCGGCGGTGCCGGTGTTGGTGGGGATGGTGTGGGCACTGCTGTCGGAGGTGCCGGTGTAGGTGGAGATGGTGTAGGAACCGCTGTTGGCGGTGCCGGTGTAGGTGGAGATGGTGTAGGAACCGCTGTCGGCGGTGCCGGTGTAGGTGGAGATGGGGTCGGAACTGCTGTCGGCGGTGCCGGTGTTGGTGGGGATGGTGTGGGCACTGCTGTCGGAGGTGCCGGTGTAGGTGGAGATGGTGTAGGAACCGCTGTTGGCGGTGCCGGTGTAGGTGGAGATGGTGTAGGAACCGCTGTCGGCGGTGCCGGTGTAGGTGGAGATGGGGTCGGAACTGCTGTCGGCGGTGCCGGTGTTGGTGGGGATGGTGTGGGCACTGCTGTCGGAGGTGCCGGTGTCGGTGGGGACGGAGTCGGAACAGCTGTCGGCGGAGCAGGTGTCGGCGGGGACGGTGTGGGCACTGCTGTCGGAGGTGCAGGTGTAGGTGGGGACGGTGTAGGAACAGCTGTCGGCGGTGCCGGTGTCGGCGGGGACGGTGTGGGTACGGCTGTCGGTGGGGCCGGTGTAGGTGGGGACGGTGTAGGAACTGCTGTCGGTGGTGCCGGTGTTGGTGGGGACGGTGTGGGCACTGCTGTCGGAGGTGCAGGTGTCGGCGGTGAAGGTGTCGGAGGTGCGGGTGTCGGCACTGCTGTCGGAGGCGCTGGCGTCGGTGGGGACAGTGTGGGAGGTGCGGGCGTCGCATCTGGCGACACAAGGTACCCCAGAGGCACCACCTCGCGCGAATCTCCGGGACGAATCCATTCCAACTTCAGCACACCTTGGCCAGTCCTCTCGAAGTAGCGGATGTCTATGGGGTGATCCCCTGCCGACAGGGTCAGGGTTGTCGACAACGTCACCTCCGAATGCAGCCCCCCGTTGTCGATAACAAGCGCCCCATCGAGGTACAGCAAGGAGCCGTCATCGGAAGTGAGATAGAATGTGTAGTCCCCAGTCGTGGGCACACGGATGAACCCCCTGTGCCGGGTGGCGAACTGTTCCTGATAGCCGGTTGTCGACTGCCAGGTGCTGTCAACGTAGTCGATAGTCTCTGCACGCCACGTGAAGACGGGGGTCATGGCATCGTAGTCCGGAAAGGTCTCCATCCCCGTTGCGCCAGGGTGCTGGAATGCTTCTGACTGCAGACCCAGCCCCATCGGTGTCGGGGGCAATGGGGCAGAGGTGGGCCCAGCTGTGACCCCCGGAACCAGTGTTGGTGGTGCCGCCGTCGGCGCTGCCGCTGTGGGATCCCACGGGGTGACAAAGTTTGCCCCTGCGATGAACTCCCTGGGGTTCTGCTTCGGGATCCACTCCAGCTGCAGCACAGCGTCACCCCCGTGCTCAAAGAACTGCACCTCGATGGTGTGCGTTCCAGCACTGAGCCGGATGTGGCCAGATTCCACAGTCGTACTAGAGTGCAGCCCACCGTTGTCAATCACCAAGTTCCCGTCAATGTAGAGGCGCGACCCGTCGTCGGACGTCAGGAAGAAGGTGTACCGCCCGTTCTTCTCCAACACAAGATTCCCCTTATGTGTGCTGGCAAAGTCGTTTGTAAACCCATGCCCAGACCAGACCGAGTTGTCGAAGTTAATCGTGGTTGACTGGAACACCGCAACCGGTGTGAGGGATGCGAAGTCGGGGAAGTCCGTGATGGCCCCGCCCGTCGTATACACAGAGGTCTGAAGACCCGCAACACTCGCACCTACCACCCCTGCCAGCGCGGCGAGCAGCGCCGCCCGCAACATCCTGCACAGAGAACCTGCCCAACTCTCTGCTGTCTGACCTGTACGTGGCTGGGCGGGTGGATGCGCACTTTTCACGGTGGCCTAGTCGGGGCTTTGACCAGGTGGTTGGCCGGGCCCCTGGTGGGTTGCAGCCCACGTACCCTGACATGGCCCCTGGTCATGAGCCCCAGGCCCGTTCTGGACCAGGGACAGGCCTGGTCAAAGCCCCGACTAGGCCACCGTATATTCCCTTCAGACCCCCCCTTTGCGGGGAGTTCAGACCGGCGGGAGTCCGCCGTGGACGCATGCAAAGCGGGGGGGGGGCCCGGGGGGGGGGGGGGGGGGGCAGCAAACAGACCACGCTGCATCATCCACCCCACAGCGCGTTCAACTTTCTTCGACGGGCCTGGTGTTGGCTCGAAGCAACACACCCCACAACCACCACCCCCCCACCTTCCTCCTGCATGCAGATGCCACCTTTAATAGTTGCGCCCTCTCCCCCCAGTCCTCACACTGTCAGACAGGGCCAACACTCGGAGCAAGACCCTACCCCACCAAGTTGACAGACTGGAGGATCGGGGACGAGCCTCCCGAGATGCCAAGTCCCATGATGGGAGGGTCACACGACGAGGCCTGCCAGAGTCTGACAAACAGCGGAGGGGGCAAGGAGGGCAGCTGTGGGCAGTCGCACGGTCGACACGCACAGAGGGGGGCGCGGAAGAGAACTTCCACCGAAGCAGAGGCTGCTGAATGGTGGGGGGGCGGGGCGGGGGGGTCCGCACGCTCCCTTCCGACCTTCCTCGTAGCTCTGCAAGGAAGTGGCAAAAACACTCAGAAGGGGGGAAGCATAGAGGGTGGTGGTGGGGTGGTGGTGTGCGGTGCGGTGTGGTGTAGGGTAGGGCGAATCGCAAAGGACGGAGACAGAAGAAAGACTACGGAGGCAACGCAAAGCAGAAACACCGTCAGAAAGCAGACGGGTGCAATAGGGGAGGAAAGGTTGAGGTGTCAACGGATGCACACACACACAGACAAAGACACAAAAGCGCTGCAGACTCGCCCGCTCCAGGTTGGACACAGAATGCACCCGGATGCGGGGAGGACACAGGGTGGACCACAACGCCATGTAAAACTAACTCTTCTCAGCCACGCACAGCGTATCCCAAAAAGCAAGAAAGGCAAGGGATGGGTGGAGAGTGCAGCACGTCTTATGGGACCCACACCAGAACAGGGAGTGTCTCAGGGTTGTCGCCGTCGATCCAGCGCTGGCTGTGGCCGTTGACCTTCCAGACGTTGTAGGTCCCGCCCTGCTCCACCTCGAGGTTCACGATGCGCCACCCCTCAGCACCGCCGTGGAACACCCACACGGCACGCAGGTCGTCAGCTGTGACGGGCGACGTCGTGGTGGTGAGGTCACGCACCTCCCCGCTCACAGGGGACCCCACAGTCCACGCGTTGTAGTACGTCGCGTCCTTGCCCTGCAGGGCAAGCTGGAACGTTCCTGACGACGCTGCGTTCGCACTGCTGCCGGTCGTGATCCGGATGCGCACCGTGTTGGACCCTGCCGGGGCACTGGCAGGTGCAGGCACAGGTGTCTGCACAGAGGGAATGGGCACGAAGGCCAGCGACGTGGCCCGCCCATCGCCGCACGCCCCGCACACCCAGCGGCTTGCGCGGTAGTGGTGGTCACGCAGACCCCATGCCGACCACGACCCGCCCGTCGCCTGCACCTCCACCTGCCCCACGAACCAGTCGTCCTCCCCCACACTGGTGAAGGTGACGGACACCACGTCGTCAGCGGTGAAGGGCACACCCGTGATGGCGTGCACACGCACCTCGCCCGACAGAGGACCCACAAACGCAGCACCCGAGTACGTCAGCCCAGTGGCTGTGCGCAGCGACACGGGGAAGGTCTCTGTCGACCCCTGTGCCGGACCGCTGCCTGTCGTCACACGCAGGTTCACCGTGTGCGACGCTCCAGGTGCGCTTGTTACGGGCTGCACGAAGCGCAGCACCTTCGCCGCACCTGCCAGACGCCGCCTGTCCAGCACGTGGCCCTCAGAATACTTCTGTGCAGGCAGGACCCACTTCACAGCGTCCACCTCCAGTGACTGCACACGCCAGCCCATCCCACCCGTGCTGTCGTACACCTCCACCTCCACCAGGCTGCTTGCGGGTTGCGGTGCTGTGGTCAGTGCGAACTCTGCCACAGACCCGGCAGCCGGTGCTGTCACGCTCCCGGCATCGTAGAAGTCGCCGTTGGTGTAGTGCAGACGCACAGGGAACGTCCCAGACGACCCGTCGCTCGCCCCGCTCCCGGTCGTGATGCGCACCGTCACCGCGTTGCTGCCGGGCAGGGCGGACGTCGTCTTCCGCGTGAAGTAGAGGTTTGTCGGCGTCCGCTCGTTGTCGGAGTCGATCCAGTGGAACTCCTGCTCGTGGTGCTTGGGCAGCCCGAAGTGCTCCCACACGGCACCGTCCCACATCGCGACGTACTCCACGAACCACCCGTCGGGGTGTGTCGTCACCAGCTCCAGCCCCTTCACGTCTGCTGCCGTCTTCCCGACAGGCCCGTCCAGCACCGTCAGCTCCCCGTTGTCAGGGTGTGCCACGCTGCTGATCTCCGTCTTCCCGCCGTCTGTCGTGTACACATACACACGCATCGTCCCGACGCTGCCGTACGGCAGGTTGTCACCTGTCTTCACTTGGAACTGCAGCCCGCTGCCACCCGGTGACCCCACAGGTGTCGGCGATGGTGTTGGGGGCAACGGTGTCGCCGGTGCAGGTGTCGGCACTGCTGTGGGTGGGGACGGTGTGGGTGGGGATGGCGTCGGAACCGCAGTCGGCGGTGCAGGTGTCAGCGGAGCAGGTGTGGGCACTGCTGTGGGCGGTGCCGGTGTGGGTGGGGATGGTGTGGGCACTGCAGTCGGAGGTGAGGGTGTCGGCGGAGCTGGTGTCGGCACCGCAGTCGGAGGTGCAGGTGTGAGTGGGGAAGGAGTTGGAACCGCAGTCGGAGGTGCAGGTGTGAGTGGGGATGGTGTGGGCACTGCTGTGGGCGGTGAGGGTGTGGGTGGAGACGGTGTCGGAACCGCAGTCGGCGGTGCAGGCGTCAGCGGAGCAGGTGTCGGCACTGCTGTCGGCGGCGAGGGTGTCGGCGGGGACGGAGTCGGAACTGCCGTCGGCGGAGCAGGTGTCGGTGGGGACAGAGTCGGAACCGCTGTCGGCGGTGCTGGCGTCGGCGGAGAAGGTGTCGGAACCGCTGTCGGAGGTGCAGGCGTCGGTGGGGACGGTGTGGGCACTGCTGTTGGTGGTGCAGGCGTAGGCGGTGCAGGTGTCGGAACTGCTGTTGGCGGTGCCGGAGTCGGCGGTGAGGGCGTCGGCGGGGCCGCAGTCGGCGGTAAAGGTGTCGGTGGTGCCGGTGTCGGCGGTGCGGGTGTCGGCGGTGCTGGCGTAGGAGGGGATGGTGTTGGAGGTGCGGGTGTCGGCACTGCTGTCGGAGGCGCTGGCGTCGGCGGGGACAGTGTGGGAGGTGCGGGTGTCGCGTCTGGCGACATAAGGTACCCCACAGGCACCACCTCACGCGGCTGCCCAGGACGAATCCATTCGAACCTGAGGATACCGACACCAGTCCTCTCGAAGTAGCGGATGTCTATGGGGTGATCCCCTGCCGACAGGGTCAGGGTTGTCGACAACGTCACCTCAGAGTGCAGCCCCCCGTTGTCGATAACAAGCGCCCCATCGAGGTACAGCAAGGAGCCGTCATCGGAAGCGAGATAAAATGTGTAGTCCCCAGTCGTGGGCACACGGAGGAAGCCCCTGTGCCGGGTGGCGAACTGCTCCTGGTACCCGATCGTCGACTGCCAGGTGCTGTCAACGTAGTCGATAGTCTCTGCACGCCACGTGAAGAACGGAGCCATGGCATCGTAGTCTGGAAAGTCATCCATAGATGAGAACCGCCCAGTGTACCGGAAAGCCTCGGACTGCAGACCCCCCGCCGCTGCCGGGGGCAAGGTGGGTGCGGCTGTGACCCCCGGAACTGGTGTTGGTGGTGCCGCCGTCGGCGCTGCCGCTGTGGGATCCCACGGGGTGACCAAGTTTGCCCCTGCGATGAACTCCCTGGGGTTTCTCCTCGCGATCCACTCCAGCTGCAGCACAGCGTTACCCCCGTGCTCAAAGAACTGCACCTCGATGGTGTGCGTTCCAGCCGTGAGCCGGATAAGCGCGGACTCCACCGTCTCAGCCGAGTGCAGCCCACCGTTGTCAATCACCAAGTTCCCGTCGATGTAGAGGCGCGACCCGTCATCGGATGACAGGAAGAAAGTGTGCCTCCCAGTCCTCGTAATCACAAGATCTCCCTTATGTGTGCTGGCGAAGTCATTTGAAAAGCCGTGCCCAGCCCAGACCGAGTTGTCGAAGTTAAGTGTGGTTGACTGGAACACCGCAACCGGTGTGAGGGATGCGAAGTCGGGGAAGTCCGTGATGGCCCCACCCGTCGTATACACAGAGGTCTGAAGACCCGCAACACTCGCACCGGCCACCCCTGCCAGCGCGGCGAGCAGCACCGCCCGCAACATCCTGCACAGAGAACCTGCCCAACTCTCTGCTGTCTGACCTGTCGGGTGTGTGGGTAGATGCGCACTAGGTAGAGTGCCCTCGCTTGCCCAATATCCACCTCAAGGCACAGAAAGCTTCCCCCAAGCTCACGCCGAATCCACAGCAACAAATACTGCCCTCGCATTTGACACACAAACAAGACAGTTTCTCAAGCCAAGCCCCCCCGAGCCTGCGCCTGCAAATGACGCGGAGGGAGGAGGGGGGGGGGGCGGGGCGGGGGAGAGCGGGCACCAAACAGGCGGCGCTGCGTTATCCATCCCACAGCGCCTTGGGTCGGGGACGGGCCCTGGTGTTCGGGGTGTTGGCTCGGAGCAACTCTGCTGCCCACCTCCACCCTTCCCCCCTCCAGCCGACGTGCGGAAGCACCTGGAGGGGCCGGCAACCGGTGGGTCAGGTCAGGTTAGCCGGATCCCTGCGCGCAGGCGAAGCGCACCGCAGTGATGTCCTGGAGAATGCCTGGAGAAGGTTTGGTGGGGTAAGAGGTAGAAATGCAGGAAGGTCTTTGATTGCCCCACGGGTATCAAAAAGGTAAGGCGTTGGTTGTGCGCCAAACCCGGGTGAACAAACCTCACGGGTTTTGCCTGATGAAGGTTGGTGTGAATGTGCGCACAGTCATAGCAACAAGGCAAGGTAGACTGTGTTTGTCACCCAAAGAGCTGCCAACTATCTTTTTCACTGTGACGAGCTTTCTTGTTGTGTGTGAAAAGTCCACACCCAAATAGGCAGTCCCTTCTTCTTGCGTGGGGGAAGGCCGATCTGCTGCGTGTCAAAACGATATCACTTTCTCCATTTCTACCTTCTTTGAACCGATTCTTTTTGGTGTTGACAATCACAAACAACAGCTTGATCTGTCCCATTGACGCCCCTTGCCCCGCAAGCAGGCCGATTCTTTTGTGAGGCACACCTCACGTTTCGGCACTTCGAGGAGAATGACCCCTGTTAGTCCGAACGGGGCCTGCGATAGTGCATGTGTGCACTGCGAGGATACGTTGACCGCCGCCACGATCCCCTTGTAGTGCGAAAATATATCTGCACTTCAATACACAAACACAGTGGGGGGGGGGGGGTAGAGGGGGTTCGCCGGAACTAATGCTGAACTGACAAATTTGCTGGTCAAAAAAAAACGAAGTACCGTCACTGGTGTAATTGACATCCCGTATTTCGTACTTCTTTCGTAACGATTTTAGTGGTAGGGGTGTCGTTTTTTCCCCTGCTTTTTTGGCGGCTGGAGTGGCGCATTTTTTTCCCGGCGCGCTTCGCGCGCCGGGAAGAATGCACGCACTGATACACTCCGTGCAACTCCGTGGCAGCCCCACGCCCCCCCAGGCAACATCCACCGTCCTGACAGAACCCATCTAGCTCACACAATACCACATAAATCATCAAAAGCAGCAGCATGTTGAGGAAGGGGGCCTGGGATCGCCCCCGACGCGGAGCGGGACGACCGCCACCGCCAAGCGACGGCCCGCCGACCCGCGTACTGCAGCACACCAGTCAACAAGACCGCCACAGGTGAGCAACAAAACCACCAATCGCCTCGGTTGATCACGTGGATCATGTTGGCGTGTGGAATTAAGATGGCGTTGCAAGGGTAATACGAACCTGGCGTGTTTAGTAGTGACCGTCTGAGGCCAACTCTGGCACTGCTCGCTGACCTGATATCTGTTAAGGCTGCTTGGGGCAAGATCAGCAGTTCTGTTCATTTCCTTCTACGGGCTCTGAGAACAAAGAACATGAACAACAACAATTCTGATCAACAAACCACGCACTGGGCTCCAGGCTGGTTGCTGTGCTGGCGGAATGGACTGTACGTGACTTCTAGGCCTGTGGCATCAGGAAGTCGAGGAGGGTTGCCACCGCACTGTCCGTGGCGCTCGGCGCTGCGGGGAGGGGTCTCCAACAAGGCGCCTCTTTGCGAGGGGGGTTGAGCTGGCTGCCTTAGCAGCCGGCTTCTTGGCAGCCTTCTTTGCTGCAGGCTTGGGCCTCCACAGGTTGGAAGGCCTTGCTGACTTGAGGAGGGTCTTCACCTTGTCGGTGCCATGCTTAAGAGCGGCCTCAGCACCTTCGCACCTTATTTTGAAAACAAGGCAGCTGCCTTGTTTTCAAAGTAAAGTGCGAAGGCTGACACATAAACACTGCCTCATGGCTTTGTCCAGAGGCAGTATCCCCGTTGCCTCCAGTAAGTTGCCCCACAGAACACGGAGCAGAGGGCGCTTCATCTTGTAGCCGGCCTCCCTCACAGCTGCCTCCACCCCCGCCATCGTGAGCTCCTGTGGTAAGGGCTCATTTGAAACACGCCGGTCTGTGCAGCCACTTGCCGTTGAAACCTGAAATGTGAGCCCGGGCATGTTCTTCACCAGTTTTGGTAGCTTCCATACTGAGGGATGCTGTGAGAACTGATCTGCTGGGTGTGTCATGTGCCGTACGTGTGTGGATGCTGAAGTGGTAGCAAGGCGATTTTGTGGGGTGATGTCAACGGGACATGACTCGTCACTTTGCTGCATCGCACCCTGGGCTTGTTGGGTCACCTCAAACATTGAAGGCTCCCCCCCAAAAATACCCCCCCCAAAAAAAAAGTGCCACCAAAATAAAAAACGACTCCCTACCCCGTATTTCGTAGTTCTTTCGTACGGTATATACGGGATTTCAGGTACACCAACCGTATACGTAAATATTTTGGAACGCTGGTGGGTTGGCGTTCCAGATTTTTTTCGTTCCATACACGGTGGACTCCAGCGGGGGTAGGGTAACCCTTTTCGGGAGTCTCAACTAGGGGGAGTCCAACTCCCGCTAGCGGGAGTCTATACTCCCGCTAGCGGGAGTCTGACTCCCCCTAGCGGGAGTCTTTTCACCTATTTTCACTCATTTTTCCCATGATACCTATGCAATGTGGCACTCGTCACTGAAGTACAGCCACACCAAACGAAACGGACGTTTCCACCCATCCCAGCTCGCAGACCTGATTCACAAAAATGGGGAAGACGACAACGAAGCCGGCAGCGAAGCCGGCAGCGAAGCCGGCGGCAAAGTCGATTAAGAAGAAGAAGAGCGCAGAGAGTCCCGAGGCTGCGGAGGCGACGAACATTGTGCATGATTTTTGCACGGCCTTCCCTGTTAAAAAAGGGGGCAGTGTGCTGACACTGGGATCCATTAGAAGGCTCCTAGCAACGGTGTTGAGCAAGGAGCTCCACAAGCACAGCACCCAGGTGGCCAACGCAATCATCGCCATGTCTTCCCTGACATGGATAAGTTCGCTGTCAGGGAAGTCGCAACGATGCGGAAGGAGGGCGCTCTCCGTCATATACAAGGTGGAGGCGAAGTATGGCAAGGTGCAGGATACAAACGTGTCGTCGGGGGCAGCCTGAAGCCGCGAATGATCGCGACACGGGCGAACGGCTTGGCACCGTGGGTCTGGATAGATGCTGGAGTTCGGCCGGGTGAAACCGGAAGTCGCAGCAAAATTTGCCCCCCCAGATTTCTTCCTCAAACCCACCCGTGGGCTGATCCGGCCTTGCACGGTGGACTCCAGCGGGGGTAGGGTACCACTACCGGGTTTAACCCTTTTCGGGAGTCTCAACTAGGGGGAGTCCAACTCCCGCTAGCGGGAGTATAGATCAGCAGTGGGCAACAATGAGGCGATGCGGGGGGCGAGGGCACCGATGCTCACTGTGCGACATCCCAGAAGAACGCTGGTATCAACAGGTGCATCGATACCCGCACCTGACTCTCTCTGAGATAAAAGAGGCTGGCTACCCCTCCCTCTTGGCAGGTGTGCTTCCCAATGCCCGCTACGTCACCCCAGCACTCCATGACTGCAAGGGGCTCGCCATGCGGCTGATCAGGGTACTGGATGAGACAACAAAAAAATATTCGACAAGACCTGTACAAACCTTGCACTGAATGTGTCGCAGAATGGGACAGGTGCTCAGTTCCGGAAGGTCGTGCTTGCCTGTCACAGGACACACCTACAAGGGCTTGTTCCGCTACCTCTTTGTCTCCCTTGCAGACCTCATGCATTTCCGGTATGCAGACATCCCCTGGCACTTCTGGGGATGCAAGGATGAGTCAGCCCGGATTCCCTTCTTGCGTGCTCGGATCTCAGGGCATATATTTCACTGGTTGATGGAGCATGCCGAAAAGGGATCAACGCGCAATGCCTACGTACACAGTCTCCATCATTGGTGGGCTCCAGAAGATGCAGTGCCTCTGCAGAACAACGACGAATTTGAAGAAGCAGAGAACGGACATCGCAAGAAAGATGCCGTTACAATCGCCAGCTCCGCAACTTACGAGAGAGATCTTGCGATGGCAGAAGAGAAGCGGCGCGCATCGGGCATGCCTTGGAAGGTTGCGCACCTGTCGCAGGACGGGATCCTCGGGTATAGAGAAGTCATTCTGTGTCCGTGTCTGCACACCCGACACGCTCATAGATTGGCTGTGTATGTTCTTTGCACACAGTTGACACAGCTGCAGAAGGGGTTTGTGCACTGCAACACACAGGACTTCGTTGAACCCATCAGCGCGCCCTACTTCCTGTCCCGGTTCCCCGAAGGACACCGCAAATTATCGCTCTGCTTGTGCAAAATGCCAATCCCGCTGGGGGCGACTTTCACACCATTCGTGTCATCCGAGGCGACTTTGAGCACGCTTGACCAACGCGCACAGCAGGAGGGGGATGACAGTTCTGACGAAGAAGATGAGGCCTGCAGGATGGCTTGTCTTGCCCAAGGTGTAACACAACTACGACAGGCGATGGCCGCACTTTGACACCTCAAATTCTAACCACTCACCTCCGCAGGTGCAGCCGCTACCAGGAGGATAGGTAGGTAGTCCAGAGTCCGGGGAAACTGACAGAAGCAAAACAAGCCCCTCCCCATCCCTCTTCCACCATGATTTTACCCCCCACGCCAGTAGACTGTAACTATATCATGGGAAAAATGGATGAAAATAGGTGAAAAGACTCCCGCTAGGGGGAGTCAGACTCCCCCTAGCGGGAGTATAGACTCCCGCTAGCGGGAGTCTTTGACACCCGCTCAGACTCCCGCTCCCAGACTCCCGCTAGGGCCGCTGGAGTCCACCGTGTAATCAGTGTTCTCGCGACTTTTGAGATTTTCAGAAAGTGCGGAGGAGTTTTTCTTTGCGTTTTTTTGCACCTGGAAATTTTTTTCCACCCTGAAAATTTTTCTCGCGCGCCTTCGGCGCGCGAGACCACGATCCTGAGCGGCCGGGTGCGAACGACAGTCACACACATGCGACGCGACACGCATGCAATGCGACGCAACAGCTTCCGTCTGAGTTGGCCAGAAGGAGGATGCCGAAGCGTTCCGTTCCTAGATGACACCCCTTTCCCGAGGTGTCATGATCGCATACAAGGACTTGGCTATGGGATGCATGTCACAGGGGGGTCTGGGGGGCAGAGCCCCCCAGCCGCCGGAGGCCACGGTAGTGAACATGTGCTAGCCTGGTCCCCGAGTACGCTCCACAGTCGAAGCAAAGTGGAGAGTCACATGCGGGTTGCTCTTTCGTCATGAGAGCAATATACGGTGCGCTAAACGGTTTCATGACTGCTGTAAAGGGCTCCTCCGCAGCCAGGTCCCAAATATTTTTTTTCCCGGAGGAGCTCCTCCACTCCTCCGGCGTCAGATTTTTTTAATTTTTTTTGAGGAACTCCTCCGACTCCTCCGGTCGCGAGAACACTGTCCATAATATTTACAGGGCTTTCTGCGACTCGGGGACTTGGACCAGATGATCGGACGGCATACAGAGTCCCTGACGGGACCTACTCGTGCACTTTTCGCGCGATTCCTGAGGCAAGCCATCCTCACCACCGAGTCCCCAACTGGCCCTGTAAATATTTTGGAACGTAAATATTATGGAACGGACCGGGCAAAAATGGGCCCGTTCCATAATATTTACGTATACGGTATGATATACCGGGTGTCCAGATACACAACCCTCAGAAGCTCAGGAGGCCCGAAAAGGGAGGTGGGGCGAGGTGTGTGACTGGAGCCAACAAGGGGGTGTGGGTGTGGGGCGTGATTTCACTTTTGTGAACCTCGGCTGTGGGTGGGGTGTCGGGCGAAATCAGGTGGGGTGGGGGTGGGGGTATGGGGGGGGGGGGGGGGGGCAGAAGTCACAAGACCGTTTTCAGGAGCAATCCTCAGCCTGGATCTCCTCGTTTGGATCTGGCGTGTCGACAGGCTTCTTTCACACAACACCCCTGTAAAATGAGGCATCACACCCTTTGTGATGAAGGGCGGAGTGGGGGTGAGTGTGGTGATGTGGAGCACGCTTGGCTGCTGACTGTAGTGGGGTGACTAGCTTCACAAGCTTGCAAACTATCCGTGCCCCAGCTGGATCGTGAAGTGACGGCGATGCCGAGAGGGTGTTCTGTCACTCATTGTGGACACCACACCCGTGGTGTGAGTGGGGTTCGCTAGATCCAGCACATGGCACAAAGAGAAAGTTTGCCCCCCCCCCCCCCCAGTTGGCGACACCGAACGCAACTGAAAAATACCTCATCACGCAATTGGTTCACTCAAGCACACAGAAGGGAAGGAAACGGACTCCACTGATCGCCGCATCGATACCATGACACCTGATAGGGGGGGAGGAAGATGTCTGGTGCCAGTGCTCACTCCGCAGCTTCGCCGGGCGAGGGGGTGGGGAAAAGCGTCAAAAGGCGACCAAAATCGTAGGTATCCCGATGCCTTCGTCTGATTTATGATTGTCTGAAACGCTTATACCACCCGACAGTATGCCGCCTTGATGTGGGTGTGGAGACGCATGTGGGCACGACACAGCAGGGGGCACACCTAAACCCACACATTTACGCGCGTCACAGATGTGCGAAAAGAAAGGAGCTCGGTTGATGATAGGTCTTCGCATCGAAGACCCCCCCTGACGACCGAGAGGACAAGAGAGTGCCGTGCACACTGTTGCCAAGAAGGCGCTGCGCTCCCGGAGAATCGGCAGAGGCCTTCCTGAAGCTCAGCCAACATGCTGCAATTCACTCTGATGGCTTTTTGACAGTTCGGTGAGACAGCCCCCCCTTCTCCTCACACTCCTGCATCTCTGAGGGAAGGCCGGAGTTGACTAAATAAAACCCAACAGAGGGGGTCTTCCCTGATCGTCATGCTTCGTTATTCTTCGTCAGTTCTCACCTAGTTTCCCCAAGAAATGCACCAAAGTGCACTGACGATCACCCCGGAGCGAAGACCCCCATACAATACAGATCATAACGCCAGCAGGGGCGAAACGGCGTCACCACTCTGATGTTCTCTACTGCTGTGTTCAGACTATGTTCATGTGATGTGTACTTGACAAAACTTGGCGCAGAACGGCCCAGAGGCACACTAGTTCTCTTCAGTTCGTTAGAATCGCAGAAAAATAATAGCCCACCCCCGTGACGGAGGTAAGATCGGAGAAAATATCAACGGGCATACCAAACACCTGAGGGTCGGTTTCGTGGTGGGTTGACAGGACGGGGATGATGATGGTGGCAGCTTCTCCCGCACGATGCGGGGGTTGCGCCACCGTTAAGCACCAACTGCCATAACAATATTCGCTTTGTTTTCGAGCGTTCCCGCTTCGACTCACAAAGGGGATCAGAGGAGATCCTCTGCCACCAGAAGAAGGATCGCAAGAGCATGGAAAATACTTTCCTACACGATGCACCACTCACCACACGAAAGAAAAGAAACAGAACTTGTTTGTTGACCGCATCCACCCCCCCTTCTGTAAGCAGTGCAAGCACTTCTGTTGGGCAGTGTTGGGTTGTTGGCCCATCTGCAAAGTATCTATTTTTTTTTCTCTTACTCGCCCAACCCCCAACCTGATCTTTCCCCCCGGAACGTCCTTCGAAGTGTCTTGCCTGCCTGAAATACAGAAAAGGTGGAGGAGCACAGGAGGAAGTGAGTGGTGTTAGTCGTGTTGCAACGCTTGGAAAGTATTTCCTTCAATACACTGGCGTGTGTTGGTCTACAAAATACTTTCCTACACGATGCACCACTCACCACACGAAAGAAAAGAAACAGAACTTGTTTGTTGACCGCATCCACCCAGGACCCTGAGGCCCCGGAGACAGGGACGCGGAGCGCTATATGGAGTCTGGCAGGGGTATGGGGTACGCAGCCTGTTCGCCGCGTGTGTACCGGTCTGCCCGCTGCTCTGTGGTCGGAACCCAGATGCAAGATACCCGCAAGCCCCGGGCCTCCGCGGTGCGGAAGAGGCTCGTCAGGATCTTGTTGGCTTGGAAATTTGCAGAGTGCCCCCTATTGATGGAGTGCACGGCTGGGAGGTTGTCCACGTAGAGTGTGAGGCGGGCGTCACCATGGTAGCGGGCCGTCAGTGCCACCGCTTGCCTCGCCGCAAAAATCTCCTTGATGTAGATGTGCCACCCTGCGCCCTCCCCTCGGAACATTCCCTGTGCCACCGCTTCTGTCTCGCCTTCCAGTATGGCCGCCCACTCGGGCATTGAAGCGTCAGACCAGGCAACGAGGGTTTTCGTCGGGGGCCTTTGAATCCAGGGGTTATCCTGCATCAAGGTGGGACGGGCCTCGAGTTCCGAAGTGACTGAGGGCGGTATGTCGCGTGGCTCATCCCACAACGCCTCGTCCTCTGTGGTCGCCTCTGCCGTTCTGCGGATGTACGATAACGCGCTGGGGAGGTAGCATAGAGGTCTCGCTGTGATGTAAGCGTTCCACACCACACTGCCGAAGATCGCGTAGAACTCCCGTGGTGATGCCCGTCCTCCGAGAACCCGCGGGAGGTCCTCCCGCTGCAGAAAACGGGTCATCCACTTGTCTGCTGCACGGTGGCACTGCCGCACCAGGTCGAAATCCACACCGAGGGCGGAGAAGTGTTGCACGGCCTTCCCGTATCCCTCGTCAGTGATGTTGATGTCGGCACCGACGTAGTTGCACCGTTGCATGAAAAGCTCGAAGGCTTCCTTTGTCTCTTCCTCAGAGTTTCCAAGACAGATGAAGTTGTCGATCCATGTGACCCCCACAGTCTCTGGCATGAGCACCCGGGCCGCCCTGTGTGCGATGGCGGGGGCGCAGGACCAGCCCATGCAGAGGGATGCCAGGCGGGTTCGCACAAACTCGCCTCGTTCGGCACTGACGTTCACGCCGAAGAAATCCCGGATGAATTTTGCCATGGGGAACTGATAGAACCAACTGCGCCCATCTGCCAGCATCGCCCATCTCCGACCCAGTACCTGGTCGATGACCTCGGTGATCAGCGGCAGCTTCATGGGCGGGGGTGCGAGCATCAGCGAGTTCAGCTTCCGTGCATCGACGACAAAACGCAGACCCCCTGATCTTTTTGACACAGTGAAGCCGTGTAGGCAGATTCGCTGGACGTCTGACAACTCGAGGACTCCAAACTCCATGAGGTCGTCGAGGTGTTTGTCGAGGTGTCGAGAAGTGCTTCGCGTGAATCGGCGCCGCTGCAGCTTTGCCAGAGATCCGTCCTTGAAATGGGCCAGGAACGCGCGGGGTTCCGTGATGAGGTCCAGGATCCCTTCGAGTTCCCCGCTCTGATCCAGCTGGCGCAACTTGCAAAGGTCGATACGGTGTTTGCTGATCTGCGCGATGTGGTCCTCCCCCGTGACTTGGTTCGCTGCTGCCGGGGGGCGTATTTGAGAGTTGTCGCGTCGCAGGACACCCACCTCCTCAGTGTACATCGTGTGCAAACCCGGCCCGTACTCGTCCAGCTCCAGAACCCCCAGCTCCTCGGCGGGGTCGCCTGCCCGGGACTCGTCGTCGTCGTACTTCTGTGCCTCGGGTAGCCAAAAAGGCGTGGGTCCATAGTGCTTCTTTGGGAAAGAGCCTCTCAGTAAATTTGCATCGTGGGTCCTTGTCACTGGAGTAGTTGTCTTGATGTCGCCGCAGTCTCCTTCACCCTCGCAGTCCCAGATCGCGGTAGGTAGCGAATCAGAGACTCCACGGTCGCGTGTCGTGTCACCTTCTGGATCTCCTCGAGGGGCAGGCCTTTTGCGTTTAGATGGTGGGCCGCCCCTCTCCGGAGGGAGTGTGAAGTCAGCGCCTCGTTTGCCCTGCGTAGGGCCCGCGTCACGTGACTCGACCGAATCTCGTCCGGGAAGATGCGTTCTGTCTCCTCTGCCGTAGGCATTTCCCGCAGGCGTTCTCGGAGGGTGGTGTGTGCTGCGCGGGGTAGGTCCAGGCCCGTCTGATGTCCCAGCCTGAATGGATCTGCTTTTGTGTGTGTCCAGTTCACACACCACGTGTTGTCGGCACGGAGGGTGAGGTCTGCAGGCCTCAGGCGCAGCACGTCCGATGCCCTCGCGCTCCCCAGCCAGCATAGTTGCAGCACCAGGCGGATGTTTGGGCATGGCTCCATCTTGACGGCGGTCGCGAACTCCTGCCTGGTGGCTGGTGTCGCTTGCTTCTTCGGCCTGAGCGCCCCTCCACGCCGAAGTCCCCTGCAAAAATCTTTTATCCGCACCGAGTCCTTTAGGTCTACCTTCATGTCGCGGCGCAGGGCGGCAATCAGCGTGGAGCAGTACTGCAGGACGGACCCCTTTGTCAGACCGTCGAGCTCCTTTTTCGCCAACCAAAGGATCACTGCCGTCTCGTGGTCCACTTGTGTCCCTGTTTCTTTGACCCACTGGTGCTTGAAGTCGCGGAATCGCCGTAGGACGCTCGCTGCGGTCTTTCGGTACGAGGGGGCGGTGGCGTTCTCGAGTGTCCTCTTTGCGCCCTTCAGCACCCGGGCGCGTTTTCTGGGGCTGAGGGGGCCTTCCTCCTGGCGGGGGCGTCCCTTTTTCGAGGGTGGCCCTTCCCCGGGCGGGGCCAGTCAGTGCTTCTGCGGCAATTCCTTTCCCGCCCGCCGTGGCTCTGACGGGCGGCTGCGGTTGTCGCGCGTCTCGCGTCTGTCGCGGCTGTCGCGGTTTTCGCGGTTGTCGCGGTTGTCACGTTTGTCACGGTTGTCGCGGTTGTCGCGGTGGTCGCGTCCCCGGTCGGAGTCCCTCTCGCGACCCTTTGAGAAGTAGCGCTCAGACCGGCGTTTCTTGTCGGGGTTTTGGAGCTCCGCCAGCAAAGCCTCCATCGCCACTGCCGTGAAGTCCATCGGGGTGTACCCCTTTGCCCGCTGCAACTCCCTCCTGAGGCCCTTTCCCAGCGCCCCCAACTGCGTGATGCCTGTCAGCTCTACGATGGCGTCGTGGAGGATCTGCAGGAGCTTCGGGCTCGGCGGCTTGTCTTCGATGAGGCTCAGCGTGTTGACGACCAAATCGAGCATCCGCCGGATGTCGATCTGGTACTCCTGGGCGCTGCGTAGGTTCACCGGAAGGCCGAACTCCCCGAACACCCTGCTGCATTCCTGGCGCACCAGGACCCGCACGTTTGCCTCCTCAAGGCCCTTCCATGTCGAGACAGCGTGGGGCGTGAAACCGTCGGGCAGGGTGGCTTCCAGGCGTCGGGTGAGGGTCATCGCCCCCTGCTCCAGCTGCTCCACGCGCTTGGAGAGCCTCTGGATCTCCCTCCCCTGGTCGGCGATCGTCGCGCGCATCTCCAAGAAAAGACGGCGCCCGATGGTGGGCAGCTGTCCACTCAGGTCCGACGAGCAGACGCTGCTGTCTGTGGACCCTGCGCGCTCGTCGTCGCTGTCCTGTGGTGGTGCGTGTGGGGGCGGGTGCGGGGCGTCCGAGCGTGTCTCATCGTGCTCGGCCCACGCGCACACTGGGCACACCCACTCCGGGTGGTCTGCGTGCTTGGCGAAGGAGGCGGCCACGTCCACGGGGAGCACCTCCCTCATGCAAGAGCGAGTGCATCGCTTCCCGCACCTTGCGCACTGGAGTCCGCCCCGCCCGTCGTGCGCCTGTCTGCAACTCTCAAAGATGCACCTGTAAATGGTGGGGGCGGGGTCCCCCTGGTGCCGCGGTTCCATGACGCCCTCCCAGTCCGCCTCTCGGGGCCGCGACGGGAAGGCCATGCCGGCAGGGCGTGTGGCGTGAGCCGCGGGGCCTAGATAAACACCGCTTTCGCGTGTTGGCCAACGCTGCGACTCACGCTTATCTGCACCTGGTCTGTGATCTGCACCTGGTCTGTGTGTCGAACCGCTAGATAAAACACCGCTTTCGGTCTCGTGGTGGTGGGCTCGTAGGCCGGCTGCGACTCACTCCTCTGCGATGGCTCGTGGGCCCAACTGCGGCTCACTGCTGCTAGATAAACACCGCTATTCGCGCTCGTGGTGGCGGGCTCGTTGGCCGGCTGTGGCTCACTGCTGCTAGATAAACACCGCTATTCGCGCTCGTGGTGGCGGGCTCGTTGGCCGGCTGTGGCTCACCGCTGCTAGATAAACACCGCTTTCGCGTCTCGTGGTGGCGGGCTCGTTGGCCGGCTGTGGCTCACTGCTGCTAGATAAACACCGCTGTCGCGTCTCGTGGTGGCGGGCTCGTTGGCCGGCTGTGGCTCACTGCTGCTAGATAAACACCGCTTTCGCGTCTCGTGGTGGCGGGCTCGTTGGCCGGCTGTGGCTCACCGCTGCTAGATAAACACCGCTTTCGCGTCTCGTGGTGGCGGGCTCGTTGGCCGGCTGTGGCTCACCGCTGCTAGATAAACACCGCTTTCGCGTCTCGTGGTGGCGGGCTCGTTGGCCGGCTGTGGCTCACTGCTGCTAGATAAACACCGCTATTCGCGCTCGTGGTGGCGGGCTCGTTGGCCGGCTGTGGCTCACTGCTGCTAGATAAACACCGCTTTCGCGTCTCGTGGTGGCGGGCTCGTTGGCCGGCTGTGGCTCACCGCTGCTAGATAAACACCGCTTTCGCGTCTCGTGGTGGCGGGCTCGTTGGCCGGCTGTGGCTCACTGCTGCTAGATAAACACCGCTATTCGCGCTCGTGGTGGCGGGCTCGTTGGCCGGCTGTGGCTCACTGCTGCTAGATAAACACCGCTTTCGCGTCTCGTGGTGGCGGGCTCGTTGGCCGGCTGTGGCTCACCGCTGCTAGATAAACACCGCTTTCGCGTCTCGTGGTGGCGGGCTCGTTGGCCGGCTGTGGCTCACTGCTGCTAGATAAACACCGCTTTCGCGTCTCGTGGTGGCGGGCTCGTTGGCCGGCTGTGGCTCACCGCTGCTAGATAAACACCGCTTTCGCGTCTCGTGGTGGCGGGCTCGTTGGCCGGCTGTGGCTCACTGCTGCTAGATAAACACCGCTGTCGCGTCTCGTGGTGGCGGGCTCGTTGACCGGCTGTGGCTCACTGCTGCTCTAGATAGAAAACCGCTTTCGCGTCTCGTGGTGGCGGGCTCGTTGGCCGGCTGTGGCTCACTGCTGCTAGATAAACACCGCTGTCGCGTCTCGTGGTGGCGGGCTCGTTGGCCGGCTGTGGCTCACTGCTGCTAGATAAACACCGCTTTCGCGTCTCGTGGTGGCGGGCTCGTAGGCCGGCTGTGACTCACTCCTCTGCGGTGGCTCGTAGGCCAAGCTGCGACTCACTGCTGCTCACCGCTTTCGCGCTCGTGGTGGCGGGCTCGTAGGCCGGCTGCGATTCGCGCTGTTCTGTGGTGTGCTGCGCTGTGACTCGTAGGGGGGGGGGGGGGGGGTCGATGAAGTACCGTTGTTTTTTCTCTTACTCGCCCAACCCCCAACCTGATCTTTCCCCCCGGAACGTCCTTCGAAGTGTCTTGCCTGCCTGAAGTACAGAAAAGGTGGAGGAGCACAGGAGGAAGTGAGTGGTGTTAGTCGTGTTGCAACGCTTGGAAAGTATTTCCTTCAATACACTGGCGTGTGTTGGTCTACAGCACGCTTCAGTGCGGGCAGTGAAATGTGGCTCCATGGGTGGGGGATGTTGATAAAGAAATGGTTGAAGCCTTCTCAGGTCCGGAAGTAGGATCGTGACACACCTTCGCATGGAGGTGCCAGGTTTCAGTCACAGAGGACAGCGTTGCAAACTGTGGACAAGGAAAAGCAGTACGCATAGGCGGGTGAGGTGGTGGTGGTGTAGGTTGAATCGCAAAAGACGGAGACAGAAGAAAGACTACGAAGGAAACAGCAAGAAAGCAGAAACACCGACAAAAAAGTAGACGGGTGCAACAGGGGAGGGAGGGTGAAGCGGCATGGGCTGCCAGGCACAGACACTGCGGGCGGACCACAGCGCCATGTAAAACCAACTCTTCTCAGCCACGCACAGCGTATCCCAAAAAGCAAGAAAGGCAAGGGATGGGTGGAGAGTGCAGCACGTCTTACGGGACCCACACCAGAACAGGGAGTGTCTCAGGGTTGTCGCCGTCGATCCAGCGCTGGCTGTGGCCGTTGACCTTCCAGACGTTGTAGGTCCCGCCCTGCTCCACCTCGAGGTTCACGATGCGCCACCCCTCAGCACCGCCGTGGAACACCCACACGGCACGCAGGTCGTCAGCTGTGACGGGCGACGTCGTGGTGGTGAGGTCACGCACCTCCCCGCTCACAGGGGACCCCACAGTCCACGCGTTGTAGTACGTCGCGTCCTTGCCCTGCAGGGCAAGCTGGAACGTCCCTGACGACGCTGCGTTCGCACTGCTGCCGGTCGTGATCCGGATGCGCACCGTGTTGGACCCTGCCGGGGCACTGGCAGGTGCAGGCACAGGTGTCTGCACAGAGGGAATGGGCACGAAGGCCAGCGACGTGGCCCGCCCGTCGTCACACGCCCCGCACACCCAGCGGCTTGCGCGGTAGTGGTGGTCACGCAGACCCCATGCCGACCACGACCCGCCCGTCGCCTGCACCTCCACCTGCCCCACGAACCAGTCGTCCTCCCCCACACCGGTGAAGGTGACGGACACCACGTCGTCAGCGGTGAAGGGCACACCCGTGATGGCGTGCACACGCACCTCGCCCGACAGAGGACCCACAAACGCAGCACCCGAGTACGTCAGCCCAGTGGCCGTGCGCAGCGACACGGGGAAGGTCTCTGTCGACCCCTGTGCCGGACCGCTGCCTGTCGTCACACGCAGGTTCACCGTGTGCGACGCTCCAGGTGCGCTTGTTACGGGCTGCACGAAGCGCAGCACCTTCGCCGCACCTGCCAGACGCCGCCTGTCCAGCACGTGGCCCTCAGAATACTTCTGTGCAGGCAGGACCCACTTCACAGCGTCCACCTCCAGTGACTGCACACGCCAGCCCATCCCGCCCGTGCTGTCGTACACCTCCACCTCCACCAGGCTGCTTGTGGGTTGCGGTGCTGTGGTCAGTGCGAACTCTGCCACAGACCCGGCAGCAGGTGCTGTCACGCTCCCGGCATCGTAGAAGTCGCCGTCGGTGTAGTGCAGACGCACAGGGAACGTCCCAGACGACCCGTCGCTCGCCCCGCTCCCGGTCGTGATGCGCACCGTCACCGCGTTGCTGCCGGGCAGGGCGGACGTCGTCTTCCGCGTGAAGTAGAGGTTTGTCGGCGTCCGCTCGTTGTCGGAGTCGATCCAGTGGAACTCCTGCTCGTGGTGCTTGGGCAGCCCGAAGTGCTCCCACACGGCACCGTCCCACATCGCGACGTACTCCACGAACCACCCGTCGGGGTGTGTCGTCACCAGCTCCAGCCCCTTCACGTCTGCTGCCGTCTTCCCGACAGGCCCGTCCAGCACCGTCAGCTCCCCGTTGTCAGGGTGTGCCACGCTGCTGATCTCCGTCTTCCCGCCGTCTGTCGTGTACACATACACACGCATCGTCCCGACGCTGCCGTACGGCAGGTTGTCACCTGTCTTCACCTGGAACTGCAGCCCGCTGCCACCCGGTGACCCCACAGATGTCGGCGACGGTGTTGGGGGCAACGGTGTCGCCGGTGCAGGTGTCGGCACTGCTGTGGGTGGTGACGGTGTTGGCGGGGATGGCGTCGGAACCGCAGTCGGTGGTGCAGGTGTCAGCGGAGCAGGTGTGGGCACTGCTGTGGGTGGGGACGGTGTGGGTGGGGAGGGAGTCGGCACTGCAGTCGGTGGGGACGGTGTGGGTGGGGACGGTGTCGGAACCGCAGTCGGCGGTGCAGGCGTCAGCGGAGCAGGTGTTGGCACTGCTGTGGGCGGTGCAGGTGTTGGTGGGGACGGTGTGGGCACTGCTGTGGGCGGTGCAGGTGTCGGTGGTGACGGAGTCGGAACCGCCGTCGGAGGTGAGGGTGTCGGTGGGGACGGTGTGGGCACTGCTGTGGGTGGTGACGGTGTTGGCGGGGATGGCGTCGGAACCGCAGTCGGTGGTGCAGGTGTCAGCGGAGCAGGTGTGGGCACTGCTGTGGGTGGGGACGGTGTGGGTGGGGAGGGAGTCGGCACTGCAGTCGGTGGCGACGGTGTGGGTGGGGACGGTGTCGGAACCGCAGTCGGCGGTGCAGGCGTCAGCGGAGCAGGTGTTGGCACTGCTGTGGGCGGTGCAGGTGTTGGTGGGGACGGTGTGGGCACTGCTGTGGGCGGTGCAGGTGTCGGTGGTGACGGAGTCGGAACCGCCGTCGGAGGTGAGGGTGTCGGTGGGGACGGTGTGGGCACTGCTGTGGGTGGTGCCGGTGTCGGCGGTGAAGGCGTCGGAACCGCTGTCGGAGGTGCAGGCGTCGGTGGGGACGGTGTCGGAGGTGCGGGTGTTGGCACCGCCGTCGGAGGAGTCGGAACTGCTGTCGGAGGTGCCGGCGTGGGAGGTGCGGGTGTCTCCGGCGCCACAAGGTACCCCGGAGGCACCACCTCACGCGAATCTCCGGGACGAATCCATTCCAACTTCAGCACACCATAGCCAGTCCTCTCGAAGTAGTGCAGGTCTAACGGGTGATCCCCTGCCGACAGGGTCAAGGTTGTCGACAACGTCCTCGAAGGGTGCAGCCCCCCGTTGTCGATAACAAGCGCCCCATCGAGGTACAGCAAGGAGCCGTCATCGGAAGTGAGATAGAATGTGTAGTCCCCAGTCGTGGGCACACGGATGAACCCCCTGTGCCGGGTGGCGAACTGCTCCTGATAGCCGGTTGTCGACTGCCAGGTGCTGTCAACGTAGTCGATAGTCCCTGCACGCCACGTGAAGACGGGTGTCATGGCATCGTAGTCCGGAAAGGTATCCATCCCCGTTGCGCCAGGGTGCTGGAATGCTTCTGACGGCAGACCCAGCCCCATCGATGTCGGGTCCCACGGCGTGACGAGATTGCCTACCGGGACCAGCACCTGCGAACCCCCAGGGGGCCGCCACGCGAGCTGCAGGACGGCGTTGCCGCTACGCTCAAAGAAGTGCACCTCGATGCTGTGAGCACCAGCAGAGAGAGTGACGGATGCTGACCTTGTCCTGGCTCCGTGCAGCCCTCCGTTGTCAACAAGGAGGTTGCCATTGATGTACAGCAAAGAGCCGTCGTCGGATCTCAGGTAGAAGGTATGGCTGCCGCTCGTGTCCACAATGACCTGTCCTTTGTGGGTACTTGCGAAGTCATTCGTGAAACCGTAGGCAGCCCAGGACGCACCGCCAGGGAAGTCTATGGGGCCAGACTGGAACACGGACACAGGCACAAGCGCGTCGAAGTCGGGAAAGTTACTTATTGTCCCCCCAGTCGTGTACACGGAGCATTGCAGGCCGGCTACACTGCCGGCGACCACACCGCATAGTGCAGCAAAGGCTGCAACACGCAGCATGGGAGAGCGAGTGACCTGCAGGAGGGGTGGATGCGGGTGATGTGTGTTGACGTGTAGTGTGCTGCGCACCACAAATCTCCTCCGGCAGACAACGCCATGGCTGCGACAGGGAGGAACAACAACACAGCAAACAAGCAAAGGAGACCTGCCTGCCAGCGGGGTCGTGGAGGGTGCGTGGGGTGTGGGGGTGTGGGGCGGGAGAGTCTTGCTCGGTCAGAGGATACAAAGGAGATAGGGGGGGGGGGGGGGGTTTGATCGTCGAGAGTGAATGGAAAAGTAAATCTCCCAGCACCTTCTCGCAATGTTAGTCCTTTTTGTAGTCAGCCCCCCTAGCCCCACCGCCATCTTTTCCCCTGGCGACATGGCACAACGAACGAGGAAGAGAGCAAACGAGGCCTGCATGCCAGGGGAGGGGTACGGGGTGTGGGGGTGGGGCGGGGAAGCCATGCCGCGCCCTGCAAACTACAAACTGGACTCAGACTGGTTGCTCTCACCTCACAACACCCGGCACACAACACAAAGTCAAGCCTCAAGCAGCTGGGGCACAACGCCACACACACAACGGCTGACTTGTCTGACACATGGCCAGCCAAGGCAGAGGCCCAGGCACAACTTCACCCCAACCCCTCCCCCCCACCGTCAGGCCAGCCCCTCTGCCGCTGCACCTGCCTTCCAAGCGTCTATCCTGCGCAGCAGGGGAGACAGGTTGTAGGGCAGCAGCCTCAGCACACCCCCAACCGCTGCCCGCAGGCCCTCGAAGAAGGAGTCGATCGCCTCTGCGAGCCCGCCTGCCGGGCGGCCCCCCTTCAGCACCCGCAGCAGGAACTGCAGCAGCGGCGCCGGCGGCACGCTCGGCGTCGCCAGGAAGTCAACCACCAGCCCCGCCAGGGCCCCACCCCCGCCCACCTCCTCCAGCATCGCCCCCAGCACCACCGCAGGGCGGCGCAGCAGCTCCGCGAGGCAACACCTTCCCTCTCCTCCACCTCCACCTCCTCCCCCAGCACCAGACCCTCCCCCAGTGGGCCGCACCCCCTCCACCCCTCCTCCACCTTCCCTTCCGCCACCACCCTCTACCCTCCCCGCCGCCCCCGCCACCACACCGAGGAACGCCATCAGGCACGCATCGGACCCCAGCACCGAGGCAACCACCCAACGCAGCAACCTCTCCACCTCCCCCTCCTTCCCGCTTTCTCCCGAGCAGCAGAGCGCGTAGGCACATGCCAGGGCAGCGTGCGCTCTGAGGTATGCAGCCTCCTCCACCCTTTCTGTGAGAGTGCAAGGCGGCGGCCTCACTGCAGGTGGAGGAGGACCAACCCGGCCTGCCCCTGCAGCCGCTGCGCAGCACCCCTCCCACATCCCCGCCAGCCCACGCGTGGCGCACCGCAGCGCCTCCGCGAAGGATAGCGGGGGGCTGCGCGGAGGGGGCCCCCCCGGGGATGAAGAAGGCGGCTTCAGAGGAGGGCTTCCGCCTGCCCCACCCCCCGCCGCCACACCGCGGCGCAGCTGCCTGTAGAAGGCACGGCGGAGGGCGGACCCAGAGGCGCAGTGCAGGCAGGGGGTGGTGGAGGAGGAGGAGGGGATGGAGTGGGTGTAATGAATAGATTTGCTACGCCCATCCACATCCCATCCTTTGTCAATATTCCGAGCAGAGGGAGAGTGGGGATGATGGACCCACCCCCCTGCCCCCTGGGGGTGGGGAAACCCGCGGATGGAGAACCGGGTGGGGTGGCGGAGGAGGCGGCGGCGGCGGCAGCCGACGCCACCGCGACGCGGCATCACCCCCGGCACCCCCCATGCGATGCGGAAGAGGAGGGGCCCTGGCGGTGCCACCCCGCCACCACCACCACCACCCCTGCGCTGCGCCTGGGGGCTGTGGCGGAGGAGGCGGAGGCGGGTGCTGCCTCGGGGCACCGCCGGCCGCACCACCACCTCGACCCACATCTCGCGCCGGCGGGGTGTGGCTGAGGGGACAATGCGGAAGAGGCGGCGGTGTCCCGGGGGACTGGGGGGTGTGGAGGAGGAGAGCACGTCTGCGATGCGCGATGCGGAGGCATCCGCCTCGCAGCGCAGGGGGCAGGTGTGGCGCAGGGCGAAGGCGGATGCCGCGGTGGCGAAGCGGGTGAGGGAGCCCTCCACGGCAGAGCTGCCCCAGACGTGGCAGGCACGGAGAGGGGCATCGGCTGCTGCGGTGCACGGGAGGAGCGCTGCGAGGCAGCGCATCGCGGCAGCCGCAGACAGAGCAGTGCCAGGGTCGAGGAGGAAATGACCCCCCTCCTCCTCCACCTCCACACCCCCATCCCGCCCTACAGCAGTGTATGGGTTATGGAATGGAAGCTGGTGGGGTGTGTCTCCCCCACCCCCTCCACCTCCACCTCCAACTCCTCCCCCACTCCCACCCCCATCTGGCCCGGCGGCACGGCGTTGCTCCCCTCGGGTTGTGTCTGGGCTGTGCTGCGCCCCGCCATCACCCCGAGGAGGCCCGGCAGCGCGGAGCAGTGCCTCGGCGAGCCGCGAGGCGATGCGCGAGATGGAAGCCGCGGCGCGGGCGGAGGGGCATGTGTGTGATGTGGCTGCAGCGCTGCAACACTCCTCCGCCTGGCTCGGGGGGGGGCAGGGGCAGGGGCAGGGGCAGGGGGAGGGGCAGGGGCAGGGGGTGTTGAGGAAGCCGCTACCGCCGCTACCACCACCACCATCGCCGCTCTGCTGCGGCTGAGAGGATGTCGAGCGCCTCGCAGCACCGCAGGCGGCGGTGATGCATCTCGCCCCTCTCGCTCCTCTGCAGCAGCAGGTCAGCCTCTGCAGCCTCGAGCAGCCATGCGGTGCACTCCAGGGCTGCAGTGCTGTGGGGTGCTGCTGCTGCCCCTACCCCAGCAGCAGCCTGCCTCTGCCGCATGGCGGCAGAGAGGCTGCTGGTCAGCTGTGCCCCGGCGCGGTGGGAGTGGAAGGCGTCGGGCGCGCTGCAGAGGGACCGCATGGCGTCGGACAGTGCAGGGGGGAGGGTGTGCCAGAGGGGGGATGCATGGGGCGCAGGCATCGCACCCCCTTAGGCTAGCCTAGGCTAGGTGTGGGGGGCCCCTGCCCCCCCCTGTGCGTGGGGTGTCGGGCGAAATCAGGTGGGGTGGGGGTGGGGGTATGGGGGGGGGGGGGGGGGGGGCAGAAGTCACAAGACCGTTTTCAGGAGCAATCCTCAGCCTGGATCTCCTCGTTTGGATCTGGCGTGTCGACAGGCTTCTTTCACACAACACCCCTGTAAAATGAGGCATCACACCCTTTGTGATGAAGGGCGGAGTGGGGGTGAGTGTGGTGATGTGGAGCACGCTTGGCTGCTGACTGTAGTGGGGTGACTAGCTTCACAAGCTTGCAAACTATCCGTGCCCCAGCTGGATCGTGAAGTGACGGCGATGCCGAGAGGGTGTTCTGTCACTCATTGTGGACACCACACCCGTGGTGTGAGTGGGGTTCGCTAGATCCAGCACATGGCACAAAGAGAAAGTTTGCCCCCCCCCCCCCCCAGTTGGCGACACCGAACGCAACTGAAAAATACCTCATCACGCAATTGGTTCACTCAAGCACACAGAAGGGAAGGAAACGGACTCCACTGATCGCCGCATCGATACCATGACACCTGATAGGGGGGGAGGAAGATGTCTGGTGCCAGTGCTCACTCCGCAGCTTCGCCGGGCGAGGGGGTGGGGAAAAGCGTCAAAAGGCGACCAAAATCGTAGGTATCCCGATGCCTTCGTCTGATTTATGATTGTCTGAAACGCTTATACCACCCGACAGTATGCCGCCTTGATGTGGGTGTGGAGACGCATGTGGGCACGACACAGCAGGGGGCACACCTAAACCCACACATTTACGCGCGTCACAGATGTGCGAAAAGAAAGGAGCTCGGTTGATGATAGGTCTTCGCATCGAAGACCCCCCCTGACGACCGAGAGGACAAGAGAGTGCCGTGCACACTGTTGCCAAGAAGGCGCTGCGCTCCCGGAGAATCGGCAGAGGCCTTCCTGAAGCTCAGCCAACATGCTGCAATTCACTCTGATGGCTTTTTGACAGTTCGGTGAGACAGCCCCCCCTTCTCCTCACACTCCTGCATCTCTGAGGGAAGGCCGGAGTTGACTAAATAAAACCCAACAGAGGGGGTCTTCCCTGATCGTCATGCTTCGTTATTCTTCGTCAGTTCTCACCTAGTTTCCCCAAGAAATGCACCAAAGTGCACTGACGATCACCCCGGAGCGAAGACCCCCATACAATACAGATCATAACGCCAGCAGGGGCGAAACGGCGTCACCACTCTGATGTTCTCTACTGCTGTGTTCAGACTATGTTCATGTGATGTGTACTTGACAAAACTTGGCGCAGAACGGCCCAGAGGCACACTAGTTCTCTTCAGTTCGTTAGAATCGCAGAAAAATAATAGCCCACCCCCGTGACGGAGGTAAGATCGGAGAAAATATCAACGGGCATACCAAACACCTGAGGGTCGGTTTCGTGGTGGGTTGACAGGACGGGGATGATGATGGTGGCAGCTTCTCCCGCACGATGCGGGGGTTGCGCCACCGTTAAGCACCAACTGCCATAACAATATTCGCTTTGTTTTCGAGCGTTCCCGCTTCGACTCACAAAGGGGATCAGAGGAGATCCTCTGCCACCAGAAGAAGGATCGCAAGAGCATGGAAAATACTTTCCTACACGATGCACCACTCACCACACGAAAGAAAAGAAACAGAACTTGTTTGTTGACCGCATCCACCCCCCCTTCTGTAAGCAGTGCAAGCACTTCTGTTGGGCAGTGTTGGGTTGTTGGCCCATCTGCAAAGTATCTATTTTTTTTTCTCTTACTCGCCCAACCCCCAACCTGATCTTTCCCCCCGGAACGTCCTTCGAAGTGTCTTGCCTGCCTGAAATACAGAAAAGGTGGAGGAGCACAGGAGGAAGTGAGTGGTGTTAGTCGTGTTGCAACGCTTGGAAAGTATTTCCTTCAATACACTGGCGTGTGTTGGTCTACAAAATACTTTCCTACACGATGCACCACTCACCACACGAAAGAAAAGAAACAGAACTTGTTTGTTGACCGCATCCACCCAGGACCCTGAGGCCCCGGAGACAGGGACGCGGAGCGCTATATGGAGTCTGGCAGGGGTATGGGGTACGCAGCCTGTTCGCCGCGTGTGTACCGGTCTGCCCGCTGCTCTGTGGTCGGAACCCAGATGCAAGATACCCGCAAGCCCCGGGCCTCCGCGGTGCGGAAGAGGCTCGTCAGGATCTTGTTGGCTTGGAAATTTGCAGAGTGCCCCCTATTGATGGAGTGCACGGCTGGGAGGTTGTCCACGTAGAGTGTGAGGCGGGCGTCACCATGGTAGCGGGCCGTCAGTGCCACCGCTTGCCTCGCCGCAAAAATCTCCTTGATGTAGATGTGCCACCCTGCGCCCTCCCCTCGGAACATTCCCTGTGCCACCGCTTCTGTCTCGCCTTCCAGTATGGCCGCCCACTCGGGCATTGAAGCGTCAGACCAGGCAACGAGGGTTTTCGTCGGGGGCCTTTGAATCCAGGGGTTATCCTGCATCAAGGTGGGACGGGCCTCGAGTTCCGAAGTGACTGAGGGCGGTATGTCGCGTGGCTCATCCCACAACGCCTCGTCCTCTGTGGTCGCCTCTGCCGTTCTGCGGATGTACGATAACGCGCTGGGGAGGTAGCATAGAGGTCTCGCTGTGATGTAAGCGTTCCACACCACACTGCCGAAGATCGCGTAGAACTCCCGTGGTGATGCCCGTCCTCCGAGAACCCGCGGGAGGTCCTCCCGCTGCAGAAAACGGGTCATCCACTTGTCTGCTGCACGGTGGCACTGCCGCACCAGGTCGAAATCCACACCGAGGGCGGAGAAGTGTTGCACGGCCTTCCCGTATCCCTCGTCAGTGATGTTGATGTCGGCACCGACGTAGTTGCACCGTTGCATGAAAAGCTCGAAGGCTTCCTTTGTCTCTTCCTCAGAGTTTCCAAGACAGATGAAGTTGTCGATCCATGTGACCCCCACAGTCTCTGGCATGAGCACCCGGGCCGCCCTGTGTGCGATGGCGGGGGCGCAGGACCAGCCCATGCAGAGGGATGCCAGGCGGGTTCGCACAAACTCGCCTCGTTCGGCACTGACGTTCACGCCGAAGAAATCCCGGATGAATTTTGCCATGGGGAACTGATAGAACCAACTGCGCCCATCTGCCAGCATCGCCCATCTCCGACCCAGTACCTGGTCGATGACCTCGGTGATCAGCGGCAGCTTCATGGGCGGGGGTGCGAGCATCAGCGAGTTCAGCTTCCGTGCATCGACGACAAAACGCAGACCCCCTGATCTTTTTGACACAGTGAAGCCGTGTAGGCAGATTCGCTGGACGTCTGACAACTCGAGGACTCCAAACTCCATGAGGTCGTCGAGGTGTTTGTCGAGGTGTCGAGAAGTGCTTCGCGTGAATCGGCGCCGCTGCAGCTTTGCCAGAGATCCGTCCTTGAAATGGGCCAGGAACGCGCGGGGTTCCGTGATGAGGTCCAGGATCCCTTCGAGTTCCCCGCTCTGATCCAGCTGGCGCAACTTGCAAAGGTCGATACGGTGTTTGCTGATCTGCGCGATGTGGTCCTCCCCCGTGACTTGGTTCGCTGCTGCCGGGGGGCGTATTTGAGAGTTGTCGCGTCGCAGGACACCCACCTCCTCAGTGTACATCGTGTGCAAACCCGGCCCGTACTCGTCCAGCTCCAGAACCCCCAGCTCCTCGGCGGGGTCGCCTGCCCGGGACTCGTCGTCGTCGTACTTCTGTGCCTCGGGTAGCCAAAAAGGCGTGGGTCCATAGTGCTTCTTTGGGAAAGAGCCTCTCAGTAAATTTGCATCGTGGGTCCTTGTCACTGGAGTAGTTGTCTTGATGTCGCCGCAGTCTCCTTCACCCTCGCAGTCCCAGATCGCGGTAGGTAGCGAATCAGAGACTCCACGGTCGCGTGTCGTGTCACCTTCTGGATCTCCTCGAGGGGCAGGCCTTTTGCGTTTAGATGGTGGGCCGCCCCTCTCCGGAGGGAGTGTGAAGTCAGCGCCTCGTTTGCCCTGCGTAGGGCCCGCGTCACGTGACTCGACCGAATCTCGTCCGGGAAGATGCGTTCTGTCTCCTCTGCCGTAGGCATTTCCCGCAGGCGTTCTCGGAGGGTGGTGTGTGCTGCGCGGGGTAGGTCCAGGCCCGTCTGATGTCCCAGCCTGAATGGATCTGCTTTTGTGTGTGTCCAGTTCACACACCACGTGTTGTCGGCACGGAGGGTGAGGTCTGCAGGCCTCAGGCGCAGCACGTCCGATGCCCTCGCGCTCCCCAGCCAGTATAGTTGCAGCACCAGGCGGATGTTTGGGCATGGCTCCATCTTGACGGCGGTCGCGAACTCCTGCCTGGTGGCTGGTGTCGCTTGCTTCTTCGGCCTGAGCGCCCCTCCACGCCGAAGTCCCCTGCAAAAATCTTTTATCCGCACCGAGTCCTTTAGGTCTACCTTCATGTCGCGGCGCAGGGCGGCAATCAGCGTGGAGCAGTACTGCAGGACGGACCCCTTTGTCAGACCGTCGAGCTCCTTTTTCGCCAACCAAAGGATCACTGCCGTCTCGTGGTCCACTTGTGTCCCTGTTTCTTTGACCCACTGGTGCTTGAAGTCGCGGAATCGCCGTAGGACGCTCGCTGCGGTCTTTCGGTACGAGGGGGCGGTGGCGTTCTCGAGTGTCCTCTTTGCGCCCTTCAGCACCCGGGCGCGTTTTCTGGGGCTGAGGGGGCCTTCCTCCTGGCGGGGGCGTCCCTTTTTCGAGGGTGGCCCTTCCCCGGGCGGGGCCAGTCAGTGCTTCTGCGGCAATTCCTTTCCCGCCCGCCGTGGCTCTGACGGGCGGCTGCGGTTGTCGCGCGTCTCGCGTCTGTCGCGGTTTTCGCGGTTGTCGCGGTTGTCACGTTTGTCACGGTTGTCGCGGTTGTCGCGGTGGTCGCGTCCCCGGTCGGAGTCCCTCTCGCGACCCTTTGAGAAGTAGCGCTCAGACCGGCGTTTCTTGTCGGGGTTTTGGAGCTCCGCCAGCAAAGCCTCCATCGCCACTGCCGTGAAGTCCATCGGGGTGTACCCCTTTGCCCGCTGCAACTCCCTCCTGAGGCCCTTTCCCAGCGCCCCCAACTGCGTGATGCCTGTCAGCTCTACGATGGCGTCGTGGAGGATCTGCAGGAGCTTCGGGCTCGGCGGCTTGTCTTCGATGAGGCTCAGCGTGTTGACGACCAAATCGAGCATCCGCCGGATGTCGATCTGGTACTCCTGGGCGCTGCGTAGGTTCACCGGAAGGCCGAACTCCCCGAACACCCTGCTGCATTCCTGGCGCACCAGGACCCGCACGTTTGCCTCCTCAAGGCCCTTCCATGTCGAGACAGCGTGGGGCGTGAAACCGTCGGGCAGGGTGGCTTCCAGGCGTCGGGTGAGGGTCATCGCCCCCTGCTCCAGCTGCTCCACGCGCTTGGAGAGCCTCTGGATCTCCCTCCCCTGGTCGGCGATCGTCGCGCGCATCTCCAAGAAAAGACGGCGCCCGATGGTGGGCAGCTGTCCACTCAGGTCCGACGAGCAGACGCTGCTGTCTGTGGACCCTGCGCGCTCGTCGTCGCTGTCCTGTGGTGGTGCGTGTGGGGGCGGGTGCGGGGCGTCCGAGCGTGTCTCATCGTGCTCGGCCCACGCGCACACTGGGCACACCCACTCCGGGTGGTCTGCGTGCTTGGCGAAGGAGGCGGCCACGTCCACGGGGAGCACCTCCCTCATGCAAGAGCGAGTGCATCGCTTCCCGCACCTTGCGCACTGGAGTCCGCCCCGCCCGTCGTGCGCCTGTCTGCAACTCTCAAAGATGCACCTGTAAATGGTGGGGGCGGGGTCCCCCTGGTGCCGCGGTTCCATGACGCCCTCCCAGTCCGCCTCTCGGGGCCGCGACGGGAAGGCCATGCCGGCAGGGCGTGTGGCGTGAGCCGCGGGGCCTAGATAAACACCGCTTTCGCGTGTTGGCCAACGCTGCGACTCACGCTTATCTGCACCTGGTCTGTGATCTGCACCTGGTCTGTGTGTCGAACCGCTAGATAAAACACCGCTTTCGGTCTCGTGGTGGTGGGCTCGTAGGCCGGCTGCGACTCACTCCTCTGCGATGGCTCGTGGGCCCAACTGCGGCTCACTGCTGCTAGATAAACACCGCTATTCGCGCTCGTGGTGGCGGGCTCGTTGGCCGGCTGTGGCTCACTGCTGCTAGATAAACACCGCTGTCGCGTCTCGTGGTGGCGGGCTCGTTGGCCGGCTGTGGCTCACTGCTGCTAGATAAACACCGCTTTCGCGTCTCGTGGTGGCGGGCTCGTTCGCCGGCTGTGGCTCACCGCTGCTAGATAAACACCGCTTTCGCGTCTCGTGGTGGCGGGCTCGTTGGCCGGCTGTGGCTCACTGCTGCTAGATAAACACCGCTGTCGCGTCTCGTGGTGGCGGGCTCGTTGGCCGGCTGTGGCTCACTGCTGCTAGATAAACACCGCTTTCGCGTCTCGTGGTGGCGGGCTCGTTGGCCGGCTGTGGCTCACCGCTGCTAGATAAACACCGCTTTCGCGTCTCGTGGTGGCGGGCTCGTTGGCCGGCTGTGGCTCACTGCTGCTAGATAAACACCGCTGTCGCGTCTCGTGGTGGCGGGCTCGTTGGCCGGCTGTGGCTCACTGCTGCTAGATAAACACCGCTTTGAACGATTTTTTTTTGAACGATTTTTGGCCGTGCTCGTAGCATTCCCCGTTGAGGGGGTCGCTATTTCGTGTTCTCCTGGCCGCACGGAGGCATTGCCTTACGTCGCCTCTTCCTCTTTTCCTTTGGTGGTGTGTTGGTCTGGCACAGAGGGCGGGACCGTGCTGATATGCACAGTGACGACTCTCCCTTTTGTTTTGTGCCCGCCTCCACCGAGATTCGGCTGATGCCTCTCAGACTGGGGGCGGGCGGTCGCCGACCCTTTTCTGTACGAGGTTTTCCACAGGCTGCACACCTGCCCCGCGGCTGTGTGGCAGTCTTCGCGGAGTGCAATGCGAAGGTCTGGCCTGACGTGGTGTGACTATTTAGACTCCAGGTGTCTCCACCCTTCCTGGTCTGGGGAGCCTCGGTACCCAAGCAGTTTTCGGTCATGCCCTGGACCACGGCCGTGCTAGACTCCTGGTGCAGGCACCCGTCATGGTCCGGGGACGGCCCCCCCAGGCAGTTTAACGTCTTACCCAGGACCTTTGGTAGCAGAGGTAGGTTTGGCTTTCGCGTCTCGTGGTGGCGGGCTCGTTGGCCGTCTGTGGCTCACCGCTGCTAGATAAACACCGCTTTCGCGTCTCGTGGTGGCGGGCTCGTTGGCCGGCTGTGGCTCACTGCTGCTAGATAAACACCGCTGTCGCGTCTCGTGGTGGCGGGCTCGTTGGCCGGCTGTGGCTCACTGCTGCTAGATAAACACCGCTTTCGCGTCTCGTGGTGGCGGGCTCGTTGGCCGGCTGTGGCTCACCGCTGCTAGATAAACACCGCTTTCGCGTCTCGTGGTGGCGGGCTCGTTGGCCGGCTGTGGCTCACTGCTGCTAGATAAACACCGCTGTCGCGTCTCGTGGTGGCGGGCTCGTTGGCCGGCTGTGGCTCACTGCTGCTAGATAAACACCGCTTTCGCGTCTCGTGGTGGCGGGCTCGTTGGCCGGCTGTGGCTCACCGCTGCTAGATAAACACCGCTTTCGCGTCTCGTGGTGGCGGGCTCGTTGGCCGGCTGTGGCTCACTGCTGCTAGATAAACACCGCTTTCGCGTCTCGTGGTGGCGGGCTCGTAGGCCGGCTGTGACTCACTCCTCTGCGGTGGCTCGTAGGCCAAGCTGCGACTCACTGCTGCTCACCGCTTTCGCGCTCGTGGTGGCGGGCTCGTAGGCCGGCTGCGATTCGCGCTGTTCTGTGGTGTGCTGCGCTGTGACTCGTAGGGGGGGGGGGGGTCGATGAAGTACCGTTGTTTTTTCTCTTACTCGCCCAACCCCCAACCTGATCTTTCCCCCCGGAACGTCCTTCGAAGTGTCTTGCCTGCCTGAAGTACAAGGTGGAGGAGCACAGGAGGAAGTGAGTGGTGTTAGTCGTGTTGCAACGCTTGGAAAGTATTTCCTTCAATACACTGGCGTGTGTTGGTCTACAGCACGCTTCAGTGCGGGCAGTGAAATGTGGCTCCATGGGTGGGGGATGTTGATAAAGAAATGGTTGAAGCCTTCTCAGGTCCGGAAGTAGGATCGTGACACACCTTCGCATGGAGGTGCCAGGTTTCAGTCACAGAGGACAGCGTTGCAAAATGTGGACAAGGAAAAGCAGTACGCATAGGCGGGTGAGGTGGTGGTGGTGTAGGTTGAATCGCAAAAGGCGGAGACAGAAGAAAGACTACGAAGGAAACAGCAAGAAAGCAGAAACACCGACAAAAAAGTAGACGGGTGCAACAGGGGAGGGAGGGTGAAGCGGCATGGGCTGCCAGGCACAGACACTGCGGGCGGACCACAGCGCCATGTAAAACCAACTCTTCTCAGCCACGCACAGCGTATCCCAAAAAGCAAGAAAGGCAAGGGATGGGTGGAGAGTGCAGCACGTCTTACGGGACCCACACCAGAACAGGGAGTGTCTCAGGGTTGTCGCCGTCGATCCAGCGCTGGCTGTGGCCGTTGACCTTCCAGACGTTGTAGGTCCCGCCCTGCTCCACCTCGAGGTTCACGATGCGCCACCCCTCAGCACCGCCGTGGAACACCCACACGGCACGCAGGTCGTCAGCTGTGACGGGCGACGTCGTGGTGGTGAGGTCACGCACCTCCCCGCTCACAGGGGACCCCACAGTCCACGCGTTGTAGTACGTCGCGTCCTTGCCCTGCAGGGCAAGCTGGAACGTCCCTGACGACGCTGCGTTCGCACTGCTGCCGGTCGTGATCCGGATGCGCACCGTGTTGGACCCTGCCGGGGCACTGGCAGGTGCAGGCACAGGTGTCTGCACAGAGGGAATGGGCACGAAGGCCAGCGACGTGGCCCGCCCGTCGTCACACGCCCCGCACACCCAGCGGCTTGCGCGGTAGTGGTGGTCACGCAGACCCCATGCCGACCACGACCCGCCCGTCGCCTGCACCTCCACCTGCCCCACGAACCAGTCGTCCTCCCCCACACCGGTGAAGGTGACGGACACCACGTCGTCAGCGGTGAAGGGCACACCCGTGATGGCGTGCACACGCACCTCGCCCGACAGAGGACCCACAAACGCAGCACCCGAGTACGTCAGCCCAGTGGCCGTGCGCAGCGACACGGGGAAGGTCTCTGTCGACCCCTGTGCCGGACCGCTGCCTGTCGTCACACGCAGGTTCACCGTGTGCGACGCTCCAGGTGCGCTTGTTACGGGCTGCACGAAGCGCAGCACCTTCGCCGCACCTGCCAGACGCCGCCTGTCCAGCACGTGGCCCTCAGAATACTTCTGTGCAGGCAGGACCCACTTCACAGCGTCCACCTCCAGTGACTGCACACGCCAGCCCATCCCGCCCGTGCTGTCGTACACCTCCACCTCCACCAGGCTGCTTGTGGGTTGCGGTGCTGTGGTCAGTGCGAACTCTGCCACAGACCCGGCAGCAGGTGCTGTCACGCTCCCGGCATCGTAGAAGTCGCCGTCGGTGTAGTGCAGACGCACAGGGAACGTCCCAGACGACCCGTCGCTCGCCCCGCTCCCGGTCGTGATGCGCACCGTCACCGCGTTGCTGCCGGGCAGGGCGGACGTCGTCTTCCGCGTGAAGTAGAGGTTTGTCGGCGTCCGCTCGTTGTCGGAGTCGATCCAGTGGAACTCCTGCTCGTGGTGCTTGGGCAGCCCGAAGTGCTCCCACACGGCACCGTCCCACATCGCGACGTACTCCACGAACCACCCGTCGGGGTGTGTCGTCACCAGCTCCAGCCCCTTCACGTCTGCTGCCGTCTTCCCGACAGGCCCGTCCAGCACCGTCAGCTCCCCGTTGTCAGGGTGTGCCACGCTGCTGATCTCCGTCTTCCCGCCGTCTGTCGTGTACACATACACACGCATCGTCCCGACGCTGCCGTACGGCAGGTTGTCACCTGTCTTCACCTGGAACTGCAGCCCGCTGCCACCCGGTGACCCCACAGATGTCGGCGACGGTGTTGGGGGCAACGGTGTCGCCGGTGCAGGTGTCGGCACTGCTGTGGGTGGTGACGGTGTTGGCGGGGATGGCGTCGGAACCGCAGTCGGTGGTGCAGGTGTCAGCGGAGCAGGTGTGGGCACTGCTGTGGGTGGGGACGGTGTGGGTGGGGAGGGAGTCGGCACTGCAGTCGGTGGGGACGGTGTGGGTGGGGACGGTGTCGGAACCGCAGTCGGCGGTGCAGGCGTCAGCGGAGCAGGTGTTGGCACTGCTGTGGGCGGTGCAGGTGTTGGTGGGGACGGTGTGGGCACTGCTGTGGGCGGTGCAGGTGTCGGTGGTGACGGAGTCGGAACCGCCGTCGGAGGTGAGGGTGTCGGTGGGGACGGTGTGGGCACTGCTGTGGGTGGTGACGGTGTTGGCGGGGATGGCGTCGGAACCGCAGTCGGTGGTGCAGGTGTCAGCGGAGCAGGTGTGGGCACTGCTGTGGGTGGGGACGGTGTGGGTGGGGAGGGAGTCGGCACTGCAGTCGGTGGCGACGGTGTGGGTGGGGACGGTGTCGGAACCGCAGTCGGCGGTGCAGGCGTCAGCGGAGCAGGTGTTGGCACTGCTGTGGGCGGTGCAGGTGTTGGTGGGGACGGTGTGGGCACTGCTGTGGGCGGTGCAGGTGTCGGTGGTGACGGAGTCGGAACCGCCGTCGGAGGTGAGGGTGTCGGTGGGGACGGTGTGGGCACTGCTGTGGGTGGTGCCGGTGTCGGCGGTGAAGGCGTCGGAACCGCTGTCGGAGGTGCAGGCGTCGGTGGGGACGGTGTCGGAGGTGCGGGTGTTGGCACCGCCGTCGGAGGAGTCGGAACTGCTGTCGGAGGTGCCGGCGTGGGAGGTGCGGGTGTCTCCGGCGCCACAAGGTACCCCGGAGGCACCACCTCACGCGAATCTCCGGGACGAATCCATTCCAACTTCAGCACACCATAGCCAGTCCTCTCGAAGTAGTGCAGGTCTAACGGGTGATCCCCTGCCGACAGGGTCAAGGTTGTCGACAACGTCCTCGAAGGGTGCAGCCCCCCGTTGTCGATAACAAGCGCCCCATCGAGGTACAGCAAGGAGCCGTCATCGGAAGTGAGATAGAATGTGTAGTCCCCAGTCGTGGGCACACGGATGAACCCCCTGTGCCGGGTGGCGAACTGCTCCTGATAGCCGGTTGTCGACTGCCAGGTGCTGTCAACGTAGTCGATAGTCCCTGCACGCCACGTGAAGACGGGTGTCATGGCATCGTAGTCCGGAAAGGTATCCATCCCCGTTGCGCCAGGGTGCTGGAATGCTTCTGACGGCAGACCCAGCCCCATCGATGTCGGGTCCCACGGCGTGACGAGATTGCCTACCGGGACCAGCACCTGCGAACCCCCAGGGGGCCGCCACGCGAGCTGCAGGACGGCGTTGCCGCTACGCTCAAAGAAGTGCACCTCGATGCTGTGAGCACCAGCAGAGAGAGTGACGGATGCTGACCTTGTCCTGGCTCCGTGCAGCCCTCCGTTGTCAACAAGGAGGTTGCCATTGATGTACAGCAAAGAGCCGTCGTCGGATCTCAGGTAGAAGGTATGGCTGCCGCTCGTGTCCACAATGACCTGTCCTTTGTGGGTACTTGCGAAGTCATTCGTGAAACCGTAGGCAGCCCAGGACGCACCGCCAGGGAAGTCTATGGGGCCAGACTGGAACACGGACACAGGCACAAGCGCGTCGAAGTCGGGAAAGTTACTTATTGTCCCCCCAGTCGTGTACACGGAGCATTGCAGGCCGGCTACACTGCCGGCGACCACACCGCATAGTGCAGCAAAGGCTGCAACACGCAGCATGGGAGAGCGAGTGACCTGCAGGAGGGGTGGATGCGGGTGATGTGTGTTGACGTGTAGTGTGCTGCGCACCACAAATCTCCTCCGGCAGACAACGCCATGGCTGCGACAGGGAGGAACAACAACACAGCAAACAAGCAAAGGAGACCTGCCTGCCAGCGGGGTCGTGGAGGGTGCGTGGGGTGTGGGGGTGTGGGGCGGGAGAGTCTTGCTCGGTCAGAGGATACAAAGGAGATAGGGGGGGGGGGGGGGGTTTGATCGTCGAGAGTGAATGGAAAAGTAAATCTCCCAGCACCTTCTCGCAATGTTAGTCCTTTTTGTAGTCAGCCCCCCTAGCCCCACCGCCATCTTTTCCCCTGGCGACATGGCACAACGAACGAGGAAGAGAGCAAACGAGGCCTGCATGCCAGGGGAGGGGTACGGGGTGTGGGGGTGGGGCGGGGAAGCCATGCCGCGCCCTGCAAACTACAAACTGGACTCAGACTGGTTGCTCTCACCTCACAACACCCGGCACACAACACAAAGTCAAGCCTCAAGCAGCTGGGGCACAACGCCACACACACAACGGCTGACTTGTCTGACACATGGCCAGCCAAGGCAGAGGCCCAGGCACAACTTCACCCCAACCCCTCCCCCCCACCGTCAGGCCAGCCCCTCTGCCGCTGCACCTGCCTTCCAAGCGTCTATCCTGCGCAGCAGGGGAGACAGGTTGTAGGGCAGCAGCCTCAGCACACCCCCAACCGCTGCCCGCAGGCCCTCGAAGAAGGAGTCGATCGCCTCTGCGAGCCCGCCTGCCGGGCGGCCCCCCTTCAGCACCCGCAGCAGGAACTGCAGCAGCGGCGCCGGCGGCACGCTCGGCGTCGCCAGGAAGTCAACCACCAGCCCCGCCAGGGCCCCACCCCCGCCCACCTCCTCCAGCATCGCCCCCAGCACCACCGCAGGGCGGCGCAGCAGCTCCGCGAGGCAACACCTTCCCTCTCCTCCACCTCCACCTCCTCCCCCAGCACCAGACCCTCCCCCAGTGGGCCGCACCCCCTCCACCCCTCCTCCACCTTCCCTTCCGCCACCACCCTCTACCCTCCCCGCCGCCCCCGCCACCACACCGAGGAACGCCATCAGGCACGCATCGGACCCCAGCACCGAGGCAACCACCCAACGCAGCAACCTCTCCACCTCCCCCTCCTTCCCGCTTTCTCCCGAGCAGCAGAGCGCGTAGGCACATGCCAGGGCAGCGTGCGCTCTGAGGTATGCAGCCTCCTCCACCCTTTCTGTGAGAGTGCAAGGCGGCGGCCTCACTGCAGGTGGAGGAGGACCAACCCGGCCTGCCCCTGCAGCCGCTGCGCAGCACCCCTCCCACATCCCCGCCAGCCCACGCGTGGCGCACCGCAGCGCCTCCGCGAAGGATAGCGGGGGGCTGCGCGGAGGGGGCCCCCCCGGGGATGAAGAAGGCGGCTTCAGAGGAGGGCTTCCGCCTGCCCCACCCCCCGCCGCCACACCGCGGCGCAGCTGCCTGTAGAAGGCACGGCGGAGGGCGGACCCAGAGGCGCAGTGCAGGCAGGGGGTGGTGGAGGAGGAGGAGGGGATGGAGTGGGTGTAATGAATAGATTTGCTACGCCCATCCACATCCCATCCTTTGTCAATATTCCGAGCAGAGGGAGAGTGGGGATGATGGACCCACCCCCCTGCCCCCTGGGGGTGGGGAAACCCGCGGATGGAGAACCGGGTGGGGTGGCGGAGGAGGCGGCGGCGGCGGCAGCCGACGCCACCGCGACGCGGCATCACCCCCGGCACCCCCCATGCGATGCGGAAGAGGAGGGGCCCTGGCGGTGCCACCCCGCCACCACCACCACCACCCCTGCGCTGCGCCTGGGGGCTGTGGCGGAGGAGGCGGAGGCGGGTGCTGCCTCGGGGCACCGCCGGCCGCACCACCACCTCGACCCACATCTCGCGCCGGCGGGGTGTGGCTGAGGGGACAATGCGGAAGAGGCGGCGGTGTCCCGGGGGACTGGGGGGTGTGGAGGAGGAGAGCACGTCTGCGATGCGCGATGCGGAGGCATCCGCCTCGCAGCGCAGGGGGCAGGTGTGGCGCAGGGCGAAGGCGGATGCCGCGGTGGCGAAGCGGGTGAGGGAGCCCTCCACGGCAGAGCTGCCCCAGACGTGGCAGGCACGGAGAGGGGCATCGGCTGCTGCGGTGCACGGGAGGAGCGCTGCGAGGCAGCGCATCGCGGCAGCCGCAGACAGAGCAGTGCCAGGGTCGAGGAGGAAATGACCCCCCTCCTCCTCCACCTCCACACCCCCATCCCGCCCTACAGCAGTGTATGGGTTATGGAATGGAAGCTGGTGGGGTGTGTCTCCCCCACCCCCTCCACCTCCACCTCCAACTCCTCCCCCACTCCCACCCCCATCTGGCCCGGCGGCACGGCGTTGCTCCCCTCGGGTTGTGTCTGGGCTGTGCTGCGCCCCGCCATCACCCCGAGGAGGCCCGGCAGCGCGGAGCAGTGCCTCGGCGAGCCGCGAGGCGATGCGCGAGATGGAAGCCGCGGCGCGGGCGGAGGGGCATGTGTGTGATGTGGCTGCAGCGCTGCAACACTCCTCCGCCTGGCTCGGGGGGGGGCAGGGGCAGGGGCAGGGGCAGGGGGAGGGGCAGGGGCAGGGGGTGTTGAGGAAGCCGCTACCGCCGCTACCACCACCACCATCGCCGCTCTGCTGCGGCTGAGAGGATGTCGAGCGCCTCGCAGCACCGCAGGCGGCGGTGATGCATCTCGCCCCTCTCGCTCCTCTGCAGCAGCAGGTCAGCCTCTGCAGCCTCGAGCAGCCATGCGGTGCACTCCAGGGCTGCAGTGCTGTGGGGTGCTGCTGCTGCCCCTACCCCAGCAGCAGCCTGCCTCTGCCGCATGGCGGCAGAGAGGCTGCTGGTCAGCTGTGCCCCGGCGCGGTGGGAGTGGAAGGCGTCGGGCGCGCTGCAGAGGGACCGCATGGCGTCGGACAGTGCAGGGGGGAGGGTGTGCCAGAGGGGGGATGCATGGGGCGCAGGCATCGCACCCCCTTAGGCTAGCCTAGGCTAGGTGTGGGGGGCCCCTGCCCCCCCCTGTGCGTGGGGTGTCGGGCGAAATCAGGTGGGGTGGGGGTGGGGGTATGGGGGGGGGGGGGGGGGGGGCAGAAGTCACAAGACCGTTTTCAGGAGCAATCCTCAGCCTGGATCTCCTCGTTTGGATCTGGCGTGTCGACAGGCTTCTTTCACACAACACCCCTGTAAAATGAGGCATCACACCCTTTGTGATGAAGGGCGGAGTGGGGGTGAGTGTGGTGATGTGGAGCACGCTTGGCTGCTGACTGTAGTGGGGTGACTAGCTTCACAAGCTTGCAAACTATCCGTGCCCCAGCTGGATCGTGAAGTGACGGCGATGCCGAGAGGGTGTTCTGTCACTCATTGTGGACACCACACCCGTGGTGTGAGTGGGGTTCGCTAGATCCAGCACATGGCACAAAGAGAAAGTTTGCCCCCCCCCCCCCCAGTTGGCGACACCGAACGCAACTGAAAAATACCTCATCACGCAATTGGTTCACTCAAGCACACAGAAGGGAAGGAAACGGACTCCACTGATCGCCGCATCGATACCATGACACCTGATAGGGGGGGAGGAAGATGTCTGGTGCCAGTGCTCACTCCGCAGCTTCGCCGGGCGAGGGGGTGGGGAAAAGCGTCAAAAGGCGACCAAAATCGTAGGTATCCCGATGCCTTCGTCTGATTTATGATTGTCTGAAACGCTTATACCACCCGACAGTATGCCGCCTTGATGTGGGTGTGGAGACGCATGTGGGCACGACACAGCAGGGGGCACACCTAAACCCACACATTTACGCGCGTCACAGATGTGCGAAAAGAAAGGAGCTCGGTTGATGATAGGTCTTCGCATCGAAGACCCCCCCTGACGACCGAGAGGACAAGAGAGTGCCGTGCACACTGTTGCCAAGAAGGCGCTGCGCTCCCGGAGAATCGGCAGAGGCCTTCCTGAAGCTCAGCCAACATGCTGCAATTCACTCTGATGGCTTTTTGACAGTTCGGTGAGACAGCCCCCCCTTCTCCTCACACTCCTGCATCTCTGAGGGAAGGCCGGAGTTGACTAAATAAAACCCAACAGAGGGGGTCTTCCCTGATCGTCATGCTTCGTTATTCTTCGTCAGTTCTCACCTAGTTTCCCCAAGAAATGCACCAAAGTGCACTGACGATCACCCCGGAGCGAAGACCCCCATACAATACAGATCATAACGCCAGCAGGGGCGAAACGGCGTCACCACTCTGATGTTCTCTACTGCTGTGTTCAGACTATGTTCATGTGATGTGTACTTGACAAAACTTGGCGCAGAACGGCCCAGAGGCACACTAGTTCTCTTCAGTTCGTTAGAATCGCAGAAAAATAATAGCCCACCCCCGTGACGGAGGTAAGATCGGAGAAAATATCAACGGGCATACCAAACACCTGAGGGTCGGTTTCGTGGTGGGTTGACAGGACGGGGATGATGATGGTGGCAGCTTCTCCCGCACGATGCGGGGGTTGCGCCACCGTTAAGCACCAACTGCCATAACAATATTCGCTTTGTTTTCGAGCGTTCCCGCTTCGACTCACAAAGGGGATCAGAGGAGATCCTCTGCCACCAGAAGAAGGATCGCAAGAGCATGGAAAATACTTTCCTACACGATGCACCACTCACCACACGAAAGAAAAGAAACAGAACTTGTTTGTTGACCGCATCCACCCCCCCTTCTGTAAGCAGTGCAAGCACTTCTGTTGGGCAGTGTTGGGTTGTTGGCCCATCTGCAAAGTATCTATTTTTTTTTCTCTTACTCGCCCAACCCCCAACCTGATCTTTCCCCCCGGAACGTCCTTCGAAGTGTCTTGCCTGCCTGAAATACAGAAAAGGTGGAGGAGCACAGGAGGAAGTGAGTGGTGTTAGTCGTGTTGCAACGCTTGGAAAGTATTTCCTTCAATACACTGGCGTGTGTTGGTCTACAAAATACTTTCCTACACGATGCACCACTCACCACACGAAAGAAAAGAAACAGAACTTGTTTGTTGACCGCATCCACCCAGGACCCTGAGGCCCCGGAGACAGGGACGCGGAGCGCTATATGGAGTCTGGCAGGGGTATGGGGTACGCAGCCTGTTCGCCGCGTGTGTACCGGTCTGCCCGCTGCTCTGTGGTCGGAACCCAGATGCAAGATACCCGCAAGCCCCGGGCCTCCGCGGTGCGGAAGAGGCTCGTCAGGATCTTGTTGGCTTGGAAATTTGCAGAGTGCCCCCTATTGATGGAGTGCACGGCTGGGAGGTTGTCCACGTAGAGTGTGAGGCGGGCGTCACCATGGTAGCGGGCCGTCAGTGCCACCGCTTGCCTCGCCGCAAAAATCTCCTTGATGTAGATGTGCCACCCTGCGCCCTCCCCTCGGAACATTCCCTGTGCCACCGCTTCTGTCTCGCCTTCCAGTATGGCCGCCCACTCGGGCATTGAAGCGTCAGACCAGGCAACGAGGGTTTTCGTCGGGGGCCTTTGAATCCAGGGGTTATCCTGCATCAAGGTGGGACGGGCCTCGAGTTCCGAAGTGACTGAGGGCGGTATGTCGCGTGGCTCATCCCACAACGCCTCGTCCTCTGTGGTCGCCTCTGCCGTTCTGCGGATGTACGATAACGCGCTGGGGAGGTAGCATAGAGGTCTCGCTGTGATGTAAGCGTTCCACACCACACTGCCGAAGATCGCGTAGAACTCCCGTGGTGATGCCCGTCCTCCGAGAACCCGCGGGAGGTCCTCCCGCTGCAGAAAACGGGTCATCCACTTGTCTGCTGCACGGTGGCACTGCCGCACCAGGTCGAAATCCACACCGAGGGCGGAGAAGTGTTGCACGGCCTTCCCGTATCCCTCGTCAGTGATGTTGATGTCGGCACCGACGTAGTTGCACCGTTGCATGAAAAGCTCGAAGGCTTCCTTTGTCTCTTCCTCAGAGTTTCCAAGACAGATGAAGTTGTCGATCCATGTGACCCCCACAGTCTCTGGCATGAGCACCCGGGCCGCCCTGTGTGCGATGGCGGGGGCGCAGGACCAGCCCATGCAGAGGGATGCCAGGCGGGTTCGCACAAACTCGCCTCGTTCGGCACTGACGTTCACGCCGAAGAAATCCCGGATGAATTTTGCCATGGGGAACTGATAGAACCAACTGCGCCCATCTGCCAGCATCGCCCATCTCCGACCCAGTACCTGGTCGATGACCTCGGTGATCAGCGGCAGCTTCATGGGCGGGGGTGCGAGCATCAGCGAGTTCAGCTTCCGTGCATCGACGACAAAACGCAGACCCCCTGATCTTTTTGACACAGTGAAGCCGTGTAGGCAGATTCGCTGGACGTCTGACAACTCGAGGACTCCAAACTCCATGAGGTCGTCGAGGTGTTTGTCGAGGTGTCGAGAAGTGCTTCGCGTGAATCGGCGCCGCTGCAGCTTTGCCAGAGATCCGTCCTTGAAATGGGCCAGGAACGCGCGGGGTTCCGTGATGAGGTCCAGGATCCCTTCGAGTTCCCCGCTCTGATCCAGCTGGCGCAACTTGCAAAGGTCGATACGGTGTTTGCTGATCTGCGCGATGTGGTCCTCCCCCGTGACTTGGTTCGCTGCTGCCGGGGGGCGTATTTGAGAGTTGTCGCGTCGCAGGACACCCACCTCCTCAGTGTACATCGTGTGCAAACCCGGCCCGTACTCGTCCAGCTCCAGAACCCCCAGCTCCTCGGCGGGGTCGCCTGCCCGGGACTCGTCGTCGTCGTACTTCTGTGCCTCGGGTAGCCAAAAAGGCGTGGGTCCATAGTGCTTCTTTGGGAAAGAGCCTCTCAGTAAATTTGCATCGTGGGTCCTTGTCACTGGAGTAGTTGTCTTGATGTCGCCGCAGTCTCCTTCACCCTCGCAGTCCCAGATCGCGGTAGGTAGCGAATCAGAGACTCCACGGTCGCGTGTCGTGTCACCTTCTGGATCTCCTCGAGGGGCAGGCCTTTTGCGTTTAAATGGTGGGCCGCCCCTCTCCGGAGGGAGTGTGAAGTCAGCGCCTCGTTTGCCCTGCGTAGGGCCCGCGTCACGTGACTCGACCGAATCTCGTCCGGGAAGATGCGTTCTGTCTCCTCTGCCGTAGGCATTTCCCGCAGGCGTTCTCGGAGGGTGGTGTGTGCTGCGCGGGGTAGGTCCAGGCCCGTCTGATGTCCCAGCCTGAATGGATCTGCTTTTGTGTGTGTCCAGTTCACACACCACGTGTTGTCGGCACGGAGGGTGAGGTCTGCAGGCCTCAGGCGCAGCACGTCCGATGCCCTCGCGCTCCCCAGCCAGCATAGTTGCAGCACCAGGCGGATGTTTGGGCATGGCTCCATCTTGACGGCGGTCGCGAACTCCTGCCTGGTGGCTGGTGTCGCTTGCTTCTTCGGCCTGAGCGCCCCTCCACGCCGAAGTCCCCTGCAAAAATCTTTTATCCGCACCGAGTCCTTTAGGTCTACCTTCATGTCGCGGCGCAGGGCGGCAATCAGCGTGGAGCAGTACTGCAGGACGGACCCCTTTGTCAGACCGTCGAGCTCCTTTTTCGCCAACCAAAGGATCACTGCCGTCTCGTGGTCCACTTGTGTCCCTGTTTCTTTGACCCACTGGTGCTTGAAGTCGCGGAATCGCCGTAGGACGCTCGCTGCGGTCTTTCGGTACGAGGGGGCGGTGGCGTTCTCGAGTGTCCTCTTTGCGCCCTTCAGCACCCGGGCGCGTTTTCTGGGGCTGAGGGGGCCTTCCTCCTGGCGGGGGCGTCCCTTTTTCGAGGGTGGCCCTTCCCCGGGCGGGGCCAGTCAGTGCTTCTGCGGCAATTCCTTTCCCGCCCGCCGTGGCTCTGACGGGCGGCTGCGGTTGTCGCGCGTCTCGCGTCTGTCGCGGTTTTCGCGGTTGTCGCGGTTGTCACGTTTGTCACGGTTGTCGCGGTTGTCGCGGTGGTCGCGTCCCCGGTCGGAGTCCCTCTCGCGACCCTTTGAGAAGTAGCGCTCAGACCGGCGTTTCTTGTCGGGGTTTTGGAGCTCCGCCAGCAAAGCCTCCATCGCCACTGCCGTGAAGTCCATCGGGGTGTACCCCTTTGCCCGCTGCAACTCCCTCCTGAGGCCCTTTCCCAGCGCCCCCAACTGCGTGATGCCTGTCAGCTCTACGATGGCGTCGTGGAGGATCTGCAGGAGCTTCGGGCTCGGCGGCTTGTCTTCGATGAGGCTCAGCGTGTTGACGACCAAATCGAGCATCCGCCGGATGTCGATCTGGTACTCCTGGGCGCTGCGTAGGTTCACCGGAAGGCCGAACTCCCCGAACACCCTGCTGCATTCCTGGCGCACCAGGACCCGCACGTTTGCCTCCTCAAGGCCCTTCCATGTCGAGACAGCGTGGGGCGTGAAACCGTCGGGCAGGGTGGCTTCCAGGCGTCGGGTGAGGGTCATCGCCCCCTGCTCCAGCTGCTCCACGCGCTTGGAGAGCCTCTGGATCTCCCTCCCCTGGTCGGCGATCGTCGCGCGCATCTCCAAGAAAAGACGGCGCCCGATGGTGGGCAGCTGTCCACTCAGGTCCGACGAGCAGACGCTGCTGTCTGTGGACCCTGCGCGCTCGTCGTCGCTGTCCTGTGGTGGTGCGTGTGGGGGCGGGTGCGGGGCGTCCGAGCGTGTCTCATCGTGCTCGGCCCACGCGCACACTGGGCACACCCACTCCGGGTGGTCTGCGTGCTTGGCGAAGGAGGCGGCCACGTCCACGGGGAGCACCTCCCTCATGCAAGAGCGAGTGCATCGCTTCCCGCACCTTGCGCACTGGAGTCCGCCCCGCCCGTCGTGCGCCTGTCTGCAACTCTCAAAGATGCACCTGTAAATGGTGGGGGCGGGGTCCCCCTGGTGCCGCGGTTCCATGACGCCCTCCCAGTCCGCCTCTCGGGGCCGCGACGGGAAGGCCATGCCGGCAGGGCGTGTGGCGTGAGCCGCGGGGCCTAGATAAACACCGCTTTCGCGTGTTGGCCAACGCTGCGACTCACGCTTATCTGCACCTGGTCTGTGATCTGCACCTGGTCTGTGTGTCGAACCGCTAGATAAAACACCGCTTTCGGTCTCGTGGTGGTGGGCTCGTAGGCCGGCTGCGACTCACTCCTCTGCGATGGCTCGTGGGCCCAACTGCGGCTCACTGCTGCTAGATAAACACCGCTATTCGCGCTCGTGGTGGCGGGCTCGTTGGCCGGCTGTGGCTCACTGCTGCTAGATAAACACCGCTATTCGCGCTCGTGGTGGCGGGCTCGTTGGCCGGCTGTGGCTCACCGCTGCTAGATACAAGACTACGAAGGAAACAGCAAGAAAGCAGAAACACCGACAAAAAAGTAGACGGGTGCAACAGGGGAGGGAGGGTGAAGCGGCATGGGCTGCCAGGCACAGACACTGCGGGCGGACCACAGCGCCATGTAAAACCAACTCTTCTCAGCCACGCACAGCGTATCCCAAAAAGCAAGAAAGGCAAGGGATGGGTGGAGAGTGCAGCACGTCTTACGGGACCCACACCAGAACAGGGAGTGTCTCAGGGTTGTCGCCGTCGATCCAGCGCTGGCTGTGGCCGTTGACCTTCCAGACGTTGTAGGTCCCGCCCTGCTCCACCTCGAGGTTCACGATGCGCCACCCCTCAGCACCGCCGTGGAACACCCACACGGCACGCAGGTCGTCAGCTGTGACGGGCGACGTCGTGGTGGTGAGGTCACGCACCTCCCCGCTCACAGGGGACCCCACAGTCCACGCGTTGTAGTACGTCGCGTCCTTGCCCTGCAGGGCAAGCTGGAACGTCCCTGACGACGCTGCGTTCGCACTGCTGCCGGTCGTGATCCGGATGCGCACCGTGTTGGACCCTGCCGGGGCACTGGCAGGTGCAGGCACAGGTGTCTGCACAGAGGGAATGGGCACGAAGGCCAGCGACGTGGCCCGCCCGTCGTCACACGCCCCGCACACCCAGCGGCTTGCGCGGTAGTGGTGGTCACGCAGACCCCATGCCGACCACGACCCGCCCGTCGCCTGCACCTCCACCTGCCCCACGAACCAGTCGTCCTCCCCCACACCGGTGAAGGTGACGGACACCACGTCGTCAGCGGTGAAGGGCACACCCGTGATGGCGTGCACACGCACCTCGCCCGACAGAGGACCCACAAACGCAGCACCCGAGTACGTCAGCCCAGTGGCCGTGCGCAGCGACACGGGGAAGGTCTCTGTCGACCCCTGTGCCGGACCGCTGCCTGTCGTCACACGCAGGTTCACCGTGTGCGACGCTCCAGGTGCGCTTGTTACGGGCTGCACGAAGCGCAGCACCTTCGCCGCACCTGCCAGACGCCGCCTGTCCAGCACGTGGCCCTCAGAATACTTCTGTGCAGGCAGGACCCACTTCACAGCGTCCACCTCCAGTGACTGCACACGCCAGCCCATCCCGCCCGTGCTGTCGTACACCTCCACCTCCACCAGGCTGCTTGTGGGTTGCGGTGCTGTGGTCAGTGCGAACTCTGCCACAGACCCGGCAGCAGGTGCTGTCACGCTCCCGGCATCGTAGAAGTCGCCGTCGGTGTAGTGCAGACGCACAGGGAACGTCCCAGACGACCCGTCGCTCGCCCCGCTCCCGGTCGTGATGCGCACCGTCACCGCGTTGCTGCCGGGCAGGGCGGACGTCGTCTTCCGCGTGAAGTAGAGGTTTGTCGGCGTCCGCTCGTTGTCGGAGTCGATCCAGTGGAACTCCTGCTCGTGGTGCTTGGGCAGCCCGAAGTGCTCCCACACGGCACCGTCCCACATCGCGACGTACTCCACGAACCACCCGTCGGGGTGTGTCGTCACCAGCTCCAGCCCCTTCACGTCTGCTGCCGTCTTCCCGACAGGCCCGTCCAGCACCGTCAGCTCCCCGTTGTCAGGGTGTGCCACGCTGCTGATCTCCGTCTTCCCGCCGTCTGTCGTGTACACATACACACGCATCGTCCCGACGCTGCCGTACGGCAGGTTGTCACCTGTCTTCACCTGGAACTGCAGCCCGCTGCCACCCGGTGACCCCACAGATGTCGGCGACGGTGTTGGGGGCAACGGTGTCGCCGGTGCAGGTGTCGGCACTGCTGTGGGTGGTGACGGTGTTGGCGGGGATGGCGTCGGAACCGCAGTCGGTGGTGCAGGTGTCAGCGGAGCAGGTGTGGGCACTGCTGTGGGTGGGGACGGTGTGGGTGGGGAGGGAGTCGGCACTGCAGTCGGTGGGGACGGTGTGGGTGGGGACGGTGTCGGAACCGCAGTCGGCGGTGCAGGCGTCAGCGGAGCAGGTGTTGGCACTGCTGTGGGCGGTGCAGGTGTTGGTGGGGACGGTGTGGGCACTGCTGTGGGCGGTGCAGGTGTCGGTGGTGACGGAGTCGGAACCGCCGTCGGAGGTGAGGGTGTCGGTGGGGACGGTGTGGGCACTGCTGTGGGTGGTGACGGTGTTGGCGGGGATGGCGTCGGAACCGCAGTCGGTGGTGCAGGTGTCAGCGGAGCAGGTGTGGGCACTGCTGTGGGTGGGGACGGTGTGGGTGGGGAGGGAGTCGGCACTGCAGTCGGTGGCGACGGTGTGGGTGGGGACGGTGTCGGAACCGCAGTCGGCGGTGCAGGCGTCAGCGGAGCAGGTGTTGGCACTGCTGTGGGCGGTGCAGGTGTCGGTGGTGACGGAGTCGGAACCGCCGTCGGAGGTGAGGGTGTCGGTGGGGACGGTGTGGGCACTGCTGTGGGTGGTGCCGGTGTCGGCGGTGAAGGCGTCGGAACCGCTGTCGGAGGTGCAGGCGTCGGTGGGGACGGTGTCGGAGGTGCGGGTGTTGGCACCGCCGTCGGAGGAGTCGGAACTGCTGTCGGAGGTGCCGGCGTGGGAGGTGCGGGTGTCTCCGGCGCCACAAGGTACCCCGGAGGCACCACCTCACGCGAATCTCCGGGACGAATCCATTCCAACTTCAGCACACCATAGCCAGTCCTCTCGAAGTAGTGCAGGTCTAACGGGTGATCCCCTGCCGACAGGGTCAAGGTTGTCGACAACGTCCTCGAAGGGTGCAGCCCCCCGTTGTCGATAACAAGCGCCCCATCGAGGTACAGCAAGGAGCCGTCATCGGAAGTGAGATAGAATGTGTAGTCCCCAGTCGTGGGCACACGGATGAACCCCCTGTGCCGGGTGGCGAACTGCTCCTGATAGCCGGTTGTCGACTGCCAGGTGCTGTCAACGTAGTCGATAGTCCCTGCACGCCACGTGAAGACGGGTGTCATGGCATCGTAGTCCGGAAAGGTATCCATCCCCGTTGCGCCAGGGTGCTGGAATGCTTCTGACGGCAGACCCAGCCCCATCGATGTCGGGTCCCACGGCGTGACGAGATTGCCTACCGGGACCAGCACCTGCGAACCCCCAGGGGGCCGCCACGCGAGCTGCAGGACGGCGTTGCCGCTACGCTCAAAGAAGTGCACCTCGATGCTGTGAGCACCAGCAGAGAGAGTGACGGATGCTGACCTTGTCCTGGCTCCGTGCAGCCCTCCGTTGTCAACAAGGAGGTTGCCATTGATGTACAGCAAAGAGCCGTCGTCGGATCTCAGGTAGAAGGTATGGCTGCCGCTCGTGTCCACAATGACCTGTCCTTTGTGGGTACTTGCGAAGTCATTCGTGAAACCGTAGGCAGCCCAGGACGCACCGCCAGGGAAGTCTATGGGGCCAGACTGGAACACGGACACAGGCACAAGCGCGTCGAAGTCGGGAAAGTTACTTATTGTCCCCCCAGTCGTGTACACGGAGCATTGCAGGCCGGCTACACTGCCGGCGACCACACCGCATAGTGCAGCAAAGGCTGCAACACGCAGCATGGGAGAGCGAGTGACCTGCAGGAGGGGTGGATGCGGGTGATGTGTGTTGACGTGTAGTGTGCTGCGCACCACAAATCTCCTCCGGCAGACAACGCCATGGCTGCGACAGGGAGGAACAACAACACAGCAAACAAGCAAAGGAGACCTGCCTGCCAGCGGGGTCGTGGAGGGTGCGTGGGGTGTGGGGGTGTGGGGCGGGAGAGTCTTGCTCGGTCAGAGGATACAAAGGAGATAGGGGGGGGGGGGGTTTGATCGTCGAGAGTGAATGGAAAAGTAAATCTCCCAGCACCTTCTCGCAATGTTAGTCCTTTTTGTAGTCAGCCCCCCTAGCCCCACCGCCATCTTTTCCCCTGGCGACATGGCACAACGAACGAGGAAGAGAGCAAACGAGGCCTGCATGCCAGGGGAGGGGTACGGGGTGTGGGGGTGGGGCGGGGAAGCCATGCCGCGCCCTGCAAACTACAAACTGGACTCAGACTGGTTGCTCTCACCTCACAACACCCGGCACACAACACAAAGTCAAGCCTCAAGCAGCTGGGGCACAACGCCACACACACAACGGCTGACTTGTCTGACACATGGCCAGCCAAGGCAGAGGCCCAGGCACAACTTCACCCCAACCCCTCCCCCCCACCGTCAGGCCAGCCCCTCTGCCGCTGCACCTGCCTTCCAAGCGTCTATCCTGCGCAGCAGGGGAGACAGGTTGTAGGGCAGCAGCCTCAGCACACCCCCAACCGCTGCCCGCAGGCCCTCGAAGAAGGAGTCGATCGCCTCTGCGAGCCCGCCTGCCGGGCGGCCCCCCTTCAGCACCCGCAGCAGGAACTGCAGCAGCGGCGCCGGCGGCACGCTCGGCGTCGCCAGGAAGTCAACCACCAGCCCCGCCAGGGCCCCACCCCCGCCCACCTCCTCCAGCATCGCCCCCAGCACCACCGCAGGGCGGCGCAGCAGCTCCGCGAGGCAACACCTTCCCTCTCCTCCACCTCCACCTCCTCCCCCAGCACCAGACCCTCCCCCAGTGGGCCGCACCCCCTCCACCCCTCCTCCACCTCCCCTTCCGCCACCACCCTCTACCCTCCCCGCCGCCCCCGCCACCACACCGAGGAACGCCATCAGGCACGCATCGGACCCCAGCACCGAGGCAACCACCCAACGCAGCAACCTCTCCACCTCCCCCTCCTTCCCGCTTTCTCCCGAGCAGCAGAGCGCGTAGGCACATGCCAGGGCAGCGTGCGCTCTGAGGTATGCAGCCTCCTCCACCCTTTCTGTGAGAGTGCAAGGCGGCGGCCTCACTGCAGGTGGAGGAGGACCAACCCGGCCTGCCCCTGCAGCCGCTGCGCAGCACCCCTCCCACATCCCCGCCAGCCCACGCGTGGCGCACCGCAGCGCCTCCGCGAAGGATAGCGGGGGGCTGCGCGGAGGGGGCCCCCCCGGGGATGAAGAAGGCGGCTTCAGAGGAGGGCTTCCGCCTGCCCCACCCCCCGCCGCCACACCGCGGCGCAGCTGCCTGTAGAAGGCACGGCGGAGGGCGGACCCAGAGGCGCAGTGCAGGCAGGGGGTGGTGGAGGAGGAGGAGGGGATGGAGTGGGTGTAATGAATAGATTTGCTACGCCCATCCACATCCCATCCTTTGTCAATATTCCGAGCAGAGGGAGAGTGGGGATGATGGACCCACCCCCCTGCCCCCTGGGGGTGGGGAAACCCGCGGATGGAGAACCGGGTGGGGTGGCGGAGGAGGCGGCGGCGGCGGCAGCCGACGCCACCGCGACGCGGCATCACCCCCGGCACCCCCCATGCGATGCGGAAGAGGAGGGGCCCTGGCGGTGCCACCCCGCCACCACCACCACCACCCCTGCGCTGCGCCTGGGGGCTGTGGCGGAGGAGGCGGAGGCGGGTGCTGCCTCGGGGCACCGCCGGCCGCACCACCACCTCGACCCACATCTCGCGCCGGCGGGGTGTGGCTGAGGGGACAATGCGGAAGAGGCGGCGGTGTCCCGGGGGACTGGGGGGTGTGGAGGAGGAGAGCACGTCTGCGATGCGCGATGCGGAGGCATCCGCCTCGCAGCGCAGGGGGCAGGTGTGGCGCAGGGCGAAGGCGGATGCCGCGGTGGCGAAGCGGGTGAGGGAGCCCTCCACGGCAGAGCTGCCCCAGACGTGGCAGGCACGGAGAGGGGCATCGGCTGCTGCGGTGCACGGGAGGAGCGCTGCGAGGCAGCGCATCGCGGCAGCCGCAGACAGAGCAGTGCCAGGGTCGAGGAGGAAATGACCCCCCTCCTCCTCCACCTCCACACCCCCATCCCGCCCTACAGCAGTGTATGGGTTATGGAATGGAAGCTGGTGGGGTGTGTCTCCCCCACCCCCTCCACCTCCACCTCCAACTCCTCCCCCACTCCCACCCCCATCTGGCCCGGCGGCACGGCGTTGCTCCCCTCGGGTTGTGTCTGGGCTGTGCTGCGCCCCGCCATCACCCCGAGGAGGCCCGGCAGCGCGGAGCAGTGCCTCGGCGAGCCGCGAGGCGATGCGCGAGATGGAAGCCGCGGCGCGGGCGGAGGGGCATGTGTGTGATGTGGCTGCAGCGCTGCAACACTCCTCCGCCTGGCTCGGGGGGGGGCAGGGGCAGGGGCAGGGGCAGGGGGAGGGGCAGGGGCAGGGGGTGTTGAGGAAGCCGCTACCGCCGCTACCACCACCACCATCGCCGCAGCCCTCCGCCCCCTCTGCTGCGGCTGAGAGGATGTCGAGCGCCTCGCAGCACCGCAGGCGGCGGTGATGCATCTCGCCCCTCTCGCTCCTCTGCAGCAGCAGGTCAGCCTCTGCAGCCTCGAGCAGCCATGCGGTGCACTCCAGGGCTGCAGTGCTGTGGGGTGCTGCTGCTGCCCCTACCCCAGCAGCAGCCTGCCTCTGCCGCATGGCGGCAGAGAGGCTGCTGGTCAGCTGTGCCCCGGCGCGGTGGGAGTGGAAGGCGTCGGGCGCGCTGCAGAGGGACCGCATGGCGTCGGACAGTGCAGGGGGGAGGGTGTGCCAGAGGGGGGATGCATGGGGCGCAGGCATCGCACCCCCATAGGCTCGCCTAGGCTAGGTGTGGGGGGCCCCTGCCCCCCCCCCTGCCTTCCTGTCCTGCAGGCTGGGAGGAGAAGAGAGGGGGGGGTGGGGGGTGGTCCTCAGGGGGGGGGGGGGGGGTAGCGAAATTCGAAGGAAAGGGCAACGATCCCCGTTCACAGAGAGGCGGGGTGGGGTTGAAAGTGAAACAACGGGACAGTCCACGGAAAATTTCCCTGCAGAAGATGTTGTGTTGTGGTGAAGCGCTCTCTCTCTGCCGTTCTCCCGCTGGCATGCCATCCCTCTCGGTAAACATGGCTGGGGGTGGGGGGGGGAGGTTTGATCGTCGAGAATGAATGGGAAAGTAAGTCTCCCAGCACCTTGCAATGTTAGTCCTTTTTGTAGCCACTGCACCAGATATGTTGTACAAGGCAGATCAATGCACAATGGCTGGGGGGGGGGGGGTTTTTTGATTGTCGAGAGTGAATGGGAAAGCAAGTCCCTCCAGCACCTTCTCACAATGTTAGTACTTTCTGTAAAACGTAGCTGGGGTCTGGGGGGCGGAGCCCCCCAGTAGAGGGGTGTGGGTGTAGGAGGAGGCAGGGACACAAACAACCGCAGTCAGACTTCGAGCACACCCCCTCACGGCGAACAGCAGGGGACACGTTATGTAGCGAAGAGCTGTTCTGACTGGGCTGATGTGGCCCCGCTTTTCGAAGAAAAGCTCATCAAACGTTGATTTGTATTGTGTCCAAGAGGAGGAGAGCGTGAGAGCAACGAGCCATGGGAGAAAAGGAAGAGAGAAGAGAAGGGAGCAGGCAGGGAGCAGAGGGAGAAGGGGGGGGATGTGAATCACGTTTCTTTTTCCAGCTCGTGCACGGGGCGACACAGTGGATGAGTGCTCCCAACCAGGTGTCCTTCGAGAAGGCGTTTCAGAAGAGCAGTTGGTCTGGCTGACGCCCGAAAGCGCCCCATCGCTTCACGGCTGCAACCGCTCTGATGAATTTCCTTTTGTTTGTTGCGTTGACGCTTCTCCATACAAAACCCTGAACTGATCACACCCTGAGCCTGATGAAGGGTGGGGTTAGTGTATAGAGCACGTTTGGTTGCAGTTGTGATGGGTCGCTTTCCGCTCACACGAGTGTGCTTTTAAAAAAAGCCAGATTTGGGTACTTCTTGGGTACTTTGTGGGTCCCTGGGACCCCCCGTGTAAAAGTCCCCCCCTGGGGGTCTGGCAGGTACACACGGGGTACTGCTGAGAGGTCCTTTTCAGTCAGCCCTCCTGGGCCCTCGCTACCGGATGAGAGAAAATGAGAGAAAATGAGGGGAAAAACGCCCAAGAAAAGAGTGTGGGGAGTTGGGGGGTCCCTAGCGTCCGCCGGCCAACGGCACCGGCACCTTCCTCACGGCGCCGGCGCCCCCGCCGGCGCTGGACAGGGGTGCGGCTTGGTGCCGGCGCTCTCCTTGAGGCTCCGGATGACGCACATCCATCTGTCGAACTCGTGCTCGGGCGGGGCGTGCATCCCGGTCCCCATGAGCGCGATGAAGTGCTGGATGACGCTCCCGTTCGGCTGCCGGACACCGATGGCAAGGCACCGCGCGCTGTACCTCACCTCCGTGCCCAGCGTCTCGATGTCTTCGTAGGGGATCGTGAGCTCCGAGAAGCCCAGCGTTTTGCACGCCATCTTGAAGTAGAGGTACGTGTTCGTGAGAACCAGCACCCCGTTGCCTTGAACCGCCACAGTACAGGGGATGTGACCCCGGTAGTTGGCCCAGCGGTTGGTCATCAAGGCAGTCTCGCGTGTCATCGCCAGCTTCTTTTCCACAGCCTTGTCGGCACAGGACATCAGGCAGCCCATCCTGACCCCTGTCGCTTGCCTTGCTGAACAAGCGGTGTGTGCAGTCTGCGGTTGAACGCTCTGGAACGTGCAGCGAGGGGGGCGAGACGGATGCGGGGCAAGAAGCAGTCAGGCAAGCAGCGGTGGCGGGAGGAGGAGGAGGAACACATCCGATGCTCAGGTGGGCACGCCTCGATCTCCCCTCCCATGAAGCTTCTCCTCCCGCTACAACGATAAAGGCACAACTTCGTCAGTGAAACAGAAGAAAACTCAGGGAGGGGGGGCAGGTGGGTTTGTTCCGGCGGCTTTTTTGCGGCAACTGCAACCGTCGGATGTGCCGGTGAGTTTTTGCAACACCAGGTTTGGCGCACTAACAAGGCCTTATCCTCTTGCAACGCTCCCGCGGAACAGAGCCTGCACCCCTTCGCCCCGCCCCCGGCCACCCCCAGAGGGCAGGGCTGGTTTCAGGGACGTAAAAAATATTGTGCCTGCAAATCAGAAAGGGGAGAGAAGAACCAGCGGGTATTCGTCGATCGCGAGAACACCCCACACGCCTGCTGCGGGTGTGGTGTGTCCTGCATGATCTGCATAGCAAAGTTTCCTGCGTTGTTAGCACAACTCCAAAATACTACGGGACAGTGTTGAACAGAAGATGGCAGCTCCAAGCTGGATTGCCTGGACACCAGATATCATATAGAGGCAGCCTCACTCACCGAAGCGCCGGGTGTACTCGCTGCGACGCATGCGGTGCTTCGAGCTGGCGTGGCGCAGCACAGACTCTGCGGAAGGGAACGGTTCGCCGGATGCCAGCGCAACTGCCCCGCACACAGCACACGCATGGGTGCTGCCCGCAGGGTGCTCGTCGTCGTGGTCCCGCTTCCGCTTGCTGCTGCCGCTTGCTGGTGCTTCCTCGCCAGCCTGTGTTGCGTCTGCTTCTGATTCTGCACTGTCACTGTCCCCGAGAGCGTCTTGCATGAGCGCCAGCACCGCCTTCGCACCCCGGCCCTTCAGTCCCGTTGCCACCGACATGCATGTCCTCCCGTCAGCAGCAGGCTTCGTCGCGTCTGCCCCACGTTCCAACAGGACAAGGCATACAGGCACCTTTGCCGCAAGCACCGCAGCGAGCAGCGGTGGCACTGCACCGTCGTTGATGCTGGCACCGTGGTCCAGTAGCAGGGTCACGACCTTCACGTCCCCCGATGCCGCTGCATGCCCCAAGCACGTCCGCCCGTCGTTGTCCTGTGCACCAACGTCCGCACCCTTCTCCAGCAGTGCCGTGCACCTCGCCAGCCCATTCGACCGTGGCACCCGCATCAGCGCCGTTCGACCATTTCTGTCGCGCGCATCTCTGTCCAGCTTCGGCGATGCATTCAGCGCGCCAAACAGCGCGAGACTCTTGGTCACCACTGTGTGTAGCAACGGCAACCCTTCTCTGTTGCCTGCGTTGGGGCACGCACCTGCAGCAAGAAGTGCAGCGAATGCATCCTCGCTCTTGCTTCCGACTGCGATGTGCAGAGCTGTCAAGCCGTCGCCGTTGTGGGCACAGAGGTCGGCACCATGCGATGCGAGTGACACAACCAGCTGTGCGCACACCTCGTGTGCCTGCTCAGGCCTGGGGAAGACGTCACGGTTGGCTTCTGACACAGCGTGCATCAGACATGTCCATCCGTTGCAGTCCTGGACAGTCACGTCTGCCGTGCGCTTGGCGGCCTTCAAGTACGCGAGAATGTCGTTGCAGGCAACCAGCCTCTTGGCGGAGGCTGCGTGCAGGAGGCATGTCATCCCGTCACTGTCCTGTGCACCCACATCAATGTCTGCGCGCTGGAGAAAGAATGCGACGCTGTACTCCAATTGTGCAGTTCGCATCAACACCGTGCAACCAGTGCTGTCCACCACATTCACGTCGAGACGTGGCTCCGCGACCAACGCCTCCAGCATCTGCAAGTCGCTTTTCAGTCGCTTTTGATTCTGGTGCCTCTGCTCCCCCGGGTAGTGATACCCCGGACGAAACTGGATCGGGTAGGTCGGGTCCTGTGTCATGGCTCCCTGTATCTGTTGCACCTTGCGGTATAGGCAGTGCGGAAACCAGTCGCCTTTGCCGTCGCGAATGTTGATAGCGGCACCCCTTTGCACCAGAAGCATAAGCACCTCCTTCGTGGAAGCATACCACAGCGCCGTGGCACCTTCGCCATCCGTCGCATCCAGATCCACACCGTGGTCCAGCAGTATCGCCACAGGGAGGCACTCCCCCTGTGCACAGACACGCATCAGGCACGTCTTGCCGGTGCCGTCTGCTGCATTGGCGTCCGCACCGTGCTCGATCAGCACATCGAAGAAGCCCAAGCAGGTTGCCTTAAGCAGAGAGACGTTGCGCGGCACTTCGGCACCCAGCTCCACAAGCAGGTGGCACACGTCTGTGTTGTCGGAGTATTGCTGCAGCACAGCATACAACAAGGCGTCGGTCAACCAGGACTGCTGCAGGGTGCCGTGTGAGGCAATGGCACGTACTATCGACACCTTGTTTTTATTAACAGCACTGCCCAGTGTTTGTCTCAACATCGTAGGGCCCTGCGGTACAAGCTCAGTGAATACCCAATCACGATCGAAGTCAACAGCATCGGAGAAGAACCTGGAACTGAACCCAGTGACCCCATGTTCAGCCAGCGCCTGCACAAAATCACGCTTTTGGAGCCGGCCATGGTATTGCGGGATTTCATGCCAGCGCTTTCCACGCACGTCGTGGATCAACGGAATGCACTTCTTATCTGCAAACATGACCCTGCACACTGGGAGGTTGGACTTGTCCACAGCAGCGGTAACAGCAGCGTGCACGGTGTGCCACAAGAAACCATCACTCAGCGAGTCACCCCATGCAAGGAGCATGAGACGCACAGTCTCAGTGTCCCCCCGCTCCACAGCCTGCATCAGGTCGGGAGTCTTGGAACTAAGGGAGACACCTTGGTCCTGCAGGGTAAGGACGGCCGCATCACGTTCATCAGGCAGGACCTCGATGGTGCTGCCCGACGACAGGGCAGCGACGCTGCTGTCGTCGGACAGGAGCAGCCCCTCTGGCATCAGCTTCATCCCGAATTTGGTAGACGCTTCTTCGTCGAGCCCCAGCGCCTTGCGCACCGCGGTGTGCAGTGCAGCCAGCTTCGGCTCGCTGGAAAACTCACACATGACCTCATGGTCCCCGAGCACCACACGCAGCTCCATCGCAGGTGCTGTGCCTGTGTCTCCTGTAGGAGTGGATCCTCCATTCGCTGAAGCATTGTGTGCCTGGTGTGAAAAGGGAAGGAAGCGGGTGCGCCGCCAGCAAGCCAGTGGAGAGCCACCAGCTGCACTGTCGGGATCGTATGACCTTTTCGAAGGAAAATGAGCACGCTTGTTGGTCTGCACATCACACAAAGGAATTGGATCTGTGCAAGAACAGAGCTGTGTGCGTGGGTCACTTGACAGGAAGTCAGTTCTGCTGATGCCGTCCGGGAGCGGGGTGTGGGGTGTGGGGAGGGCCAGCGCACGCGCGTTACACACAGCAGACGATCTGACATGCGGAGGGGCCCTCGAGTAACACATATACAAGCTACACACTGCGCTTGGGAGGAGTCCGCCTGCCGGGCGGCCCCCCTTCAGCACCCGCAGCAGGAACTGCAGCAGCGGCGCCGGCGGCACGCTCGGCGTCGCCAGGAAGTCAACCACCAGCCCCGCCAGGGCCCCACCCCCGCCCCAGGGTTCAAAAATACGCGTATTAAACGTATTATACGTATTCGTATGGGGGCCTTCGCTACCAGATGTGACTGAGTGAGAAAAAGTGAGCCACGGCCCACTTCCCCTCACTGGCTGACGAGCTGTGACGAGCAGTGACTGGTAGCGAGGGCCCCCTATTAATACGTATTAATACGAATACGTGGGGGGTATTTTCCTGAAATACGTGGGTTTTTGGTTCAGCCCCCTTTCCCTCCTTGAGTTGTGCTGTAGACCCCCTCATGGGCTCACAACCCGTCGGCTGCAGAGGCCGGACCCGCGCTATGAAGAGCACGGAGCAACCATGTGTCGGGCGGAGCTGAAATGGGGCATTCGTAATCACGAAGGAGGCCCTGCAAACCCGGCCTTCCTGCACCTGAAGGGTACCCGCAACGCCAGGTTGAGGCGTACACCGACCCTGCGCCCTCCCCAGGTGGTAGAACAGGCGAAACCACATCAACTGAGTGGCGATATCTGGTCAACTGAGTGCTTGTATGTGGGGCAGATCGCACCGGCTGAGCACTGTGTCAGCCAAGGAGACGAAGACAAAGGATCGTGACCGATCCCATCTTGGATCGTCCGTGTCCGTCAGTTCGAGGGTGGCGTCGTCATGGACGGCGTCTGAGGTTCAAACACACTGGAGAAGCACAAACTCGCAACGAATATGTGCTTCCCGCAGCGCGTCAACATGTTCTGCAGACATCGCGATCCCGGAAGAACCCCCTCTCCACCCCAAAAACCTCACAAAACAGACACCGGAAGGGAAAATACCCCAAACCACTGAGGGAAAGAAGGGTCGCCAAAACCACGCGTATTACACGTATTCGACGTATTAATACGTATTCGTATTAATACGTATTAATACGAATACGTGGGGGGTCAGACGCGTATTCTTGATCCCTGCCCCCGCCCACCTCCTCCAGCATCGCCCCCAGCACCACCGCAGGGCGGCGCAGCAGCTCCGCGAGGCAACACCTTCCCTCTCCTCCACCTCCACCTCCTCCCCCAGCACCAGACCCTCCCCCAGTGGGCCGCACCCCCTCCACCCCTCCTCCACCCCTTCCCTTTCCGCCACCACCCTCTACCCTCCCCGCCGCCCCCGCCACCACACCGAGGAACGCCATCAGGCACGCATCGGACCCCAGCACCGAGGCAACCACCCAACGCAGCGACTCCAGGGCAGGGGACACGGTGCAGCAAGGGGATGTGGGCGTGTGGCTGTCGCAAGCGGAAGTGAGGCAAAGGGGGAGCAGGGGGGGGTGTGGTGGGGTCTTGCCGAACCCCCTCCGCTTCTGAACTCCGCACCTCCTTGTTTGTGACATTTTCTTGGCTGTGCAGGTCTGCGTAGCGTTGCTCCTTCACATCCTCCAAGGAGGAGGGAACGCTGTCTCAGCATTCTTCTGCTGCCCCTGCACTATGCTGTGGTTGAGGAAAGGCACGCATTTGGAAAAGACACGCTGGATAGACGCACCCGGGACTGTTGATGGTGACGGGGTGCATCAGGGAGAGGATGATGGAAGATGGATGATGTAATATGGATCAGAGGTGAAAGAGGTGAAAGTGAAACACGCACAAAAAAAAACCCCCCCCCCCCACCCTCCTTACAGTTGAGGGGAAGCCCGGGTCTTCTGTCTGAGCGCATCTGAGACATGCAGTGTGTTTTGCCCCCCCCCCCCCCCCCCCACAATGCTTCTTGGGGATGTCGTGATTCTGAGGACGATGAACACTGCATGCATCGGACAGCACTCCTACACCCAGCCACCCGACTCAACACCAAAAGCGGGGCTGGGGCTTGGGGACAGCGAAAAGCTCAAAAAAAAAGAAATAGGAGGGTATCGCGCTGGGCATGAGTGACCTGAGACCGGCAATCAAGCACCTCAGCCCTTGCCCTTCGCGACCCCCTCCCTACTACGCACAGAAAATACCTTCTGGGGGCCGTTGCTCTCGTGTCGAAGCGTGTGTCAGGTTGCAACCCATCATACACATGGCGCCGCGGCTCACCTTTCTACACTTTAGAGCTTGCTGTGTTGGATTGGCGGACCCGCATCGTACAGAAAGTCCACGAGAGACAAACGCATGAGAACTGATACGCTAGCGACACTTCAGAGCGAAAACCCCCCTCTGGATTGAGAGAGATGGTGCTGGCAGTTGGCTCGGTGGGGGGGGGGGGGTGGGTCTTCGCTCAGAAGTGCAGCTCCTCACAACAGAGGCAAGCTGGCACAGTTTGACACACAGCGAAGGCACCCCAGGTGAGAGAGCTGACACTTGGGGGGGGCCCACAGGGCCCAACCGAGTGCCACACTGGGAAGGCGGCACCTCGCACCTTTCAACGGGTCTGCCGAAAGCAAAAAGCAAGAGCTAGGATTGGGGAGGCCACGACACGTGGGGTGGAGAGAAGGGGGTTGGGGGGGGGGGGGGGGCGGGCTGTGTGGCAACGGCGGATTGGCGAGGAAAGCCTTGAAGGAGAAACAAAGGAGCCGATATGAAAAGAAGTACCGATCGCCTTAATTCAGTTTGGGAGTGCCTGAGCCTCGAGTTGAGGTAGTTCGTTCTTGATGCATCCGGAGGTGCACAGCGCAGGCCTCCCACTAACCACCGCACGAAGCGAGGTCGTTTTTACTCCTTTTCCCACATCGAGGCATCGATCCCGATGAGACAAGATGGTAAAACCCATCTCGCGACATCTTGTCAATATGGCGCCGTTGCACAACATCCCCCACCACCTCCTCCTCCCCGAGGCCTTTTGATATGCAGGTTGTCTGAGCGAAGCAAAGAAGGGGACACGGGATCAACGGAATAACTTCCGTCGTTAGCAGAAAGAGAAGAGGAGAGAGGAGAAGGACGCCGCTCTCCCGGCAGTTGTTCGGCAAGATGGTTCGGCGTGTCCCTCACACCTAAAGGGTGGAAAGGCGCCAAGAATCCACTCGGCAACACCGCGGAGCGATAGAGCCTTCTCTTCGGTTTCCTCCTGAGGGGGTCTCGCTACCAGTCACAGCTTAGTCGGTCGGTGAGGGGAAGTGGGTGATGCTGCTCACTGTTTTCTCACTCAGTCACATCTGGTAGCGTGAGGGCCCCCCTGGAGGCAATTAAAGAAACAAGCAAGGCTGGAGACGGGTGTGTGTGTGTGTGTGTGGTTATGAAGTTTTAAGGCGGTGTCGCCCTGCACGGGCAGTAGCACCTCCCCTTCAGTATCGCACTCCCGAAGGATTCCCCAACACGACGTGACACCGGTTTCGACGCGTACTCTTCGTACCCCTCCCCCCGGCCGCGTCTCTTCAGCGAAGAACCGGGGATAATCGGACCAGGGCTAGCTAAACCCTGGTGGTGTCACGGGTGGGGTTGGAGAGGGAGAAAAGGAAGAAATGAAGTTGCGAAAAAGTCAAACACTGACACGTGAAATCAATAAAAAAGCGGTATATATCGCCCCCTTGCTGCGACAAAGACACTAAATAGTCAGGCCGCTCCAAGAGTCTTGAGGGCTTGAAGGAAGAAATGTGTGTGTGTGTGTGTGGGCAGTTTGAGGTTGTAGCTGAGATGTAGCCACCCTTGTGTGTGTGGAGAACAGTTGGACTTCTTGTAAGGAGACAAAAAAAAGGGGGGGGGGTTTTAACATGCGGGTGTGTGCCACGGGCTTTGCGCAGGGCAGTCGCTGAGCAGCCGCAGGAAAAGAGGAAAGTTCCCACCCCATGTCAAAAAAACCCTTTTTCTTCGTCTCCTCGCTGTAGTAGCGTTTGCTCCGAGCGGAACCCCCAGGGATACCTCCTCGGCTGTCTTGACACACCCCCCGCCCACCAAACGCAACCAAAGCACAGCAGCAAGCTGCACCCCGCCGCCTCCTCCTCGCAGGCTGCTCTTCAGCGGCACAGGCGTGGGGGGGGTGCTGGGGTGGCAGGAAATAGGAAGCGCCGACATCCCCCAACGAGCAGCATCGGGCCTCAGGCAGGAAGGAAGGGCACCGCCCCCATATCACGCACGCCTTCCATCAGGAGACACCGCAGCGTCCCGACCCCGCTGCTGCTGAGAATCCCCCTTTGGAGGACCACCCTCCGGACGCCTCAGGTTCTTCGTCACCCCGTGCGCTTCGCTGGAAGCGTAGGAGCACGCCCTGCTCTTGAGGCGAGAGCCACCGTCGGATGAACACAACAGCTCGGGGCAACGTTGAAACATTTAAAGTTGGCTCGCGGCGGCGTCCCGCCCGCCCACCCACACACCCCTCACAGGCGACGGTGGCCCGTCGGCCTGCCCGCCACCGCCCCACTGAGGTGCGGAACCTGCGTGGCGCAGCTGCCTTCGCTGCCCCTGCACCCACCCAGGAAGGCGCGAAACCCTGTCTCGGCAGCGGTGCAGCCGATGCCAACACCCGCACGGCGGTGCGCCTCGAGCAGCCCTCCAGGGGGCAGCAGGTGGGCGGGCAGTGCGGGCACCCCTCCTTCAGCACCCTCGCCAACGGGCAGCACCCAGACTCCAGCAGCGCGAGCGTCGCCCTGAGGTCCGCGTTGCTGCCGCAGCACGCTCCCCCGACACCCGAGCTGCTGCGGCTGCTCCTGCTGCTCCCCTGCGTGGGTGTCTGCGACACCTCGTCAGGCTTCTCCGACAGGGGCACCGCAAGCGGCTCCGCCTTGCCGCACTGCGCTGCGCGCTGCTGCCGCCGCGCCACACGCCTCTGATACTTCTGCATCGTGGAGAAGGACGACAGGATGACGCCCTGGATGCACGCGCCTGTCAGGATCCCGACCCAGCCGAACATCCCACCGAGCAGCGCCTTCATGCTCTCGCCTTTGGCGTGCTCCACCATGGGGACGGAGAAGGAGGCAGCCGACAGCATGATCTCGATCAGCACGACGGGCCGCAGCAGCTGCTGCCTGCGGAACTGCATCGCGGTGAAGGAGGTCGTGTTGACGACCTTCCCGCCGATGAACTTCTCCTGCGACAGGGAGAAGGAGACGGTTGCCACGTGGTCCTGCGCGACGTACATCGGGGTGCCCAGGTCACGCACGTTGGCGGTGCCATCCCGCACTTTGTTCATCGCGTTGTCATCGCCGATAGGGAGGAAGTTCCCCATCACGCTGCTGAATCCGCACTCCTCTGCGCTCTTCGCTAAGGGGAACCCACGGGAGGAGTCGTTGACGACAAGCGCGAAGGAGAGGGCCAGCAGGTCCAGCTGGTTGTAGAACACCACACCGAGGTCACGCATCTTGGTGCTGTTTGCGACAGCCGCGTTGACAGTCGAGGAGACGAGGCTGAAGGTGTGGTATTCCGTGGCGGTCATGCATTGCGTCACCTCCGCGTCGACAAACCGGGTGAATGTGCAATTGTACACCGCCCAGTAGCATGTGTCGTCCGTGCCAGTCAGGAGGGAGATCCACGGGGCCTCCAGGAAGTCGACGGTGGACTGCTTGATGCCCGTCTTCTCCTTCCTGCCCTCCCGCCAGTACTCCATGGCCATGTCGACGCAGATGTAGATCATGGTGCCCCAGATACCGATCACGACGAGGATCACAAACAGGTCGGACCACGTCAGGTCCTTCCTCCTCTTGTGCAGGAAGGGGAACAGGGAGGACCCCATCTGAGGCTATGGAACGCAAACTGGTATCTGCGTGTGGTTGGTGTGGTGGCGGTGGTGGTGGCAGTTGAGGCTAAGTTAAAGCCTTCTGCTGTCAACAAACTGGGGAGGGGGGGTGGGGTGGGGTGGTGGCGGGGGGGCTGTATCGATGGCGATTCTGATTCTTTCCTTGCGTGTCGTTCTGCGTCTTGCTTGAGTCATCTCCGTGATATTTGCATCTCAGCTTCTCCGCGGTGTTGCTGCTCGAGGTTGGGTTTGAAACGCTTGCTCGTCTGGCCAAACAGAACTATAAATACCAGACAGTTTCCGATCGAAAAAGAACAAGAATTCGGAACAGCCCAAAGTCGAAGCCAGGCAGCCCAAACAGGATGACAAGAGCTATTACCGCATGGCTTGCCTTGGGCATCGGGGCGATTGATTTTTTGGGGGCGTTTCTTTGTGTTTGGCCCGTTTCGACAGTTCTTTCTTTCTATTGTTCTCACCATCACGAACCCCTCCCCTGAACGTGACGAGAAGCCCGAAGGCACGTTTGGGTGTATTTCCTTGTGCCCCACAGCAGCTTTTTTTTGAGCCTTTTGTGAGCACCAAAAGTGAACCGAAAATTCGTTCTTTCTGGATCGCTGCCGGGTTGGTGGCACTTGTTGTTGGAAAAAAATCACCCGACTTCCCTTTTTGAATATTTCGTTCCCTGACATTTTCCCACACTGGACAGTCGGGACTCAGGGCGCCAACCCGACCGCCAACAGATGGTTGGGTTACATCAGTGTCTGGAGAGCATTCCCGTTTGAGCTTTGAACACCATTTCCCCAAAAACAGTCCTGAAAAATCCAGAAGACCTCTTGCGGTTTGGCGATTCATGCTCCTTTTCCCTTTCTGTTTTTCCCTGATCCCGAACTCCACCACACACGGTGTTCTCTCCGCCGTGCCTCCGCACACACTTTGGGGCACCACTGCAACTCTATCGTATAGGGCAAGACCGAACGGTCTCCACGATCCCTACCGGGTAGCACGTATTGGCAGCCGCTGTTGCACGACCTGAGACCCCCTACCCAATCACCTACAGGGAGGTGAGCGGGCGGTGATGGCCATATGAGGAAGGGGGCGGGAGGGCCACGACAGCCGCTCTCGCTTGGTGGGCTGGAGGGGGTCATGAGGGGTTCATGGGGGGGCAAGCATAAAAGAAGGTGGGCGTCAGGGAGTGGCATGGGCAGGGGCATGGCTCCACAGCACCGCACCCTCTCGGGCAGATGCGGCGGTGATGCGCGGGGAGGGGGTGCGTTTCTATGATTTTTGACGACCTGTCCCAAAAGGCATCGGAACGTGTGCCAAAAAAACAGGGTCAGAGAGGCTTCCTACAAACTGCACCGGGAAAACTTGCCGACAACTGGAAACACCCCCAGTGCAGTCGTCCTCCGAACCACCGCGCGTATGATACATCCATAAATCGGCCATGCCCCCTTTTTCCCCACCCCACTCCACAAACGTCGAGGTGACCTCAGCCAGGTGACCTGTGCACAATGTCGCGCGAGAAGCGGCATTATGTGACAATTCAATTGTTTGTGACTCTGGCAGAGATCATCTCTCACCACCCCCCCCCCCCACGAGACAGAAAGAGGCGATGGAGTGCATGGAGAAAAAAAATGGGGCGGGGTGGGGGAAGAGTGTGGGGTGGGGGTGGGGGTGGGGACGGCGGGGTGACTGGCTGTCGCGGGCAGTGGCCGGCGCGACGAAAGCAGCAGTGCCGCACTGTCCCCCAACGCCGCTCTCTCGGGCATCCTCGCCCCCTCCCCCCCAATGCAGGCAACCCTCACACCCCTCCCCGAGGCCTTGCGAGGTGTGCGGGGGGCGGGCGTAGGCCTGCATCACGGGGCATGCTGTATACCCGGCGGGCCCAGCAACTGAAAGATTCAGCACCTGAGCCGTGGCGCCTGGGTGGGGGCTGGGGGTGGGGCTGATGTAAAAATTTTGACAAAAGAAAAACAAGGGTGAAAAAAAAGGACAGCAAGAGGAAGGGCGACCCGTCCCTCAGCTGGGGGGGGAGTTGGTGGGATGATTATCGGATTGTTCTCTTCTGCACCACTGCGTTGTCGTGGAGGTGAACCTCGCCCAGAAAACAAGACAGAGCCAGGGGGGCACACTGTCCGGTGGGCTGTTGATGCGGTCACTCTGAGCAGAGAAGTGCAGAGAGAGCGGGTCAAGCATTCGGCGGTTATTCCGACGGAGTTTTTTCTCGCGTTCGCCACACCTGCAACAAGAGCATTTGAAGTCGCTCAATGGGGGCCCTCGCTACCAAGTGTGACTGAGTGAGAAAAAGTGAGAAGTCAGCCATGTTTGGCTGACAACTGACGACTCGTGACTCACAGTGACTCGTAGCGAGGGCCCCCAATCAGCCCCGCTTGTTAATGCGATACCTATCACAGGCCGGGCAGGCCGCAGGCGGGGCGAGCAGGAGGTGGTGGTTCGCCCAAAGGAAAGGCAATATAAGGAACACCAAACGGACACCCACCCTTCCACATACTTCCGCCCTTTGTGATTTGCACCGAGCCTGCAGCTGGGCAGTATGCAAACATGCTGCCTGCAGACAAACCCACGCAGGCGGTGAAGGGGGCGGGGTAGATGGCGGTGTCGGTGTGGGGTGAGATTGCCTTGCAGTAGTTGGGGTTGGGTTGTGTTTGGGTTGGGCGAGTGATGACCTACCGGAACAGAACAGATATGACGAAGTGCAGAGGGACGGGGGCGGGGCGGGATTCTTTTGAACAATTTGTCAAAAAAAGGGGGGGGTGGGGGTGGGGGTGGGGGCATGACGGGGAAGGGGTGCTGAGTTACATTCATTTGTGGTGGAGGGGCTCCGAGAAGTGGGCTCCTGTAATTCTGACCCGATACGAACACCGCGTGGGGTAAAGTATGGTTCAATCCGTCGTAGAATACAGAAGCTTGTTGGGTGTGCCAGGCAAACACTATCGAATGCGTTGCGGGACGGGGGGGTGGGGGCGGACGTTCTTCTGGTCTCCCTCCCGCGATAATATGGCAGTGAGGGAAAAATATACTCCCCTCCCCGCTAACCTCCTGGAAAAATATGGAAAATACCAACGCGTTGCTCATTTGTGAGCATTGTTCCAATCTGATGAAGGGCAAATAATTGATCGTTTGGAGCCAGCATATTGCTGTGGAACTGGAAAAAAAATTGAGCTGTCGCGCCATGCGGTTGGGGGAAATAGCTGCAACAAAAAGTAGAGGCAAAAAAAAAAGCATGCAAAAACACACTCGCGTGTGTGCGCATGCAATAACAAAACAAGAACATCAAATTTATGTATTCATCACAAAAAAAACCCATCAGCGTGCCTCGTGTTGTGGTGATAATTTGAGGCAATCACGTAGAAATAGACAGCCCTGTCCCGCGCACACCTGCAGTCGGATATGCGGGGAGTGGGGCGGATGATGTCTTTTCAACAACATGATACCCGCAGGCGGGGTGGGGCACGAGCTGCGTACGGCTCCTCCCCCTCCTCTCAAATACTACTCTTGATTCACTTCAATTCTTGGAATGTGTTGCAGCGCGACCAATCCCAACACTGCGCGGGTCACTTTGTGCGCATCTGTGCGCACCATGCTTGAATTGGTGACGTGGCGACCGTCCCATGGACAGTCCAGGGCAGGGCATGGGCAGTGATGTAGAGAAAAGCAAGGCACAGGGGCGATGTGGCGGCGTGTTGGTGCTTCCTTCTACACCCCTGACGCCTTGCAAAAGTACACACAGTGGGGTGGGGTGGGGTGGGGAGGTGAGATAGATGCCAACATTACGTTTGCTTGCCCTTCCAGCTGTAACGCAGGGAACCCGTGCGCTGTTTCTTGGGACCGGGGTATGCAGAAGCTCCCGAACCAAAAGGGGAGCCGTGGCCTCACGCACACATGCCGGTGATGAGGGGATCCATCGTAAAGAGAAGAGGATCGGCCAACAAACGCACAACCCACAAAAACCCTGTGCATCCCTTCCTGTCTGCCGTTCTTCTTCTTCAGGGATACACAAGGCGAGAGTGCTAGAATCACTGCCCCTGTGATTTTTTTTGCTCCAACTCTCAGCATCTCTGCCGGGCAGTAAAGATAAGGGTAACCAGCGGCGGGAAAGGGGGGGGAGGGGGAGGGTAAAGATAAGGGTAACCAGCGGCGGGAAAGGAGGGTGAGGGTGAGGATGTTCAAGTTTCTTTCGTTCAGAGATGGCAATATCTTCCTTGGGCAAGGAACGCCATCCCCCCTTTTTCGGGGCCCCTATCCCTCGTCACACAGAGAGAGAGAGAGAAGGGATTTTTTTTGAATCCGACTTCTTTTTTTTTTGAAACAGGAAAAATGATTGGAAATGACAGGACAATAAAAAGAACAGCAAGAAAGAATATAGAACGAACAGAGCCGATGAGTTGCAGGGTTCGCGCCCAGACGGGCACATGTGCAGACTGCTGTTGGCCGTTCGTAGAGAAAACTATTTTTGAACGGGGGGGGAGAGAGAAGTTGTCTTCAGTAGAGAAACAGTATTCGGGTGGGGGAGGGGCCGGGGCAGCGGCGGGTGGAGCTGGTGGGGGAGGGGGGGACGGAAGGGGGGGTCATTTTCACTCTTGAGGCCAAAAAAAACGCAGTGTGAGTGCGGCACCCCAAACTGTTGTTAGGGCGCGGTTCACTTTTCTGCAGATTCTGAGCGAAAAAAACTGACCCCACACCTGCCCCAGCCAACAATAGCTCCCCCACGCCCCCACCCCACCCCAGCCCACCTTGATGTATATTTTTCAGCTGTTGCATCGAAAGAACGGTTGGGTCAGTAGTATGAAAGAGGGGGTGGGGGGGTTTTGAGGTTTTTGATATGTTTCTTATTCGGTCAGCGTAACACACCCCCTTCCCCCTCCCCCCCTCCCCCCCCCCGCCCCACACAGGACAACACGAGGAGGGTTTATGAACCATCCTGTTTTGAGAACGAATTTTCGTGCGCGTCGTGTGCGTGTGAGAGTGGGGCGGTTATTGGGGATGGGAGGGCGGGGGGGGGGGGTAGGGGGGGTCAAATGCCACCCTTTTACGTGGACAAACACGATTTTTCAAAAAACCGGCGCAGAGGCCCCAAAGCCCCCGTAAACCCTCCAAACCCCCCCAGATCGGTCCGGAAACCCATCGAACCCCACTTTTCCACCATTCCGGGCACCTCAGGTGCCCGAATTGGGGTACCTAAATTTTGTGCCACCGTTTGGTACCGGACAGTGCCACTGTGTGGGAGGTTGGAAAAGAAAATGCCCCAACACACCACATCTGAGGGTTGCAATGCATGTTGCTTGCCAACCACGTCATCCGGTGGGTGTCAGGCGCTATGTAGGTGGCATTAGCCAGGTCTTCGATGAGTTCTGGCTTGTATATGTACCTCCCTGCCACCATGCACCGGGAGGCTGCCTGTAGGTACGGAACAAGTCCAGATGGTCGTGTGATTCCTGTGCAGCAGTGCTCCACAACCGGGATGTGTTGACAACGACTGTTGCAACACGAGCTGTACATTCCGGGAACACACGAAGTGCGCTGTCGTGGTACCCATTGTGCCAGAATTGGTAGTTGCTGCGGTCTACTTTGCCTGGCCCAAGAGCACTGGTACTGAACGGTGCAATATGCGTGGCGAGGTGAATGCAACGGAAGGGCGCAAAGTCAATACAGCTCTCGGATGGCGGGTGGTGGTGCCACTAGTGTGTGACGTTCACTCGAGGATACAACGCATCACAATGAATCAGCAACCGTGGACCGAGTACAATACGCTCTCTGTGGCTGGTGTGGGGGACAAAGGCAGTGCCTGTGCCGCAGGCAGGGAGGTACATATACAAGCCAGAACACATCGAAGACCTGGCTCATGCCACCTACATAGCGCCTGACACCCACCGGATGACGTGGTTGGCAAGCAACATGCATTGCAACCCTCAGATGTGGTGTGTTGGGGCATTTTCTTTTCCAACCTCCCACACAGTGGCACTGTCCGGTACCAAACGGTGGCACAAAATTTAGGTACCCCAATTCGGGCACCTGAGGTGCCCGGAATGGTGGAAAAGTGGGGTTCGATGGGTTTCCGGACCGATCTGGGGGGGTTTGGAGGGTTTACGGGGGCTTTGGGGCCTCTGCGCCGGTTTTTTGAAAAATCGTGTTTGTCACCCCCATTTGACCCCCCCTAGGGGGGGGGGGGGGGCAAAGGGATGAAGGACACTAAATGCGATGACGGACCCGCTCTTCCCTCGAAGAGAAGAAAATAGAAGAAAAAAGGGGGCATCCGTCGGAAAATTCCGGGGGAGGGGTGGGGAATATGATGATGAAAGGAGAGAGAAAAGCAATTGAAGAAAAGGTTCAAAAAATAGTGACGGGAGGGGGTCTGACGCCATGGCCTTCTCGTTTTATAAACAATTTCCAACGGCATATTGTTTTTGTGCACACCGCGGCAAGATCAGCCCCGAAGAGCGTCCCCCACTTAACGTAAGAGGGGGCGCTGTTTCGGGTTTCTTCTGGAACTGTGCGATGGCATTGCCCTGTTTTGTCGCCTTGTTTCTGTTTTGTTTGCTGTTGGGCTAAAGACTTGCGCACAGGCCGGCCCGCGGAAGGGGCCATAACCGCCTGTGCCAAGTCAGGAGATGTCGGCAGACACACAGAGGGGCAGACCCACTGCGTTCAGACGGGCACCGTCTCACAAGCCATGGCAACCACACCCCGCCACCCCCAAGGAAGGAAGAGGAATGAAGAGAAAAGACAACAAAAAAAATCAGCAGCCTATGGAATAGCAGGCTATGGTTTGGAAACATCCAAAAAAGCAAAATCAGAAGGGGGATATTTTTTTGGGAAGAAGAAGAAGACATATAACGAAGGAACGAATGACAGCAAAAGGGGGGGGGGGAGGGGGAAGGCAGGGTCGGGGGAAGGGGGTGAGTGTGTGTGTGGGGGGGGGGGGGGGGCCTCCCTGTGCTCTGTGTGCGAAAAAACCGTGTCAGCAGGTCGGCCGCGGAAGGAGTCCGGGATTCGTTTGTGCGGCACGTTCGGCAGTGTGATGTAGCCCCTGTGAAGGGGAGGCTCTTGCCGTGAACAGGCGGTGCTGTATGTATGTGGTTCTGCTGTGCATCAAAAAATATGTGGCAAAAAAATACGCACTGCGCGCGCCGTGCCGCTCCCACCGGAACTCCTTTCTTACGCTGTGACAGGAAAAAGGAAGCAGAGCTGCTGTTCTTACATTGTTTGGGGTAGGGGGGGGTCGGGGGGTGACAAACAATACAAGAAAACCTTGCTTCCAGTGGAGAGGTCAGAGAAATCCTCCCAATCAGGTCCTTGCAGCTCAGAGCGGATAAGAGGCCCACCTCCACCCACCACCCGCCCACTCCCGATCCCATCCTTCCCCGCCGCCGCCCCGTCAACCAGGGATAAGTGGGCGTCTTGTTGGATATGATGTGGGAAAGTGTCACTTCAACTCTGCCGCTCTCTCTCTACTGTATGATACTTCGTTTGATGCGTTGACGCTTCCACACACACTTACAAACCCACTTGCCTGATGAAGGGGGTGGTGTGTAGAGCACGTTTGGCAGAGCTGAATGACACTTTCCGCGCGAAAGTCGTGTGCGTAAAAAAGGAAGTGTCACTGCACCCTGTTATGCGATTTTATCTTTTTTGCCCCCCCCCCCCGCTTCCCGCTGCCCGGGAGCTCCGGATCTGCTGTTGAGGCGAAGAGAAAAAAAGGTAGAATCGCCCCCGACACAGGAAAGGAAGGAAACCGTTTCCCTCCTTTCGCCTTGTGGTATGCAACCCCCCTGGCCCCAGCAAAAGCCGCCAATTCGGGGGGTGATGTGTGAAACAGGAAACAGATCCGGGACCCCCGCCCCCTCGTTGCTTGTTTCGAGCCATTTTCTTCTGCGGGGAATCACAAAACAGGAATATCATGCAGGTGACAACTTTACCCCCCGCCCTCACATCGAAGTGCGCTGAGGAAGAAAATCCCAACTGACAGGGGGGGGGAGGAGCGGCGGGGCCGGGGATGGATGCAAGCAAGGAGAAGTGGGGGGACGGGGTGGGGGGGCGAGACAACGGGGTTTGAAGAAACCAGAACGGAAACGGGGGCGGCAGGAGAAAGGGGGTGGGGGATTGTGTGGTAGGGGTATAAGGCACTCTCCAGGGGGGGGGGGGGGGATGGGACCAGGCACCCGGAGGAGTGTGAACGGTGTTGTCACTATCCGGTGTGGTGCTCTGCCTGCGCGGCGTGTGGTCGTGGTGGGGGGGTGGGGGTGGGGGAGAGAGAGAAATGAGATATTCTTGTGCGAGAGGAGTGGATTTCTGGCAGTTGTTCGGAGGTAGGAGGGTGGAGGGGCTGGGGCGGGTAATAACAAGACCCGCTGTGTGGCATTGATCTGCGGGATGGCGGAACACGGCACAAATCTGCGCCGCATTTTTGTTTTATCCCGCATGAATCGGGGAGGGGTATCTCCCATCCACACCGCACAGACAATCGAATCGTCTCTACGCATTTCAGGAGAGGTGTGCGCTTCGCCCAAACCACACCGAGCTAAATGCTCTTGATGTGGAAAGAGCACAACACAACACACAGCCACGCCAAACCACCCTCCTCCTTGCCGCTACAGCCCGAACGCCCCTCCCCGCACCCCCGTCCCTCTCTCTCCACCCCCCAGTGCCTACCCAGCGCTATATATGAGCGAGTTTTTTGAGCATTCTCCGTGCACCCAGGGGGGGGTGGTGGTGGTGACCGAAGAACACGAGCCGTGTCCCCTCTCTGCCAAATCAGAGAATGCACGGCCCGAAGAAAAGGCGGGGGGGATGAGGAGGGGGGGGGGGGGGGAGGAGGAAGAGGAGGAAGGGGAAGGAAGTAAAAAAAACAGCATCAAAATACTACGAGAAACACTTGGCCTCTATGCTGTGAGTGTTGCATTGGACGCTTCCACCTTTTTTTTGATTTGACAACTCCGGTTTGGTGTACCTCGATTAGCTTACCTTACCTTGTCGTCGGACACAACATATCATCGTTGTCCCAAACCCCGTAACCCACGTGAAGTGGATCATCTGAAGTGCAGAATGAGGTGGAGCAGGTGGAGCACGAAACATAAGTAAACCATAGCAAGAGAGGCCAGCAGCAGTCCCGAGTCCATCGCGTTCCTCGTAGCATTTCCCGTACCACACAGGTGTGTTATGTGCAAAAAAAAACCAGGCTTGGGCAAGTATGAAGCTAAATGTGGAGTCCAAGTCCCGATTCAGGATTGCACTTTTTTTCTCTTTGGGTTTTTATAGGGAGGGAATTTTTTTTTTCTCCTTGGGTTTTTTAGGTGGGATTTTTTCCCCACAGGTTTTCTGGGTGAAGTTTTTCGGGGGCAGGTGGTATTCTAGTGGGGGATGAGGATGAATCCTCCGGACACCCGCCCCTTTTTCGGTTGTTCCAGCCAAAACCCGGCGTTGTTCCCCAGTCAAGAGCCAGGCGTTCACTACCGTGGCCTCCGGCGGCTGGGGGGCTCCGCCCCCCAGACCCCCCTGTACCACTAGGCTGGAGCGTGTGCCTGTCTTGTAGCCAAGTCCTTTGGGTTCACATCAGCGAATGGGACCCAGACCACTCTCAGTAGCCTCAGGAGGACGCAGCCAACAATCTGTACGCCCGCAACTCCCACGCGCTCCCACTACGGCGCAAGGAACAGATACTCACTACCGTGGCCTCCGGCGGCTGGGGGGCTCCGCCCCCCAGACCCCCCGTATGTCGAGCAACCAAATCCTTGAGCTTGTGCCACTGGGCATAGGAAGGGGTCGTTACAATAACGCCCCGAAAACCCATTTTTGGCACCCCTTGCCTGGCATGTTGCTGTTGTGTTGCCACTATCTCTCATCACACAGGGCGTCCAATACCCACACACCACACTCACACTGGTTGTGTGGTGGGGATGGGGGGATTTTCTTGCCCGCGAGGGGGATTGCGCGCCATTTCCCCCCCCGAAAAACCCTTGCAGAAAAAGTGGAATCCCGACCCCTTTTTGGGCCCAAAAAGGCCAAAGTCCCAGGTATACTTGGGCTTGGGCAAAAAAAAAGAATCATAAAAAGACAGGAAGAAAAATTCCTTCCAAGAGCTAGAGTAGAGGATTCCGTGTGTGTGTCGTGTGTGTTGGGGTGGGCACACAGGTGGACGGGCAGGTGGGTCGGCGGTGGGATGAGAGATCCATCGATAGAGAGGAGAGAGAAAATCCCGGGCAATTTTGAGAAAGGGGATGGGATGGGGAGCCCAGAACACCCCCCCCTATCCATTTGACAGGGGGTGAGAGAGAGAGAGACCCGTTGTTGTGGTGAAGAAAAAGAGCATGGGGAATAACAGCCCCCGCGAGTCAGCCCATCCCAGCCCCCGTGTCCAAAGCTTCGCTTGTCAATCCCTCACCGCACTTTTGTTGAGTTTGTGAGGTGATATATTTGTCACTTCACCTGAGGGAACCGAGTCTTTCTGACAAGGGCGAAGCATGCCCCTCTCCAACACCCCCTCCCAGACCCAATGATGCGAAAAAAAACTGTGCCTCAACCCACCTCTCTGTCTGTTGCCACACATGACACACACACAACACACACAACTGAGGATTTTTGCTTTTTGGTGTCAACAATCCCAGGCACTGTCAGAGCTAGGCTACTGCACAGGCCTGTTTCTGTCACATTGACGCAAAGAAAACGTGATTTTTTATTTGATGAGGTTCTGCTTGTGGAAAAGCAAAAGAAAGAAAGGACGAGATGTTGATTGATATAAGATGGTTTGGGGGGGGGGGGGGGGTGGGGAAGGAGAGTGTCGACGGAAAGATGATGCAGGGGAGGGGATAATTACTTTTAAACCGTATCCCCCAAAAGACATCCCTTTTGATAAAGGGCTGTGGAAGCAAGGGGGGGGAGGGGGGGCGGGAGGGGTAAGGGGTGTGAGGGACAGGGGTCGAGAGGAGGAGAAGAGGGGAAGTGGATGTGACGAAAGAATACAGAACCACCTCCCCTCCCCCCCCCCTCCCCTCCCCTCCCTCCCCACACCACCCCTTCACCACCAAACCCAGCGCACCCCCCGCTCCACCCCCATGCGAAGGCATCAAACGTTCCGGACCCCCAACAACATCACTACTATATTTTTTTTGTGTTGCACCGGTCCTTCCGGGCGCGGGTTACATATTTTTTTCCCCTGCCACGCACACAACACTCACCCATGTTGGTCACCCCGCCCCACCTTCTACTCCTCGGTCCACACCAGCACCTGGGGGACCTCGGGGTTGTCGCTGTCGATCCAGGCCTGGCGGTTGCCGTTGGTCTTCCACTGAATGAAGTTGCCAGCCGACTGCTCCACCTCGAGGTTAACAATCTTCCACCCCTTCGCCCCGCCCTGGAAGATCCACACCGCGCCGATCTCCTCCCGGGGGAAGGGCGTGCTGTTCGACTCCACAACCGTGACGGAGTTGGACCGGGGGGAGACCACCGGGGCGACCTGGTCGAAATACTTCCCCGTCTTGCTCTGGAGGGCGATCTTGAAGATCCCGGTCGACCCCTCGTGCGCCTCGCTCCCCGTGGTGATCCGCACCCTCACAGTGTTGGAGCTGGCCATCTCGCTGACAGGCGTGGGTGCCGGGGTGCGAACCAGGGTCCGCACGAAGGTCAGACGCACTGCCCGCCCGTCGTCGCACTCCCCGCAGACCCAACGCGACTCTGTGTAGTGGTGGTCCTTCAGCAGGAGGGTCTGCCGCGCGCCGCCCGACAGGTCCACCTCGATGGAGCTGACGAACCAGTCATCCGCGCCTGCCCCCAGCACCTTCACGGAGGCGATGTCCTCTGCACGCATCGGCACGCCTGTGAGGGAGAGAAGGCGCGCCTCACCTGAGAGCGGGGCAGCGATGGATGTGGTGAACTTCACACCCGACGTGCTGCGCAGCACCAGAGGGAAGGTCGCCGTGGACCCCTGCGCGGGGCCTGCCCCGGTGGTGATCCGCAGCGACACGCTCTCAGAGACTGCGGGGTCGGCGGGGGTGGGGCTGTGGAAGCGCAGCACCTTGGCTGCCCCCTCGTGGCGGCGGGAGTCGAGCATGTGCCCCTCCTCGAAGTGGAAGGCGGGCAGCTCCCACGCCACCCAGGAGGTGCCGTCGAGGGAGAGCTCCAGAGAGGCGACGAACCAGTGGCCCCCCGCGTCGGTGTCGTACACCTCGATGTGGTCGATCTCGGAGGCGGGGCGGGGGGCGGTGCCCACCATGATGGTCCACTGCTGCCCGGGCTGTGCGGGGGACACGGTACCCACGTCGTAGAAAACGCTGTTCCCGTAGTGAACCCTCACGGGGAAGGCCTGGTCAGATCCGTCGGTGTCCTCTGTCCCCGTGGTGATGCGGATCTGGAAGGCGTTGCTCCCAGCGGCTGCGGAGGGTGCCTTCCTGGAGAAGTAGATGGTCTCCGGCGTCCGCTCGTTGTCGGAGTCGATCCAGTGGTACTCCTGCTCGCGGTGGAGGGGGAGGCCCAGGCGCTCCCACTGGGTCCCGACCCACATGTCGACCGACGCGATGAACCACCCGTCGGGGTGTGTGGTGCGGAACTCCAGCCCCTTCACATCGGCAGCGGTCATCCCGTCCGTGCCGTTGAACAGCGTCACCTCCCCGCTCTCCGGGTGGGCGATGGTGGCGACCTCGGTGACAGCCCCGTTCATGCTGTGGACGAACACCCGGATGGTGGCGACAGTCCCGTAGGAAACGTTGCCCGACCCGGTCGTCACGCGGAAGAGGGTGTCGGACGGGGGCTCCGGGACGGGTGTCTCAGGCGCAGGCGTGGGCACCAGGCCCAGGTCGACACAGGTCCACCCCCGCCCCTGGGGGCACGACGTGCGGCACTGCGCGTACTCCGAGTCCCTCTGGTAGCAGCGTGTCCCATCGATGCAGCAGTTGGGGGCGTGCCCGCAGTACCACCACTCGCCCAGGACCTCAGAGGTGCACGACTCAGGGGCAGGCGGGGGCGGGGTGTCGTCCAGGATGGTGCACGTCCACCCGCTGGAGGGGCACTGGCCCTCAGGGCGGCACTGCGCGAAGAGGCTGTTCTGCTCGTAGCAGTGGAGCCCAGCGTCGCAGCATCCCGGGGAGTGGCGGCAGTAACCGTAGTTCCCGATGGGCAGGTCGGTGTTGCACTCCCCAGACACGCCGGCAGTGCTGCAGAGCAGCACCGCCAGCACGGCGGCCACGCGCTGCATAGTGCCCCCCAAAGAGTGAGAATGCAAAGAGCTTTTTATAGTGGGGTTGAAAAGGAAGAGAGAGAGGGAATGGGAATGGGTGGGGGTGGATATATAAATGAAAAAGAAGAGAGGAAGAGGAAGAGAGTAGAGTGGGGTGTGTGGGTGGGAGTGAACCCGACTCGGTAATGTGTTGCTGCAGGGTGGTGGGTGGGTGGGTGGTAGCAGTGGTGTGTGTCAGATTTGCACAGCAGTCTCAACGCCCTCAGCAGAGCTCGCTCATGAAAGGGTAGTGCCAGGAGGGGATGTGAGGGGGTGGGGGTGGGTCGGGTGGGCGTCGCTCCAGCACCGAGATGATTGTCTGTTGTTGGAAGAACCGTTAGCCTTTCGCACATAAAAAGACTCGCTGCAGCGTTCAGCACCCTGCGCTACCTAGCAGGCACCGTTCGTACAGAACACAGCTCCGGGTCTCTTTTGACTGCGGGTTCAGGGATAGTGTTGGAAGGGGGGAGTTTGGGAGTGGTTGTGTCGGGGCGGTACGATGTTTCTTTCGAGGCTTCGCCATATGCAGCTGCTTTCCTTTGGTGGTGTGCCCGTTTCAAAGTAAAGCAGAGCTTGGCTGAGTCAGCCAGACGGACAGATTATTGTTTCTTTGCACAGGTTGCGCCTGTGTTTGATGCGGAGGAAAAGTGGCACTGTGGGTACTGGGAGCTTCTGCCGTTTTTTTGGCAAGCCGCAAACCAATACCGCAGGTTGGTTGGCAGAGCGGGCTTATGGAGAACATGCTCTGCGAACAACTTCAAATTGGAAGAACCCCAACGTTCCTGCTGAGGTTTGGCATTTGCTAATTATGCTTTTCGGACAGGTTTCTTTTTTTATTCGTATCCGTCAGGTGCAGGGTATAAGATAGACTTTTTTCTGGCGCCGTTTTCCGGTTTTTCTGGTTTTGAAAATTTTTCGCGCGCGCCTTCGGCGCGCGCGACCCGCGCAAACCCTCCCAGAGTCTGAGAAGGCCCGGTGCCTGCGCGCGTCCTGTCGTACTGAGGCTGCTTGGTGGGGCAGGCGCAGCAGCTGCTTTGAAAGTTTGGACTCTCGACCAAAAAACCGGTCTGGTGCAATGCTTTTACACAGGGGGGTCTGGGGGGCGGAGCCCCCCAGCCGCCGGAGGCCACGGTAGTGAACATCTGTTCACTACAGTCTGGATTCGCTTGTAAGTAGGAAGGCTTCGCTGTATCGCAGCCCGGCCAGCAGGAGATCACTGGTCCTTGAGGGTTCAACCTTCAGGGTGGAGGAGGACGGGGGAGCGACCACTCGTGACAGGTGTGCGTTGTGGGTGGAGTGGGTGCACGACAGAATGGCCAAAGGGTCCACGAGATCTCTGCACACATTCCGTTATCGAGGAGATGGGCACCTAGCTGTGACGACAGGCAACAAACAAATCTCATCTGTTAGTTGCCCCCAATAGGCTTGGCGACCTTCAAGACTGCTTGAAAGTCGTTCGTGTTCTCGTCTCAGCCCTCCAGACTGCAGTCTTAGACTCCCTCTTAGACATGGTGGCTGGAGTCCACCATGTGTGCACCTTCAAAACAGAAGAGACCTGCATGACGAGGTCACCACCCACCGGGCCATCCGCTAGGTCCATTTTTCTTCTCCGCTTCTCTGCCTTCTTTGGACTATTTGAGCTCTGTGCGGATCACGATGGGGTCACTTTCTATTTTTTTATGGCGTTTTTTCTGACTGTTTTACTGTCCCAAAGTCACAAGAAAAACCGCCAAAAATGAGACCGACCTTTTTTTTTTTTCCAGAAAACCGGGAACCGGGAAACCCTGGTTTTGAAAACCGGAAAACCAGACCTATCTTATCCCCTGGTCAGGTGGACCACCGGGTGGGGAGAGATCCGGTGTGAGGCACTTGGGTCCGTCCAGGTGGGCAGGGGGAACCTGGGGGCGGGGGGCCTCAAAACCCGTCTACCAGTGCCGCTTCTAATCTCGTCGGTCTTGTCCCAACCACCACCAGCCAGCCCAGAACGCCCTGACGCTGCGACCTCGTCGATTTTTGGAAAAATTTGTGGAAAATTTTTTGGAAAAATTTGATACTTTCCCGAAAAACCCCATATTTTTGGGAGCTGAAATCTGCACGAAATCCCCAAACTATCACCCAAAATCGTCACCAAAGTGAAGAATTCACCCCGGAAGTGATTCCGGCAGACCAAAATGGGTGGAGTACCCTGTTTTCGGGTCAAAAATGCTGATTTTTTCAATGATATCCGCCCATGTCATGGTCTGTAACAGTAGTGTAACAGTAGACCCCCCAATTTGGGCCGTTTTGGACCAGTTCTGAGCAACCACTTTCAAAGGCGGAGAAGGCCTCTAAACACCCCACAACCACACAGCTACCCCCTGAGGTAGGTTCCTGGGTGGTTTTTAGTGGTTTTGGTGGCCTTGTGACGCCCAGAGGCGGTCTGAAAGAGGGTTCTCGTGGGAGACCCGCCATAACCCCACCAATCCCTTGTTTATAGGGGGTGTAACCAGGGTGGGCATGAATCACCCAAAATATCAGCCAAAATCGTCACCAAAGTGAAAAATTCCGCTCGCAATTGATTCCGGGAGCCCAAATTGGGCGGAGTACCCTGTTTTCGGGTCAAACCTACGGAATATTTCAGTGGTATCCACATATGTAAATGGTCAGTAACAGTCGCGTAACAGTAGCCCCCCTAGCATATACCGACAAAGTGGGCACACACTATGAGATGAACATGGCATCAGGTGCAGTGCCCGCAGAAGAGACCCATGTGTGACACCGGTGTGTCTGTAGGACGAACAGGGGCTGGGAGAAGGCGGCAAACAGCAGGGTGACGATGGCAGGGCAAAACTCTGGAACGAGAAAACGGGCTCGCACAAGCACACTCAACTGCAGCCGAGATCCGACAGCCGGGCAGACAGTCTGGCAGAATTCAATGTTGTCAGACTCAAGAATCGCCAAGAAGGGATTCTGTATCCCTTGACAAGGAATGAACTGCAGGAATTTGCAGCAGAACTAGGTGCTGAGGTCCCAACCATACTCAAACGTGGATTTGTGAATTTTCTGGGTGAATAACAGGAGAAAAGCGCCCTAATGGAGGGGCTTTTTCCCACAAAAATACCCGAAAAATCTCCTCTGGGAATCACACCTGCGAGACCTCGACCTCGACTTCAAGGTCGCGGTGTGCACAGACCACGAACGCTTCCGCCGCGTGCCCCACTCCCCAGGATACCGGGCGCAACTAAACACCGGGAACACGGGAGGCAGCTGGCTACATCAGGCACGGAGTCTGGTGAAATCCTCGAAGGTCGACGGGCGCACCCCCCTGCTGGCCCCCCTGCATGCAGCACACCCCATCCCCCCCTGGGAATGGAACCTGGTGCTGCCACGAGTACACATCCTGGCGACGCTGCCGGGGCTCACCGCCCCAAAGGCCGCCACCCCAAAAGACACCCTCCGGGACCTGGCAGAGCAGACCATCCAGGCCCTCCCGACATGCGCCTGGCATGTGTACACCGACGGGTCAGTCTCCAACTCCACATCGCGGCAACAGCAGGGCGGCGCAGGAGCAGCGGTGTACAGCATGCCGGAGGGCCGCCTCAGGAAAAAGCTCGCCTGGCCGGCAGGACTCCGCTGCATCAGCTACCAGGCGGAGCTGGTGGCCATCAGAGAATCCCTCGCTCACCTATGCACCCTGGTATCCCCAGGCGAAACGATCGCCATCCTCACAGACTCGCAGAGCGCACTGAACGCGCTGCTGAGCGGCCCGCAGCGAGCGAGAGGATCCACCGAATGGGACATCTGGAGGTGGTTGAACGAGCTCGCCCAAACCCACGATGTCACCACCCACCTCCGCAACATCCCGTCACACGTTGGGGTAGCAGGGAACGAACTCGCTGACAAACAGGCGCAAATCGGTGCCTTCCGGCCGCAGATGGAACCGGTTAGCCTCGCGTCGGCTCGTGTCGTCCTCCGCCGACACATCTACAACGACGCAACGGTGCCCCGCACGGACAGCGTGTACGCGTACCGTTCGGGAATCGGGGAGACGCGACTGCAACGCCCCGACCTCCGCATGGAGGGACTCACCCGCTTAGGGGAAACCACCATCCGCCGACTCCGGGCCGACCACCACCGCCTGGTCTACGACCATGACATCCCGGGCACGGCACAACCACCTTGCCAACCCTGCCTGAAGCATGCGCCGGGCCACCCCCCGCCTGGGGTCTCACTGAAGCACCTCTTCTTCGGCTGCCCCGCGACAGCGTCGGCCCGACACCACCTCACAGCCACAAACGTGCACAACCTGCTGTTGCACAACTGCAAGGAGGCGCTGCGCTACCTGGCCGAGGCAGGGGTAACGGAGCACGGCGAGAAGGACTACCTGAACGCGTGAACCAAATAACATCATCAGAGAACAAGGCCTTCGGCCCGACCTCCCAGCACCCCCCCCCCCATCCCAGCCCCACGTCACTTTCCACAGGCCGCCAGGCGCGTCAGCGTCGGCGACCGCCCGCCCCCAGTCTGAGAGGCATCAGCCGAATCTCGGTGGAGGCGGGCACAAAACAAAAGGGAGAGTCGTCACTGTGCATATCAGCACGGTCCCGCCCTCTGTGCCAGACCAACACACCACCAAAGGAAAAGAGGAAGAGGCGACGTAAGGCAATGCCTCCGTGCGGCCAGGAGAACACGAAATAGCGACCCCCTCAACGGGGAATGCTACGAGCACGGCCAAAAATCGTTCAAATCGTTCAAATCCCCAAAAAAGCTGGAAAATTGGGGTGGAAGGGTGGGAAACAGGTGGGAGAGACCCACAAAAGTCATTTGGTGGTGTTTTGGGGGGTATTTTGGACAGTCAGGGGATAAGATAGGTCTGGTTTTCCGGTTTTCAAAACCAGGGTTTCCCGGTTCCCGGTTTTCTGGAAAAAAAAAAGGTCGGTCTCATTTTTGGCGGTTTTTTTTGTGACTTTGGGACAGTAAAACAGTCAGAAAAAACGCCATAAAAAAATAGAAAGTGACCCCATCGTGATCCGCACAGAGCCCAAATAGTCCAAAGAAGGCAGAGAAGCGGAGAAGAAAAAATGGACCTAGCGGGTGGCCCGGTGGGTGGTGATGCCCTCGTCATGCAGGTCTCTTCTGTTTTGAAGGTGCACACATGGTGGACTCCAGCCACCATGTCTAAGAGGGAGTCTAAGACTGCAGTCTGTACTGGAGACGGGAGTCTATTTTCCAGCTAGTTTACGCTCAGACTCCCGCTAGTTGAGACTCATGGGAGACACGGTGTACTCCAGCGGAGGTAGGGTAACCTCCGCTGGAGTTCACCGTGTCGTCTGCCTCTGTGCAGCGTCACTCGGTGCCATCGAATACATGGCGACAGCCCACCAACTCGAGACAGATCTGCTTGTCTGGAGGGCTGAGACGAGAACACGAACGACTTTCAAGCAGTCTTGAAGGTCGCCAAGCCTATTGGGGGCAACTAACAGATGAGATTTGTTTGTTGCCTGTCGTCACAGCTAGGTGCCCATCTCCTCGAAAACTCTCGTCTAGGCTCTACGTGGCGGAGATCTCGTGGACCCTTTGGCCATGACAAGGTCTGCCGTGCATCCACTCCACCCACAACGCACACCTGTCACGAGTGGTCGCTCCCACGTCCTCCTCCACCCTGAAGGTTGAACCCTCAAGGACCAGTGATCTCCTGCTGGCCGGGCTGCGATACAGTGAAGCCTTCCTACTTACAAGCGAATCCAGACTGTAGGGAACAGATGTTCACTACCGTGGCCTCCGGCGGCTGGGGGGCTCCGCCCCCCAGACCCCCCTGCGTAAAAACATTGCACCAGACCGGTTTTTTGGCCGAGAGTCCAAACTTTCAAAGCAGCTGCTGCGCCTGCCCCACCAAGCAGCCTCAGTACGACAGGACGCGCGCAGGCACTGGGCCCTCTCAGATTCTGGGAGGGTTTGCGCGGGTCGCGCGCGCCGAAGGCGCTCGCGAAAAATTTTCAAAACCAGAAAAACCGGAAAACGGCGCCAGAAAAAAAGTCTATCTTATACCCTGTTTTGGACCCAAAAATAGAAAAAATGGCCAAAATTTGGTTTTGTGACAGAAAATCGGGGGCTATGCAAGGGCCTACACGGTGGGATCTTGTAAATTTTACATGTATAACTACAAGTACCGTATACGTAAATATTTTGGAACGTAAATATTATGGAACGTAAATATTTTGGAACGCTGGTGGGTTGGCGTTCCAGATTTTTTTCGTTCCACAATATTTACAGGGCTTTCTGCGACTCGGGGACTTGGACCAGGTGATCGGACGGCATACAGAGTCCCTGACGGGACCTACTCGTGCACTTTTCGCGCGATTCCTGACGCAAGCCGTCCTCACCACCGAGTCCCCAACTGGCCCTGTAAATATTATGGAACGTAAATATTATGGAACGGACCGGCCAAAAATGGGCCCGTTCCATAATATTTACGTTCCATAATATTTACGTATACGGTATATACATGTATTATACATGTATAATACTTGCATGTCAACTATTATACATGTATAATACATGTATGGAGGGTGTCCGGTTCTCCGGATTTTCCTGATTTTTCCCGATTTTCCGAAAATTTTGCCACTGGTTGACACAAGGGCAAATTTCGAGCAAAATCCGAAAATCAGGAAAAATCGGGAAAAATCAGGAAATCCAGGGGGGGCCACCGGAGACCCTCCCCGAAAAAATCCGATTTTTTCGGGTCGAAAAAAAATTTTTTTTTCCGACCCGAAAATCTGTATCTGCGGACTGCCACACTCTGAAAAACCGAAAAATTTCCGAAATGGAACACTATCGACACATGTCACTCAACACGGGGGAATGGGGAGGGGAGAGGTTGTGGTGAAACGCACACACCTCGACCTGTGATGAGGTGAGATGTGGCTCTGCAATTACGGCACTACGCGTGCCGTAAACTCGAATGACCTGCTTTCTCCGTGTTCCATTTCCTCCTTCATTGCATGAGGCTACAAAATGGAACACTATCGACACATGTCACTCAACACGGGGGAATGGGGAGGGGAGAGGTTGTGGTGAAACGCACACACCCAACCCCCTAGGACCCCTAGGGACTGAGGAGCTCCGCTCATCAGCTAAGATGGCCCCGTGCCGCCAGCATGGCACACAGCTCCGTCTGGTCCCTTTACAGATCGATGACGACCTCGCCCCGCGCACCCCTCGTGAAGGGATCGGCCTTCTGCTCGTGGGTCGGCACCCACTCGGGCAACACCTGCAGCTGCGCCGCTGCAGCGACGTCGAACAGCACCTGCAGGCACCTATTGGCGACGTAATTGCCAGAGTGCCCCTTCAGGATGCTCCGCACTACCGGGAGGTTGTCGACCTTCAGTCGCAGCTTGCACCGCCGGCGCCCCAGCCGGGAGGCCAACCGCACCCGCGGCCCACATCTCCTTGATGTAAATGTGTGCTGACGCTTCGCCGGCCCCGAAGGCCCCCTGCGCCACCTCGCCGGTCTCCGCAAGCGCCGCCCACGCGCGTGATGACGCGTCTGTCCACACTGTGCACTCCTCGTCGTATGGAGCCTCCCGGTCCACCCACCGGTTCTCCGCGATCGCCTGCAGACATACGCGCGCGTCCCAGACCGCACTCGGCTGCATCCTGGTGGGCTCGTCCCACGCGTTGTTGTTCGTTGATACATGCCGCGCGATGCTGCGTATGGCCCCGATGAGGTTTGGCGAGTAGCACAGATGACGGCTTCGTGTGTACGTCCACCACACGATGGCCCCCGTCACCTTGAAGAATGCCCGGGGTGTTGCCTCCCCGGACAACACGTTCTGCACATGCACCGCCTCCAGCAGCTGCGCCACCCATTTCTCCGAGGAGCGGAACCTCTTCGTCGGCCCCCGCAGGTCGAACTCCAGCCCGAAGGCCGCAAACTGTCTCTGGGGTTGCCCCTCGGCCTCCTCGTGCAGCTCGACTCTCGCGTAGGCACACCTCTGCTTGAACTCGGTGTATCTCCTCGCCGCCTCCTCCTCGCTGCCCCCGAGGATGATGTAGTTGTCCACCCATGCGACGTTCCCCGGCCCTGCGAGAACCCTCGAGATGCGCTGCGCTATCGATGGGCTCCACGACCACCCCATGCACAGCACCTTCAGCCACAAGTCGAGTGTGCCGCCTCTGCCATCTCCCAGGCGCATGCCGAAGTACTTCCGGATCGGCTTCGCGAGGGGTATCTGGTAAAAAAATGATACTCCATCCGCGATCACGGCTGCATCTGCGTTCAGCACTGCGTCGATCACGTCCCTGATGCGCGGCAGCCGCATCTCAGGGGGGCGCCTCATCGCGGCGTTCAGCTTTCGTGCATCGACCACCAGCCGGAGATCCCCTGCCTTTTTTGCCACTGTGAAAGCCGGCATCGTCATCTGGGGGTCCCCCTGCATCGGCTCCACCACCTCCCATTCGAGCAGCTTGTCCGCGTGCTGCCGCATGTGCCGCGAGGTGCCCCTCGCCATCCTGCCGCCTGTCGGCTTCGTCAGCAGGCTCTCGAAGGCGTCGAGTGACGTGATGACGTCCAGCACATCTTCAAGCTCCCCGTGGAGGTCCAGGCTGCGGACCGCGTCGAGGGCCATCCTGTTGGATGATATGGGTGCCAGCACCCCCCCCTCACGTTCGGCTTCCGGTCGCACCTGCGCTCCCTCCACCTCCACGGAGAAGTCCCCGCCGTACCCGATGTCCAGCCCAGCACTGCACGCCTCGTCCCCCTCGCCCTCGGGGTCGTATGCGTAGGCACACATCCTCAGGATACCCTCGAAGTTGCTCGGCTTGGCGAGGTGGGCGGCGCACGACGGGAACGCCCCAAGAGCCCTGGGGATGCGCCCCGCCGCTAGAGCTGGCGTGATGTAGTCGCGGTCTCCTCCACGAGACGAGTCGCGGCCAGTGGGGCGTACTGCAGCAGCCCCTCTGTCGTCCGGTGGCGGGTCAGCTTCTGCACCGCTCGCAACTCGAGCCCCTTGTGAATCAGGTGGTGCACTGCCCCCCTGCGTAGACTGTGTGGCGTCAGCGCGGGGTTCACCCGTTTTACCGCCCGGGACACCTTGCTGTACGACACGCCTTGAACCAGGCCGCCGTCCCGGTTCTTCCGCATCGTCTTCCCCAGCACACCGTTCAGCTGCGTAGGCAAACACACCCCTGTAGTCTGTCCCTTCGCGAACGGGTCGTTCTTGGTGCCCCTCCAGGTTATAGATACCACCCCGTCGTTCTTCACCCGCACCTCTCGGGTTGCAATACTCTTCACGTCCGAGCACCTTGCGGCCCCGTGCCACATCAGCCCCAGTGCCAGTCGCACCTCGGGGTCCCGCTCGTCCCGCATCGCCTGCTCCACTTCTGCCTTCGTCGCCGGCACCGCCTGTGTCCGGGGCACCTCCGCCCCCATGCGCCTCAGTCCCCGTCTGAACGCGTCGAGCTTGTGCGAGTGCACTGTGTCCTCCAGCATGTGGCGGTGCGCGGACGACACGGCGTAGCTGTAGGCCAGCCCCGAGGATGGCAGCACGTTGTCGACAGACATCTTCTTGGAGACCCACAAGATGATCGCCGTCCCCGTGTCGATGGGTCCCTCGGCGGCCTCCCAGGCCTGACGGAACTCCTGGAACCGCCGGTAGCACGACGCGATGTTGTCCCATGTGGAGTTCGCGAGTGCCCGGTCCAGAACGGCGTTGGCTGCAGACACGACTTCCCCCCTCGTCCCGTCCGGGAGGGTTGCTGTCTCTGACATCCGCGGGCGTCCTCGAGTTGCTGGCCCCCTGCGCAGCCACCGCTGCAGCCCCGACTCGATTGTGTGGCCTTCCGCTGTCGGGTCCCGCCCCTGGGATCCCGTCTGCTGCACTGCTGGGCCGGCCCGCTCTGTCGCCTGCTCTCTCCGAGCAGTGTTGGTGACCGGCCACGGCCTGTGTGGCGTCATCCCGTGATCTTGCTGCGCCATTTGCTCCCCCTGAGCACTGGGCTGTATTCTTACTAACCACGGTGTGCGTGGATTCTGCTCCCCCTGAGCTTGATGCACCGCTGGCTCCCCTTGAGCACTGGGCTGTGTGATTTGCGTTTTTACTAGCCACGGCGTGCGTGGATTCTGCTCCCCTTGAGCTTGCTTCGCCGCTGGCTCCCCTTGAGCACTGGGCTGTGTGATTTTCGTTTTTACTATCCACGGCGTGCGTGGTTTCTGCTCCCCTTGAGCTTGCTTCGCCGCTGGCTCCCCTTGAGCACTGGGCTGTGTGATTTTCGTTTTTACTATCCACGGCGTGCGTGGTTTCTGCTCCCCTTGAGCTTGCTTCGCCGCTGGCTCCCCTTGAGCACTGGGCTGTGTGATTTGCGTTTTTACTAGCCACGGCGTGCGTGGATTCTGCTCCCCTTGAGCTTGATGCGCCGCTGGCTCCCCTTGAGCACTGGGCTGTGTGATTTCCGTTTTTACTAGCCACGGCGTGCGTGGATTCTGCTCCCCTTGAGCTTGATGCGCCGCTGGCTCCCCTTGAGCACTGGGCTGTGTGATTTCCGTTTTTACTAGCCACGGCGTGCGTGGGTTCTGCTCCCCTTGAGCTTGATGCGCCGCTGGCTCCCCTTGAGCACTGGGCTGTGTGGTTTGCGCTTTTACTCGCCACGGCATGCGTGAATTCTGCTCCCCTTGAGCTTGTGGCACCGCTGGTTCCCCTTGAAGTGTGGACTGTGTGTGCAGTGGCGGTGTGTCTGAGGGAGGTGTCGCCGGCCCGCACAACCCCGGCTCTCCCTGCGCAGGTGTGGCTTGTCACTTGCCCCACTTGGATCCCTTGTTGAAGCTCCCCTGGCGGCCCTACTCCCCTGGCTCTGGGACCCCTGGGAACTCCGCTGCGAAGACCCCCGCGCCCCTGGCCGGCTCGCCCGCGCCCGCTTGCCTGCCCGCGCCCTCAGACGACAACAGACCACGTTGTACGCCTCCGCCTGTGAGGCCTTGTCATCCCCCAACTCGGCCCACCAAGCCTGAATGGCCCGGAGCGCCGCCTCCTGCTCCTCCTGCGGTCGGTGCACGTCGGGGCAGAACTGCTCCTCCCACTCCCCCACCGTCGTGGCCCCGTCGTCCTCATCCATCTCCTGACCACGCTGCGGCGATGCCGACTCCCGCTTCCGCTTCGGCTGCGACGACATCGAGGTGGCTGGTGCTTGCGCAGGGTTGGAGCCTTCCTCGGTGGCGGTCGGGTCGGAGCGGCCGGTGGCCGGGGCGCCGGTGGGTGCAGGAGGGGGATCACCTTCTCGTCGAGGGGGATCACCCTGGTCCTGTGGCTGCGGGACCCTCGCAGGCGGCTCCTCCGCGTCCCGAGGCCCCAGATCCATACAGGTCTCCCCCTGCTCCACGCATTCCCCACACGCCCTGCAATCGCAACCGAAACAACGCCAGTGTTCGACTGCGGTATCCACCGCCTCTGCACAGCGGGCACAGTAAAAACGGCGGCGCGACGGCTGGGACGGCACCTGGCACATGGGGAGGCCCTGCTCCCCCCCTGGACAGCCAGTCCGCCCCAACACCGGCGAGGGGGCGAGGGCAGACACTGCCTCCGCCAGAGGTGGGGGCACCAAAAGGGGGGTGTAGTGCTTTCCCTGATGCTTGACTCCAAGCACTCCGACGAAAGGCTTCACCCGGGGGCGGTGGACCGTGGGGGGCGCTTCCCGAAGGAGACCCTCCCCGAAAAAATCCGATTTTTTTGGGTCGAAAAAAAAATTTTTTTTCCGACCCGAAAATCTGTATCTGCGGACTGCCACACTCTGAAAAACCGAAAAATTTCCGAAAAAAATCGAAAATTTTGGCCTTTCCTGGCCTATGTGGTCCCAAAGGGCCCAGGTTGCCCGGTTTTTCACCCAAAAACACCCCAAAAATTTTTCCGCCGTTTCACCCCCCCAGAATCTAGGAGGGTGTCCGGTTCTCCGGATTTTCCTGATTTTTCCCGATTTTCCGAAAATTTTGCCACTGGTTGACACAAGGGCAAATTTCGAGCAAAATCCGAAAATCAGGAAAAATCGGGAAAAATCAGGAAATCCAGGGGGGGCCACCGGAGACCCTCCCCGAAAAAATCCGATTTTTTTGGGTCGAAAAAAAATTTTTTTTTCCGACCCGAAAATCTGTATCTGCGGACTGCCACACTCTGAAAAACCGAAAAATTTCCGAAAAAAATCGAAAATTTTGGCCTTTCCTGGCCTATGTGGTCCCAAAGGGCCCAGGTTGCCCGGTTTTTCACCCAAAAACACCCCAAAAATTTTTCCGCCGCCCTTCGGGCGGCGGATTGGCCGCCTTCGGCGGCGTCGTCGTTTCACTCTGTACTAAGGACGTCGGTGAAGCCGAGCCCTTTGTACAACCGTTTCACTCTGACTTCTGTCTGTCTGTACTGTGTGCCATCAGTGTGTCCCCGTTACAGTGATTCCGCTCCATCCCATTGAGTGTCTCTCAGTTCTGCTCGTTCTGACAGTGGAGGTGGTCTCCTGCGACTGCGTCCGGTTCTTGGCTGCCCCGTGTCTGCAGTTCCACTTGTGTCATGGACTCGTTGTGGTTACTGGTGCTCTGCAACATTTTCGCTGCTGCTCGTTAGTTCCGTCCCGTTTCATTCCCAGCTGCTCAGGGAGAGCTGCCCTGTGTTTGCCGGAAAGGGCGCTGCTGATCCTTGTTCCTCATCGCGTTGTGACTCCCATTCAGCCTGGCGGGGCAGTCTTCAGCGTTCAAACTACCTGATAGTTCCCGAAGTTCGCGGATTCCGCCGCTCATCTTGCACCATATGGGCACCAAGCCGGCAACGATAGCCTGTGGCGTTGAGGCGCCATCGGCTGTCTCCCGGAGCATTTCCAACCTCACATCCGTGAGGCCGGCTACCACCCAGGTTTGTGGGTTCCATAAAGAACTCAGGCGGGTGCCGCTCTCGTACCCCCGGATGCCTCTCCCGCCGCGAACGAGGGAGGCCGCCACGCATGAGGAGCTTCTCTTCGCCACCTCCCGCTGCTCGTCAGTCAGGGAGCTACACCCCGTTTTTTCGGTTGAAGTTTTTTCTGATCAGAGTTGCACCCACCGTTTCTCTCCGTCCAGCCCGAGAATGTCGAACCCTGAAAAATCGACAACACCCCACATCCTGCACCTGAGACGCGGCTTCCTTATCTGAGGGGCCGCGTCCAAATACACGGACTTTGCTAAACTGGACCCAACTCCCCACACCCTTTTTTTCGCCATTTTTTCAAAAAATCCCCCAAATTTTTCCAAATTTTTCAAAAATTTCCTAAATTTAGGACACCCTCCTATATGCCTGAAATATACATGTAAAATACATGTATATCAAGTAAAAATACAAGTATAATACTTGCATGTCAACTATTATACATGTATTTTTACTTGATATACATGTATTTTACATGTATATTTCAGGCATTTACATGTATTTTACATGTATAATACTTGTCATGCAAGTATTATACATGTAAAATACTTGCATGACAAGTAAAATACATGTATAATACTTGCATGACAAGTAAAATACTTGCATGCAAGTAAAATACATGTATTTTACTTGCATGCAAGTATTTTACTTGTCATGCAAGTATTTTACATGTATAATACTTGCATGACAAGTATTATACATGTAAAATACATGTAAATGCCTGAAATATACATGTAAAATACATGTATATCAAGTAAAAATACATGTATAATAGTTGACATGCAAGTATTATACATGTATTTTTACTTGATATACATGTATTTTACATGTATATTTCAGGCATATACATGTATTATACATGTATAATAGTTGACATGCAAGTATTATACATGTATAATACATGTATTATACTTGTAGTTATACATGTAAAATTTACAAGATCCCACCGTGTAGGGGGGGGGGGGGGGTAGGGGGGGTCAAATGCCACCCTTTTACGTGGACAAACACGATTTTTCAAAAAACCGGCGCAGAGGCCCCAAAGCCCCCGTAAACCCTCCAAACCCCCCCAGATCGGTCCGGAAACCCATCGAACCCCACTTTTCCACCATTCCGGGCACCTCAGGTGCCCGAATTGGGGTACCTAAATTTTGTGCCACCGTTTGGTACCGTACAGTGCCACTGTGTGGGAGGTTGGAAAAGAAAATGCCCCAACACACCACATCTGAGGGTTGCAATGCATGTTGCTTGCCAACCACGTCATCCGGTGGGTGTCAGGCGCTATGTAGGTGGCATTAGCCAGGTCTTCGATGTGTTCTGGCTTGTATATATACCTCCCTGCCACCATGCACCGGGAGGCTGCCTGTAGGTACGGAACAGTCCAGATGGTCGTGTGATTCCTGTGCAGCAGTGCTCCACAACCGGGATGTGTTGACAACGACTGTTGCAACACGAGCTGTACATTCCGGGAACACATGAAGTGCGCTGTCGTGGTACCCATTGTGCCAGAATTGGTAGTTGCTGCGGTCTACTTTGCCTGGCCCAAGAGCACTGGTACTGAACGGTGCAATATGCGTGGCGAGGTGAATACAACGGAAGCGCGCAAAGTCAATACAGCTCTCGGATGGCGGGTGGTGGTGCCACTAGTGTGTGACGTTCACTCGAGGATACAACGCATCACAATGAATCAGCAACCGTGGACCGAGTACAATACGCTCTCTGTGGCTGGTGTGGGGGACAAAGGCAGTGCCTGTGCCGCAGGCAGGGAGGTATATATACAAGCCAGAACACATCGAAGACCTGGCTAATGCCACCTACATAGCGCCTGACACCCACCGGATGACGTGGTTGGCAAGCAACATGCATTGCAACCCTCAGATGTGGTGTGTTGGGGCATTTTCTTTTCCAACCTCCCACACAGTGGCACTGTACGGTACCAAACGGTGGCACAAAATTTAGGTACCCCAATTCGGGCACCTGAGGTGCCCGGAATGGTGGAAAAGTGGGGTTCGATGGGTTTCCGGACCGATCTGGGGGGGTTTGGAGGGTTTACGGGGGCTTTGGGGCCTCTGCGCCGGTTTTTTGAAAAATCGTGTTTGTCACCCCCATTTGACCCCCCCTAGGGGGGGGGGGGGGGGGGCTGGCGTGCAGGGTGCAGGCAGCGCGCGCAAATGCGACCTGTTTCCGGGTGCCCGCGCGCTCCCGGCGACCGTGCACCCTGGGTGCACGGGTTTGGGCTGAATCTGGGTGACGTACGAGTAGGGCTCCCACCCTGAAAATGGGCTATCTGCAGTCACTCCAGGGACCTGACATCACCTGAAAGTGACCCAAAAGTGCGGAATCTTCGACTCGCGGAATCGCGATTGACCCCTTCCATTGCACTCTTTGGGCTCTGTGCGGATCGTAGTGGGGTCACACTGTGGGTCTAGGTGCCAAGCTTCACCCATGAAATGTGGGTCTAGTTCAGGGGCTGGTCATAGGAGACTGTGATGGGAGGCCGAGAGTCAGCCAGCCCACCCACCCAGCGGGACCCCCTCCTCGGGTGTTCCGAAACCCCGTTCTTTTGAATATTTGGAATCTGTGCGCATCGTAGTGGGGTCACTTTGTAGGTCTAGGTGACAAGCTTTGTCCATGAAATGTGGCTCTGGTTCAGGGGCTGGTCATGGGTGAAGGTGACTGGGAGTAACACACCATGCCACCCCACCCAGCCACCCACCCAGCGGGACCCCCTCCTCAGGTGTTCCAAAACCCCGTTCTTTTGAACGTTTGAAACTTTTGCGGATCGTAGTGGGGTCACACTGTGGGTCTAGGTGCCCAGCTTCACCCATGAAAAAGCGGTCTGGTTCAGGGGCTGGTTATGGGTGAAGGGTGACTGGGTGACACACACCATGACACCCCACCCCACCCAGCGGGACCCCCTCCTCGGGTATTCCAAAACCCCTTTCTTTTGAACGTTTGGAATTTGTGCGGATCACAGTGGGGTCACTTTGATGGTGTGTGAGCCAAGTATCACCCATGAAACACGGGTCTGGTTCAGGGACTGGTCGTGGGAGAAGGTGGCTGGGAGGCAGCCAGTCCACTACACCCCACCTACCCACCCAGCGGGACCCCCCCCTCGGATTTTCCAAAAACCCGTTCTTTTGAACGTTTGGAATCTGTGCGGATCGCGATGGGGTCATTTTGGCCATGGGGTGCCCATTTACACCTATTACTGGGGAACATCAATTGGGTGAAAGTACCACCTCCTGACCCCCCCCCCCATCCCGAGTCGGGAGGGGCACGGTGGCCTGGTCAGCTGACTGACCAGGTTTTGACCAGGTCCAAATCTGACCAGGTCATGACCAAATCTGACCTGGTCATGACCAGGTATGACCTGGTCATGACCATGTCATACCTGGTCATGACCAGGTCATTTTCACCCATTTTAACCGGGGGGAACATGTTGAGTGGCCAAGCAGGGGGAACAATTCGCATATTCCGGACTCTCTCCGGCCGTTGTGGAAAGTATGGGTCAAAAGGGTTCAACCATACCCCGAGTCGAGAAAGAAGTCGAAGCTTGAATCATGTTGGACACAAGGGGAAAATGGTCAAAATTACCAAAAAAAATGAGGCCCCCTGCCCAGGTTCCCTGCCCACCTGGACGCACTCAAGTGCCTCACACCGGGTCCCTCCCCCTGGTGGTATCCCAAAAAAGTGTCGAGGAGGTCTGCATCATCCCAGGCCACGCAGAAGGCGTCGAAGGGCCGCCAAGGGTGGTGTGGAGGAGAAGGACGCAGGGCCCAACACCCTGCTCTCCTTCGTCAAGCTTTACATTGAAAAGCGGAAGGGCGGCGGGCTGTTTCACAGCAGCCTCGCGGCGCTGTTTGAAAAGCCATCGCACCACCCACTGACAAGGAGTGGGGCAGGAAGCTGACACAGAGTGAAGAGGCCGACAAGAACAAGGCCAAGACACTGCCCGCAGTCTACTCCATGCGTGTCTCTGGCAACACGCGTCGGAGCGGCATGAAGCGCCTCACGAGCGCCGACAAGAACTCGTCCGAGTACGAGGTGCTGACGGAAGCGGGGTGCTCGGATGAGGTGCTGGGAACCGATATGAAGAGGCTACCCACCGCTCAGAGCGCGGTGGGCAGTACTTCTTCGAAGGCAGCTGATAAACAACTGATCCCGAACGACGGATCGGTCATGACTGTCACGGTCATGAGGGACCTGCCCTACAAGAGCGAGGTTCCGAATGGTCTGCACGCCCGAACGTTCATTGTGGCGGTGGGGGCAACACCACAGGCAACGCAGGGGCAGGGTGTCGTGACCATCGACATCCAGTTGGTGAGCGCGGTGATGAGGCAGGCGGTGGTGACAAAGAAGCCCGACCAGTGGGCGTGCCTCAACGTCGCCGTGAGTGACAACGACAAGGATGCTGACCCCGCTGGACCCGCTGGACCCGAGCATCCCGATGCAAGCGAGGACGAGGAGGACGAGAGTCCCATCGGCAGTGCCGTAACGGTTGACCACATCTGATTGTGACACTTTTCAAAGGGGGTCTTCGCTACGGGGTGATCGTCAGTGCATTTTGGTGCCTTTCCTGTTGAATTGGCTGAAAACTGACGAAGATTGACGAAGGATAACGACTCAGCGAAGACCCCCAAAGAGTGTAAAAGAATGGAGAAGGGAGTACCCTGCCTTGAATGCCTCAGGACCCTCAGGATCCTCAGAACTGCCACCTATTTGCTCTCTCCGACGAAGCGTTCGAGAGGGAGAATGGGGAGAGGAAATTGCGGGCCAGGACAACATCTGCTCGTTTCCGGGAGAGGGACCTGATGGTGTTCGAGCTGGCAACCTATGCCCCCGCGCCAGTTTCGGCAACGACCCCGCAAGAATCTTCGTGTACCCTCTTGCAATACAATGTCATATCGTTGTGCGGGAAGTGCATGACAGCGGGTCCAGTATGGATGAAAAACTTCGATTCGTTTCGGCACCGTCTCAGGACTCTCGGTAGCAGTCGGGTAACCCCTGTCGGCCCGATCGATTCGCTCGGCAAGTGTTCCGATGGCTGGTTACTGACTGGCGATGCTGCCTGCAACACGCGGTGGTCTCCGTATTTGCCTCTGCGACAAGCAGCCGCCAATCCACACCCAGGATGCGAAGGACGGCGTGTTAGGCAAGGCAGCACTGGCCTGTGAAGCCGACGACGACAACGAAGATCCCGAAGAAGAGGAAGAAGGAGAAGAATGTGAAGAAGCGGAAGAAGGCAGAAAGCTGCTGATCATGAAGTTTCGTCGCCGACCCCACCCTCCCCTCGCCCGCCACCCCCCTGCACTGCAGCATTTTTTTTTAACTTCGTTCCCGTCAGGGTATAAGATAGACTTTTTTTCTGGCGCCGTTTTCCGGTTTTTCTGGTTTTGAAAATTTTTCGCGCGCGCCTTCGGCGCGCGCGACCCGCGCAAACCCTCCCAGAATCTGAGAGGGCCCAGTGCCTGCGCGCGTCCTGTCGTACTGAGGCTGCCTGGTGGGGCAGGCGCAGCAGCTGCTTTGAAAGTTTGGACTCTCGGCCAAAAACCGGTCTGGTACAATTTTTTTACGCAGGGGGGTCTGGGGGGCGGAGCCCCCCAGCCGCCGGAGGCCACGGTAGTGAACATACCGTCACTCAAGTTTTGTTGGTGGGGTAATATATTGGTGGGGTAAATATGTTGGTGGGGTACTAATTTGGTGGATTTGGGGGTTCTGGAAGAAGTTGGTGGGTTATTACCCCACCAACATTACTTGAGTGACGGTATGTTCCCTACAGTCTGGATTCGCTTGTAAGTAGGAAGGCTTCGCTGTATCGCAGCCCGGCCAGCAGGAGATCACTGGTCCTTGAGGGTTCAACCTTCAGGGTGGAGGAGGGCGGGGGAGCGACCACTCGTGACAGGTGTGCGTTGTGGGTGGAGTGGGTGCACGACAGAATGGCCAAAGGGTCCACGAGATCTCTGCACACATTCCGTTATCGAGGAGATGGGCACCTAGCTGTGACGACAGGCAACAAACAAATCTCATCTGTTAGTTGCCCCCAATAGGCTTGGCGACCTTCAAGACTGCTTGAAAGTCGTTCGTGTTCTCGTCTCAGCCCTCCAGACAAGCAGATCTGTCTCGAGTTGGTGGGCTGTCGCCATGTATTCGATGGCACCGAGTGACGCTGCACAGAGGCAGACGACACGGTGAACTCCAGCGGAGGTTACCCTACCTCCGCTGGAGTACACCGTGTGTCTCCCATGAGTCTCAACTAGCGGGAGTCTTAGCGTAAATTAGCTGGAAAATAGACTCCCGTCTCCAGTACAGACTGCAGTCTTAGACTCCCTCTTAGACACTCGCTAGGGTGGCTGGAGTCCACCATGTGTGCACCTTCAAAACAGAAGAGACCTGCATGACGAGGGCATCACCACCCACCGGGCCACCCGCTAGGTCCATTTTTTCTTCTCCGCTTCTCTGCCTTCTTTGGACTATTTGAGCTCTGTGCGGATCACGATGGGGTCACTTTCTATTTTTTTATGGCGTTTTTTCTGACTGTTTTACTGTCCCAAAGTCACAAAAAAACCGCCAAAAATGAGATCGACCTTTTTTTTTTTCCCAGAAAACCGGGAACCGGGAAACCCTGGTTTTGAAAACCGGAAAACCAGACCTATCTTATCCCCTGGTTCCCGTCCCCCCACGTTGTGCGCTACGTCGTTGTAGCGTTGGCTCACTCGTGTGCTTCTTTCCGGGGTCGGGTCAGGGATAGTGCCCTGTGTGGTGCCGTTTTTTTTTCCCGCAGTGCGGGTGGGTTGCCGTGCGTCTACACGGAGACACCTCCCCATTTTATGCCAAAGTTTTTGTGTTGAGACGTTTTGACCTGATATGGCAAAGGTCCTGTTCGTTGGTTTCCCCCTGGTCTGTCGCGCCCATCAGGGTGCGTGGACAGGGCCCGTACTTTTGTTTTCATTCGTGTTCTGTGATTTGTGACCAACCCGCCCCTTGCCCCGCCCGGTTGAGGTCCCTACCCCTTCCCCCGTTTCGTCAGTAGCTCCGTCTCGGTCTCGTGGAGCAGGCCTGCGTCCATCAGGAAACGCAGGGTGGTCACGGGCCGGGTGAGGAGTAGGACATGGGGGGAGAGGTTGTCCAGGTGTTTTTCCCGTAGGTCCTTAAGCTTCGGGCAGGTTCGCAGCAGGTGCTTCAGCGTCGTTTTCTGCACTGCGCAGCCGTGCATGGGGCATTTCGGTGCCCTGTTGTTCGACATGTAGTCGAACAGGAGGTAGTGGCGGCGCGTCCGTAGCAGCCGCATCGTGCTGGCCCCGAGGCGGGTCAGCGCCGGTGTGTGTAGCGCGGGCCGGCGCGCTGTAGGCCCCGCCGCTTTAGGTGGCGTCCAGGCGTACAGACTTTTCTCGCCGGGCCGGGGCGTCCGCTCCGCAGTCACCCTCCGCACTGCCGCCTTCGCCGCCAGCAGTGCGATGGGCTCCGTCTGCAGCTTGTGTTTGTTCGTCCGCAGACCCGCCTGATAGTCAGCCAGCTCATTTCCCTCCACCCCGACGTGGGCCGGCACGTACTGCAAGGTGACAGTCGTGCCTGAGCTGGTGAGTGTGGCCAGGCCGCGCCAGACGTCGACAAGCGTTTCCGCTTTGGCACGGTGTGGCCCCGCTTCTAGCGCGTGCAGGGCGGATTGGCTATCCGTGAGAATCACGACGCGGGCTACACCCCTTGCTGCGATCATCTGAGTCGCCTCCCGCAGTGCTACCAGTTCTGCCTGGTAAGAGACGCAGCTCTGGCCCGCCCCGACACTGCGCTTGTCGACGATGTCTGTTGTAGAAGGGTCCAGGAGGACAACACCCGCTCCTCCGACTCCCTCCTTTACCGACCCGTCCGTGTAGGCGTGCAGCTCCGTCTGGGGGAGTCCCGCCAGCATCACCTGCGCCATAGCGTACCTCTCCGCGTCGGTCTGGTCGGGGTCGCTCCGGCTCAGGCCAGGGATGGCGGGGTGTATCTGGATGTTCCCGAGCATCCCTTGCCACTCCCACGGTGCCACTGGGTAGTGGGATATGATTGTGGCAGGGCCCGGGCTGCGTGTGTAGATGGCGGTGCGTTTGACCACCGATTCAGCCAAACGAAGCCACGTGCTGCCGGCGGTGCGCGACGCTTTTTGGATCGCCGTTGACCCCGGGGACCCGCCAACCCGTCGAATCCGTTCGTAGGCCGTAGCCGCTTCGGTGTACATCTTCTCTTCGAGGGTCGGCAGGTGTGCCTCCCACAGCAGTTCCGCTGTGTCCGTGGTGAAGGCGCAGCCCGTGATGAGCCGCGCAGCCCGGCGGTGGATCGTCTCCAGCTCGCCGAAGGCCTTGTTGGTGAGTGCGATCCCCCATACGCATATGGCATAGGTTACCGCGGGGAGCACGTATGTTAGGTACACCTGCCGCCGATATTTTATTGGTAATTTTGGGCCAATTTTGACCATTTTTCCCTTGTGTCCAACATGATTCAAGCTTCGACTTCTTTCTCGACTCGGGGTATGGTTGAACCCTTTTGACCCATACTTTCCACAACGGCCGGAGAGAGTCCGGAATATGCGAATTGTTCCCCCTGCTTGGCCACTCAACATGTTCCCCCCGGTTAAAATAGGTGAAAATGACCTGGTCATGATCAGGTCAGGGTCTGACCAGGCCACCGTGGGGGTCGGGTAGGGGGGGTACCCCCCCCCCATACCCCCCCTCGTGACCCCCCCCCCTGGTAGGGTGCCCGACCCCCCCCTATTATACATGTAAAATACATGTAAATGCATGAAATATACATGTAAAATACATGTATATCAAGTAAAAATGCATGTATAATAGTTGACATGCAAGTATTATACATGTATTTTTACTTGATATACATGTATTTTACATGTATATTTCAGGCATATACATGTATTATACATGTATAATAGTTGACATGCATGTATTATACATGTATAATACATGTATTATACTTGTAGTTATACATGTAAAATTTACAAGATCCCACCGTGCAGCCCCTGCCCCCCCCCCCCCGGAGGAAATACGTGAACTACCAAAAATCCTTACCCCAGGGCCTGGGGGGGGGTAGTGCACTGTGGGTGCCTCACACAGCACGATGCAAAGGGCACAGGAGGATGTGCGTCGGGAGTATTGTGGTTTGCTTTATTTTGCAGCTGGAAGCCACACATGCACAGTGCGGCATGCAAAAAAAATGCAAGGAAAAATACCGTGGTGAAAGAGCAAAACGAGGGAGAGGGTGCGGTGGTGGGCGTGGTTGGGTTGACAGAGTAACGGAAGGTGCTGAAAGAGAGAGACAGAGAGAAGTGGGCATCGTTCCCCTTCGCTCGTATGATGTGCAGCAGGCGGTGTGCGTAGCGGGGGAGGAGGGTGGGGGGGGGGCAATGGCGTGCTGCCTCCCCCGAGCATACAGTATGTCTGGTATATGCAACCCCTGCCCCCCCCACTTCGCGTAGTTCGCGCCCCTTCGGATTGTCGTCACGCCACCCTTCACTTGACTGCCGAGCGTGATGGTGGCACTATACGTTTCGCCCACATCGAAGTGTGCTGAAAAAAACCTTTTGAGGAAGGGGGGGGGGGGGGTGGCGGGAAGGAAAAATATACCCGATTCAGAAACGGGTGGCGATGATGGCTGTAGAATGTTGTGTCGAATGGAGGGGGGGTGGGCAGGGCGGGGGGCGGGGGCGGGGCGGGACGTGCCCCCCTCCCCCCACCTTCGCCTTAGCAACTTATCGCGCCTTGCTCTGAGCATGCAGCAGACCCCATCCCGCAAAGGGCGATTGAACGCTCTCCTTCAGAGTTCAGTGGTCTGGACACCTCGCAGGTGGTTTATGCGCGCCTGTGCGTGTATCGTGCCTCCATACGTGCGCTGCCAACAGTCTTTTCTACCGTGACCTGGGGCAGGTGATAGCAAAATAATCCCGCAAGTATCGACTTGCTCTCCGTCGATTCAACTTGCAGAGCGTGCGCAAATATCGTTTTTTGAAACTTCTTTCGGAGCGCAGTTCCATCCTGGGGAGGGAGGGGGCATACAGCCCCTTCGCCTTTTGGGGAGGCTCGCGTCGTCTGATGTGCGAAGATACCAAGCAGGGCTGAAGCGAAGCCCTTCTTAAAAGCCTGCAGGGTCAAAAGCGCAGCGGCGAAGCTCGCCTGGAAAATGGCAAACAGAACACACCACAAGCCCTGTCGTTTTTACTGCTGTCAGAGTGGGTTGCAAAGAAGATGATGATGATGACGGCCGCGCCAGATCAGGGGCGCATTCAGGGGGTGGGAAAGGTGGGGAGGGAAAAGGGGAAGGAAGGGGGGGGGGGGGGTGGAGATGGGAAGGAAAAGGAAAAGGAGGCGTAAAGCTGCACTCGTTCTGATTTTTTAGCAGTTGCGCTTGATTGTCGCTTCAACTTTTGCCTGTTTGATTCTCGAAGGCGGCTTTCCACCCGTCCCCCCCCCGCCACTGAATTGCTGTTGGCGAGGGGGGCGGAGGTGCGGGCGGGGCGGGTAAAGCATTGCACCGGGGTGCTCCTTTGGCACGCCTTGAAATTTTGGGGTTTCTGAAAAGCGGCGTAGGGTTGGCGGTGTGGGGTTATTCACCCCACCCCTTGAGTGACAGGTAACACCAAACGACGTTGGCAGGGATGGTGATGGGTGGTATTCGATGGCGTGGGTGCATCAGTGAGGGTTCAAGCTGCTGTGGCCTATGACATGACTCCATTTCCGAGCCGGATCGGGAGGGCGCTTTTCTGACTGCCTTGAAGCGAGGGAGCGGAACTGCACCGCCGCCAGCTTTCACACACCCCATAGGAGGCTGGGGATGCCTGAAAGCTGCAGTGGACAGCAGCAAGTCATGGGTTTCGTTGAGGTTGGCACCGTGTGAAGAAGTAAGTAAAATCTTGTGGGACAAGGTCGTGTCGATTCTGGGTGCAATGGACAAAAAGGGGGCAATTAAAATGGGCAACACAGGACACAGGACACACGTTACACACCGCTTCGACCGAGAGGAGAGAGTGGGAGAGAGAAAACAGAGAAAATTCAAGGAGTGTGTGGGAGGAAAACCATCCCAGGAGGAGGAAGACGGGTGTGAAATAACCCAGCCGTGAGTGGACCACATCTGAACACTCAGAAATGCACCAGCCGTGCTGTGTTGTGCACACAATCCGTTGATGAAGTCGGATTCGCCCCCTTCCTTTTGTTGGGTGTGTGGTGTGCAGAGAGCACGGGTTGGCAGAGCTGAATTGACACTTTCCCCGCGCAAGAAAAATCGTGTGCGTAAAAAAACATACATAGCGGCATTTTGACAACACGAAGTCTTCAGAAGGAGAGAAGACGACGCCAAAGTGGTTCAAATGACACTATTTCCACCTGAATTCATGTTGCAGTTCGGGTTAGCGTGCTGGCTGTGAGGCCGGCAATGAGGAGAAGGCACATTGTACAATGCAGTTCAACACAATTCAATTCACCCCACAGTATGGGAGCTCGAAGGCGACTGCACTTCGGAAGGATGTGTCGGGTGTAGCGCGGTGGCGGCAGAACTATGGGCCCGGAGGTGGGGTTGGGGATGGGAGCGGGGTGCAGCAGTGTCAAGCCCACACACAAACACATAGTTCCAACGGAAGCAGGGGATAAGATAGGTCTGGTTTTCCGGTTTTCAAAACCAGGGTTTCCCGGTTCCCGGTTTTCTGGAAAAAAAAAAAAAGGTCGATCTCATTTTTGGCGGTTTTTTTGTGACTTTGGGACAGTAAAACAGTCAGAAAAAACGCCATAAAAAAATAGAAAGTGACCCCATCGTGATCCGCACAGAGCTCAAATAGTCCAAAGAAGGCAGAGAAGCGGAGAAGAAAAAATGGACCTAGCGGGTGGCCCGGTGGGGCCCGGTGGGTGGTGATGCCCTCGTCATGCAGGCCTCTTCTGTTTTGAAGGTGCACACATGGTGGACTCCAGCCACCCTAGCGAGTGTCTAAGAGGGAGTCTAAGACTGCAGTCTGTACTGGAGACGGGAGTCTATTTTCCAGCTAATTTACGACTCCCGCTAGTTGAGACTCATGGGAGACACACGGTGTACTCCAGCGGAGGTAGGGTAACCTCCGCTGGAGTTCACCGTGTCGTCTGCCTCTGTGCAGCGTCACTCGGTGCCATCGAATACATGGCGACAGCCCACCAACTCGAGACAGATCTGCTTGTCTGGAGGGCTGAGACGAGAACACGAACGACTTTCAAGCAATCTTGAAGGTCGCCAAGCCTATTGGGGGCAACTAACAGATGAGATTTGTTTGTTGCCTGTCGTCACAGCTAGGTGCCCATTTCCTCGATAACGGAATGTGTGCAGAGATCTCGTGGACCCTTTGGCCATTCTGTCGTGCACCCACTCCACCCACAACGCACACCTGTCACGAGTGGTCGCTCCCCCGTCCTCCTCCACCCTGAAGGTTGAACCCTCAAGGACCAGTGATCTCCTGCTGGCCGGGCTGCGATACAGCGAAGCCTTCCTACTTACAAGCGAATCCAGACTGTAGGGAACAGATGATCACTACCGTGGCCTCCGGCGGCTGGGGGGCTCCGCCCCCCAGACCCCCCTGCGTAAAAAAATTGCACCAGACCGGTTTTTTGGCCGAGAGTCCAAACTTTCAAAGCAGCTGCTGCGCCTGCCCCACCAAGCAGCCTCAGTACGACAGGACGCGCGCAGGCACCGGGCCCTCTCAGATTCTGGGAGGGTTTGCGCGGGTCGCGCGCGCCGAAGGCGCGCGCGAAAAATTTTCAAAACCAGAAAAACCGGAAAACGGCGCCAGAAAAAAGTCTATCTTATACCCTGAACGGAAGCCTTCGTAAAAAAAAATACCTGCAGGCATCGCCAGACTGCATTGCGCGTCTGTGCTTTTCTGCATTACGGGAGGAGGAGGCAACCGCTGTGAACTGTGTGGAGGCAGGTGTGCTGTATGCTGGTTTATCCCCACCCACCCAACCCACCCACGATGAAATTGATTCAGAGAAAACAAAGAGGAAGAAAAAATCAGGAGAGAAAGGAGGAAGAGATGTTGGGGCGAAAAGTGTCTCTGCGCTTTGATCGGCACTTTTTGCTACGGTTCCTTTTTGCGTTGACGCTTCCACACTCACACTCCTGCTGATGATGGTGTCGTGAGTGAGGAGCACAAGGGCACAAACAAAGCGCGAGAAACTTTCCACCCACATTGAAGTGTGCGGAAGGGTGAGGGGTGAGAATACAAAAAACTATCTGTGCCCCCCCCCCCCCGGATCGTGCACATGAAGTGGCAGCAAACCAAATTTGCGACCGGAAAGTTGGTTTGTTGGAGCGCAGACCCCTCACTCTCTGTGTGTCACCGCTCCCCGGTCTGATGAGGTGGTGTGAGTGGGGTTGTCAGATCCAGTCTCAAGGCAGATAGTTTCCCCAGTTGGCGGCGCCAAACTAACAAAACAGAAAGATCTTTTCCAAAACGCATGAGGAGAGATCAGCATCACACTTTGTGGCGACACCCGAACTATCAAAATAGCCGGGGGGGGGGGGGGGGGTGCGCTGTTTGTGCCGCGCGGATTCAGGGCTGGCGCTGTGCCGCGCCAAAAATAAAATAACCAGGGCAAAGCAAAGGCACACTCACCCCGCAGCCCTGCTGCGGAGGGCAGTGGGTTGAGGGTCGGGGGAGGTATAGCAAGTTGAAGTCGCTTTTGGGCAACTATAAAGAATAGTAGTCGGGACTATTGCAAATTGCATGATTCCAGGTGTTGTCTGTTCCGGAGGTGGAGGAAGGCCAGGAGGAGGGAGGGGGGGAGGGGGCACGGCCACGTATCGATCTGCCGACGAGATGTGTGGCTGTGCAAAAGGAACACAGCGGCAAGCTGTGTGTTTTGTGTTCAATTTTCGTTTCGGAAGAGAGAGGAACACATGGGGAGGGGGGGGGGGGGCGGTGGCGGTGGTGGTGGTGGTGTGGGGAACAACTGGGGCAGATTTTTTTTTGATGTTTGCCTTCACTTCGCGACAACGTGTTTTGCAGCATGGACACAGCACAACTCACCCTACGTTTTTTTGTTTTGTTTTCGACAAAATCCCACGCTGCGGCGCTGATCTGCAGCAGGGATAAAGGGCAGATGTTTAAAAACTCCTGCATTGGGCATACAAAGTGCGGTGAAGTGCTACGTCTTTTCTGGGTGGGGGTGGGGATCATGAAGGCAATTCCCCCAACACCCTCTTGCAAAATGCGTGTCTTATTCCAGGGGGGGATGGGGATGAGAGGGGGGGGGGGGGGATTTTGAACGATTCGAATGATTTCTTTCTTCTGCCATTTTACAATGCCACAAGACGAGAGAGAGCGACACACACAGAGGAAGGCCGATCCAGCCCGTGGCAGGCCAACGGGCAGCCAGATCACCCCGCCACCGATCTCTGCTCTCTCTCTCTGCCCGCTTATCCCTCCCGGAGGCCATGTGACCCTCGAACCGCACCCCCCGCGAGGACACGACGGGTGTGTGTCACACACCCCCTCCCCAGTAGCCCCGGTAGGGTTTAGGATGTAGGGTTCAGAATTCTTCTTCTTTTTAGATTGGGGGGCCCTCCACGTAGGGTGTAGGGTGGAAATGGGTTCCGTTCTGCATTCCTAAATTTACTGAAAAAAGAGTTGGCAGCGTTGGGGGGGGGGGGGGTAATGGTGGGTGGCAGTGGTCGTGGGTACGGAGTGGGTGTGTGTGTTTTTTTTGGTAAAACACACCCCGTGTGGTAGAGAAAATACGGCAAGAGTCTCGGTGGGTCGGAAGAGCAGATGGTTCCCGCAACAGCTCCCGGGGAGCGGCGGGTATTTCGCATAGGATGCCGGATGTGTGAACACGTTTGTGCGGTTTGCCCTGTGTTGTGTGAACATATGTGTATGTGTGTGTATGCTCCACCCAACCCGACACATTTTCTGTACTTCAGACAGGTAAGGTCACTCGACACGCGGGGGGGGGGGGGGTTTTGTGTGTGTTTTTTCTGCCAGCCGACATCACTAGCGCCAGCGAGAGAAAAAAAAAGGGTGGAAGCGATCAATGCAAAAATCATCTGAAAGGAAGACTCGAGAGACTGCTGCTGTATTTTTTGGAAAAAAACACGAAAGGGTGAAGAAATCACAGAAGAAAAGAGAAAGTCTGACGGAATGCAGCACCAGATCAAAAAACCCAACAAGGCGGCGTCGCACAGAGAGAGAGAAGGGTGTGGCGGGGGGAGGGTTAAGGGGGGGGGGGGGTTTGGACCCGACACCCCCCCCCTACTCCCCACCAGACCGAGCCGGAGCCGGAAACCACACACACAGGCCCTTGAGAGAGGGGCTTTTGTGTGGAAGAAAAATATGGCCCGATTGGTTTGATTCAAAGTTGGGTGGGGTTTTTTTTGCAAGGAGAGGGGTTATTAAAAAAGAACGAGAGAAAAAGGAAATGGCAGGAAGGGGCGGCTGCTCCTCCAAACGCTCCACACGCTTGTGTGGAGTTTTTTTTTTGCGGCCTGTGTGGTTGTCTTCGTCGTTTTTCTTCTGCGACCGGACATCCCCTTCTGGAGACACCGATCTACACTATGAACCGCTAGCTGATGCTGGAGCTTTCGGGAGCCTCTGCGAGTGGGTGGCCACGTTTTCTTTGGTGGACGCATCCAAAAGGAAATAAAGAAATAAAGAACCCGAAAAGAGGTCGAGGCACCCGCTCCACACCAGCATCTTGGGGCTGGGGGTTCTCAGTTCACACAGGTGAGGATCAGTCCTCTGTGAGGCGCTTATCCTGAAGACGTTCCAGTTCCCCAGTCGGTCTCCAGAAACTCGGGCCGCGTCTGGCGCTGTATCGCCTCGGCGGGGCTGTCGTCCCTTACAGTCTTCTCTGTACGAGGTCATCCACAGGCTGCACACCTGCCCCGCGGCTGTGTGGCAGTCTTCGCGGAGTGCAATGCGAAGGTCTGGCCTGACGTGGTGTGACTATTTAGACTCCAGGTGTCTCCACCCTTCCTGGTCTGGGGAGCCTCGGTACCCAAGCCGTTTTAGGTCATGCTCCGGACCACGGCCGTGCTAGACTCCTGGTGCAGGCACCCGTCATGGTCCGGGGACGGCCCCCCCAGGCAGTTTAACGTCTTACCCAGGACTGGAGTATTGGAGGGGCTGGGGGACGAGGGGGGGGGGGGGAGCACATTCCTTACACGGTGGGATCTTGTAAATTTTACATGTATAACTACAAGTATAATACATGTATTATACATGTATAATACTTGCATGTCAACTATTATACATGTATAATACATGTATATGCCTGAAATATACATGTAAAATACATGTATATCAAGTAAAAATACATGTATAATACTTGCATGTCAACTATTATACATGTATTTTTACTTGATATACCGTATACGTAAATATTATGGAACGTAAATATTATGGAACGGGCCCATTTTTGGCCGGTCCGTTCCATAATATTTACGTTCCATAATATTTACAGGGCCAGTTGGGGACTCGGTGGTGAGGACGGCTTGCGTCAGGAATCGCGCGAAAAGTGCACGAGTAGGTCCCGTCAGGGACTCTGTATGCCGTCCGATCACCTGGTCCAAGTCCCCGAGTCGCAGAAAGCCCTGTAAATATTATGGAACGAAAAAAATCTGGAACGCCAACCCACCAGCGTTCCAAAATATTTACGTTCCATAATATTTACGTTCCATAATATTTACGTTCCAAAATATTTACGTATACGGTACATGTATTTTACATGTATATTTCAGGCATTTACATGTATTTTACATGTATAATACTTGTCATGCAAGTATTATACATGTAAAATACTTGCATGACAAGTAAAATACTTGCATGCAAGTAAAATACATGTATTTTACTTGCATGCAAGTATTTTACTTGTCATGCAAGTATTTTACATGTATTTTACTTGTCATGCAAGTATTTTACATGTATAATACTTGCATGACAAGTATTATACATGTAAAATACATGTAAATGCCTGAAATATACATGTAAAATACATGTATATCAAGTAAAAATACATGTATAATAGTTGACATGCAAGTATTATACTTGTATTTTTACTTGATATACGGAGGATCCTTGAAATCGGTAGTGGACAGTAGCGGACAGGGCGGACATTTCCTTGTGGAAAAAGTGCCCGAAAAAAAAATTCGAAAAGGTCCCCCTTACAGAATTAGCCTTTTTTCAAAAAATCGGAAAATTTCGGACCGCAATTTGTACCCAAGAAAGTGCCGAATTTTCGGACTTGGTCCGATTTGAACGATTTCCGTGCCTCTTGCAACCCCCATGAGGGGGGGCTGCTGTTTCGGGTTCTTCCGGTGGCACATGCTGGGGTGTCAGGACAGGGAATCCTGCTCGCTGTACCCGGTGATCCCTGACGCAGCCAGGAAGTGGAGAGCCTTGGAACCCTGGTTGAGGCCTGTAACACCCGGCCTTCCTGACACTTGTGGCATTGTGGAGTGGAGGTGGTTATGGAGAAGGTTCTCTCTCCGTCCGGTCGAGCACAACCGTCCTCTCCAGCCAGGGGTCATCTACTTTCCAAACAAGGGCCAGGAACATGCTCAAACAAACCAATTGATCAGAAAATCTGGCTTGCCGTGGAATCATTGAGCAAAATTTGGGGAGTGATTGGTGCCCCATTGCTGCATATGACATGTCCATTTTTGACGATTTTTGGGCAGAATTTGGTGCGTGGGACCTTTCAATTTTCATGAATTTTTCGGAATTTCGTGGGGACCGGTACCCCATTTGAGTGCAGGTCCCCCCTACTGGCACCCCGGATTAGGACATGTCTCTGGGGGTGTCCGGGGGCATTTTTGGCCCATTTTTGGCTGGGGAAAATGGGCCATTTTTCACGATTTTTTCGGTTTTTTGTCCGGACCGGCACCGCATTTGAGGGGCCAAAATCTGATTTCCGAGGCCCGGGAATGGTCGCAGTGGCTTCATTTGGCCAAAAACGTTCAATTTACCCTTCTCCAAAAAAAATTCGAAAGGGTCCCCCTACAAATCGCCGGTCTTAGGAGCAAAAAATTTGGGCACCCAGATTTCAAAAATTTTCAAACTATTTTCTGGACCAAAAATCAAACTATTGAGGTCCTGGCCGGACATGTCCGGGGGGGGGGGGGGGGGGTCAAAATTGGATTTCCCGAATTTCCGGGTCCGGACATGTCCGCCCGGACATCCGGACACCAGAAAATGTCCGCCCGGACATGTCCGCCCTGTCCGGGGCGGACATTTCTGGATGTCCGGATGTCCGGGCGGACATGTCCGGGCGGGAAATTCGGGAAATCACCACGGACTAGTCGGGCAGTGACGGGTGGGGTCGACTAGTCGGGACGACGGGTGAAAACTCGACAGGCGGCACCCGTCGACTCGACGGGTGGACCCGTCGAGTCGACGGGTGCCACCCGTCGGCACGACGGGTGAACCTGCTGAAACGACGGGTGTTCCAGCCATTTCCTGTTGATATGGGCCAATTTCCATTGAAAACTAGGGGAGTACCTTGCATGGCATCAGGTTATTTTTCACGCCGAGCTATCTTCCCTGCACAGGGGGCCCTCGCTACCAAGTGTGACTGAGTGAGAAAAAGTGAGAAGTCAGCCATGTTTGGCTGACAACTGACGACTCGTGACTCACAGTGACTCGTAGCGAGGGCCCCCACAGACCCACCCCCCATTACTTTCCATTTACAATTCCTAGTTGGTGATGGGCCTCAAGTGCATGTGCGACGGCTGTTCTCGTGGATTTTCATTGTTCGAGGGATCTTGACTCTGACAAACTGTGTCAGTTTGACGGAGCAACCTACTTCATGAAGCTGATCACTTTTCTGCCAGGCAAATTTTCGCCCCAGCCCCCAACCCTTGCACAACCCACAAGGCAGTCTCCAAGATACCGTACCCTCATCATCACCCAGGCCAAGATACCCCAAGATACCATCATCACCACCCAGGCCACCCAGACGAGCCACACCAATCAATGCCAGCGGCAAAGCGTACTGCAGCGCAGGCCCTCGCCAGCGCTGTGGACATGACGGTGTTTGTACGTGCTTGGATCAACACGTATGTTGTCGAGCGTGATGCTGATGGGTTGAGCCACATGGCCCTGAAGCAGCTTCTCGGCAAGCTGACGGATACTACCATCAAGTCGACTGATCCCATCATCAGTCTTGCCCTGTACAAAAAGTATGAGAAGGTGGGGGGTGGGGTGATCAGCAAGTCGACCGCGAAGGATGGTCGCACGATGTACGCTGCCCGTGTCAATAGCGGGTCAGACATCGAGTTTGTCGGGTTGGGCCTCCGGAAGAGCAACGGGAAGGACCACCCGACAGGGCTCAAGGAGATGGCCGACGCCTGCCCCGCGGCACTGCAGCTATGGTGAAGCTGTACGAGGCGGAGAAGAAACAGGCACAGAAGACCCAGCAGAGCAGGCTGGCCGTAGGCATTTTCGACGGTGCCTTCGCAACACGGTTGGTGACAGTTGCCGATAAGCAGAAGGATGAGTACAGAACGTGGTTCACGTTCAACTTCCTGAAGCAAATCGCAAGAGTGCAGAGAGGGGTTTTCGAAAAGGCGAACGTGATGTTTCGGCTCGCCTGCTTAGGGTAGCAGGGGACCATCTTGAGCTGTGGTCGGCATTTAGTAAGATGGGGTCATCTTCGCACAGGAGCGCGTTTTGTACCACACCACGAAATGACTGGTTGAAACAGCTCCACGCCTGCCACAGGGCTAGCATCCAGGAACTTCATGAAGCTGGGTTTGAGAGCCTGTACGCAGGGGTCACCCCCCCCTGCACGACATAAACGGGTTCATCGCAATACTCGCAGAGATCTTGCCTGATGGACCTGCCGTGCAGAAGGCTGTCCTTGGCAGCTCAACGTGTTCCAACATGACGGGAAACCAGGCCAGAGATGTTCTGAGTCGCTTACTCACCATTACCAAGACGAAGGGGGTGCAGCATCTACTCTGTATTGCAATGGAAATGCTTGTGCATTTCCGCTACAACGACATCCCCATCAAGTACCACCAGGAGGGAAAGTGCGCGAAAGAGTTCATCTTCTCGCTCATCGCAATGCACATCCTTGTGTTTGTCCTGGAGTGGGTGTCACCTGGGAGAACATCCGAGGGGCGTGGTGTTACATATATCCATTCGATGAGCCACTGGTTTGATCCAGAAGATGCACACCCCCTCGCCCTGAGTGACGAGGAACTGGAGAGGGGGAATGGCGTCCCCAAACGCCATGCCCTGAGGGTGACATCGCAGCAGACCGCCGAACGGGACCTGCTGCTCTTCGAAATGCAGAGGACCAAAGGCAAGGGGTGCGGCCTGCTGGACCAACCGAGCACCCCGACCCTCCTGAAGTTCGGCGCGATAAAGCTTTGCTGCTGTGTCACTGCGAGGAACGCTTGTTGGAAGGGAGCAACGGCAGCACTGCAGCGGAGACTCGAGTCCCTCAGCCTTGGATCTCACGTCACAAAAAGGGGGCGATGGGGCCAACAATTTCTGGGCGACCCGGAAAACACCACTCCAAAGGCAACGCTGCTCGCATGCATCTGCAAGTCCAAATCCTGGGGCAACAGCGAGGATGTGCCAGAAGTGCCAGAACCAACACCATCCGGTACAGTGCCTGTGCAGCAGCATATCTGCATTGTGTGCTCCAAAGTTGTCCACACGAGAGAAGCACTGTTTGCGCATTATGATGCTGCACATCGGCCACAAAACAACGCGCCGTGTCAGACCTGCACTGTCACATGCCAGGAGTGCGGCAAACGGGCAAAATCGAAGGGACTGAGCCAGCACTACCTCAGTCACCATTCGCGCGTGCTGACACAAAAGCGTTGCTGTGTTTGTTTCGAGCTCTTTAAAACCACTGTAAAGCGCGACGAGCACATGAGATCCGCGCACCCGTAAGTGAGGGGGGGGGGGGGTGTTTGGCAGTTCAGGTACGTAGGTGATTTTGTTTGTCCTCGAGAGCGGAGTGACGTCGTGGGAGGGAGTTGTTTTACCAGGCCCCCTGCCCACCTGGATGGCTCACCCCCCTCCTGGTGGTCCACCGGTGGGCAGCCCCTTCACCAACTAGGAATTGTAAATGGAAAGTAATGGGGGGTGGGTCTGTGCAGGGAAGATAGCTCGGCGTGAAAAATAACCTGATGCCATGCAAGGTACTCCCCTAGTTTTCAATGGAAATTGGCCCATATCAACAGGAAATGGCTGGAACACCCGTCGTTTCAGCAGGTTCACCCGTCGTGCCGACGGGTGGCACCCGTCGACTCGACAGGTCCACCCGTCGAGTCGACGGGTGCCACCCGTCGTTTCACCCGTCGTCATTTCACCCGTCGTCCCGACTAGTCGTCCGGGCGACTAGTCCGTGGTGTGTCCGGCACGGTGGGATCTTGTAAATTTTACATGTATAACTACAAGTATAATACATGTATTATACATGTATAATACTTGCATGTCAACTATTATACATGTAAAATACATGTATATGCCTGAAATATACATGTAAAATACATGTATATCAAGTAAAAATACATGTATAATAGTTGACATGCAAGTATTATACTTGTATTTTTACTTGATATACATGTATTTTACATGTATAATACATGTATTTCCCGGTGAATCTGACCCGAAACTCGGGTCCCTACCCCCCCTAAAAGAATTTTCTTGGGTAAAATATCACTCCAGGGGGCCACTCCGTGATGTCAAAAAATTGGAAAACGTTTTCTCCTAAAATAACGCGTTATTTTTCCGTTATTTTCATGAAAACTTGCGTTATTCGGACAATTTTGCGGGCGGATGGTGTAGTTTTTGGTGGAGATGGCTCCAGAATACCCCCCTGGGACCATTTTTTGGATAATAACGCACGGACATGTCGAGTTTCGTGAAAAAATCATGTTTTTTGGCTTTTTCAAGGCAAATACTGCAGAAACCCCTGCAACCTTGCAGCATCCAATGTTCCTGGAGTGAAATTTGGAGTGAAAATCACTCCAAAATCACTCAGTGTGGACGCAGAAGTGAATCCTTCAGGAATACACCCGCACACCTCACATTGGCGGTGTATAAACCACCTGATATTTTTACTCGTTACGAGCGACGAAGTAGCGCGAAGTAGCGACGTGCCCATTTTTTCCCGGTCCGTTCTAAAATAGTTACGTTCCAAAAGTCCGTTACTGGTGCTGTCAAAGACGCTTCGCACAATATACGCACGAACTACCCAAAGTACGCTCGGGCTACGCACGAAGTACGCAGGAACTACGCAATTTGAACTTTCTTGCACCCCCCAGTCATTATTTGCACGCACTCCAGGTCCCATATTTGCACCAGTGCAAATATGAGACCTGGAGTGCAAATATGAGGAATTTCCGAGTTCGTCGTGATGTGCAAAACATGACTGGGTTGTGCAAGAAACCATCATCTGCACCCCGTATCGGCCTCAATTGCACCCTCGTGCAGGTAAAAAAAGGCCTCGGGCCTCCGGCCCTCGGACCGTTTTTTAATTACGCACACGACCTTCGCGCGGAAAGTGTCATTCAGCCCTGCCAAACGTGCTCTACACACCACCCCCTTCATCAGGCAAGTGGGTTTGTAAGGGTGTGTGGAAGCGTCAACGCTCGGGTGCAGGAAATTTACATTTTGGTCGCAAATGGCGTTACACATGCACTATGCACAACGTGTGCACGATTTCGGCAGAACTACGCACAACCAACGCAATTTGGACCTTTCAACAACACCATTCACGGTACTTCGATTTTGGGTGGGAAAGATGGGGCAAGGAAGTGGCAAAAACTGCGAAGAAGGTCGAAAATTTTCACATTTTCATCAGAAACCATATTCAACGGATTCCAATTTTCGGGTGAAATCAAGCAGGTTGGCACAATGGCTCATGTTCACCCAAAAATGCACCTACCAAACCTCTTTTGCTTGATTTTTGGGACGGCATGGGTGATCCAGAGGCCAAAAATCACGATTTTTTCACCAATTCCTTCGACAACGGACAGTTCCAGACCACAAGGACCACATTTTGGGGTCAGAATTTTCTCGGTCAAAAAATTCGAAAAATCTGAAATCTCTCGGAATTTTGAGCATTTTTTGAGATTGGCATGCCCATTTTAGACCCTTTGCGTGGCTCTAAACCCAAAAATTTGCTCGAAAATGGCCTCAAATAGCCTAAAACAGCCCATTCTGGCCACCCCGAAAAAAAAATTCGAAAAGGGTCCCCCTATAGAAGTTGCCCAAAAATACCGAAAATAACGCGGTATTACCGGTAATAACGGTAATAACGTTACCGATAACGTTATTACCGTTACTGATAACGGTATTACCGTTACCGATAACGGTAATAACGGTAATAACGTTACCGATAACGTTATTACCGTTCCTGATAACGGTAATAACGGTATTACCGTTATCGATAACGGTATAACGCGGAAAAATAACGTTACCGATTTTCGGATAACGTTATTCGGCCGTTCTGGAACGTTATTAACGGTAAGTTATTTTACCGAAAAAATAACGGTATTACCGTTACTGGTAACGCAATAACGCCCGATGTATGTATACTTGTAGTTATACATGTAAAATTTACAAGATCCCACCGTGGGGGGGGGGGGGGGCACGGTGGGATCTTGTAAATTATACATGTATAACTACAAGTATAATACCGTATACGTAAATATTATGGAACGTAAATATTATGGAACGGGCCCATTTTTGGCCGGTCCGTTCCATAATATTTACGTTCCATAATATTTACAGGGCCAGTTGGGGACTCGGTGGTGAGGACGGCTTGCGTCAGGAATCGCGCGAAAAGTGCACGAGTAGGTCCCGTCAGGGACTCTGTATGCCGTCCGATCACCTGGTCCAAGTCCCCGAGTCGCAGAAAGCCCTGTAAATATTATGGAACGAAAAAAATCTGGAACGCCAACCCACCAGCGTTCCAAAATATTTACGTTCCATAATATTTACGTTCCATAATATTTACGTTCCAAAATATTTACGTATACGGTACATGTATTATACATGTATAATACTTGCATGTCAACTATTATGCATGTATAATACATGTATATGCCTGAAATATACATGTAAAATACATGTATATCAAGTAAAAATACATGTATAATACTTGCATGTCAACTATTATACATGTATTTTTACTTGATATACATGTATTTTACATGTATATTTCAGGCATTTACATGTATTTTACATGTATAATACTTGTCATGCAAGTATTATACATGTAAAATACTTGCATGACAAGTAAAATACTTGCATGCAAGTAAAATACATGTATTTTACTTGCATGCAAGTATTTTACTTGTCATGCAAGTATTTTACATGTATTTTACTTGTCATGCAAGTATTTTACATGTATAATACTTGCATGACAAGTATTATACATGTAAAATACATGTAAATGCCTGAAATATACATGTAAAATACATGTATATCAAGTAAAAATACAAGTACCGTAAACGGAAATATTGTGGACCGTAATAAAGGTGAACCGTACTATAGGTGGACCGTAAAAAAGATGGAACAAATGGGATTTTTCCGGAACTTGGAACATTTTTACGGTCCACCTATTTTACGGTTGGGATAGTGGACTTGGCGGTTTTTTTACGAGTTCCTTCGCGACGAAGTCGCGAAGGAACCAAGGAAATCGTACGACTGAAGCTGCAGGATTAACACCACAGGGCCTCAGCACAGAGTGTGCGCTCACCATCGTCCGGGAACTGTTCTCCCACAGTTACTGCAGGGTGTACTACACTAAAGGAGTACGATTTCCCTGAATTTTCCGGGCACTGATTCACGAATTCACATCTGGAGGGAGCCCGGTGGTCTCAGCTTCTGTCTGCGCGCCCTGCCGTACTGTGGCTGCTTTTGTGGGCTCGTGCAGCAGGTTCTACTTTTACTTCTACCGGAATGCTCCTTGCATGGTACTACACTTCTCGAGGTGTGGTGGTGGGTGAGTCTCGAGGTGAGTGGTGGTGATCGTGCCTTTTCCACACGCAGGGAGGACTTACTTCTCTTGCTGGTGTTGGTTGCGGTGGTGGAGGGAGGGTCCAAAGCTGGGAGGTCGGGAGGCCTACGTGTGGGTGTCTGCGGCGTGGAGGCCGCAGTCCGCGCCCCGCAACCCACCAGCCCGCGGGCGAAAAACGCATTGTCTTTTCCATATTCAGTCCCAATAAATGGTGGACCGTAAAAAAGATGGAACGTTTGGCCTTTTTTTGGGAACTTGGAACATTTTTACGGTCCACCCTTTTTCCGTTTACGGTATAATAGTTGACATGCAAGTATTATACTTGTATTTTTACTTGATATACATGTATTTTACATGTATATTTCAGGCATATACATGTATTATACATGTATAATAGTTGACATGAAAGTATTATACATGTATAATACATGTATATACCGTATACGTAAATATTATGGAACGTAAATATTATGGAACGGGCCCATTTTTGGCCGGTCCGTTCCATAATATTTACGTTCCAAAATATTTACAGGGCCAGTTGGGGACTCGGTGGTGAGGACGGCTTGCGTCAGGAATCGCGCGAAAAGTGCACGAGTAGGTCCCGTCAGGGACTCTGCATGCCGTCCGATCACCTGGTCCAAGTCCCCGAGTCGCAGAAAGCCCTGTAAATATTATGGAACGAAAAAAATCTGGAACGCCAACCCACCAGCGTTCCAAAATATTTACGTTCCATAATATTTACGTTCCATAATATTTACGTTCCAAAATATTTACGTATACGGTACATGTATTATACATGTATAATACTTGCATGTCAACTATTATGCATGTATAATACATGTATATGCCTGAAATATACATGTAAAATACATGTATATCAAGTAAAAATACATGTATAATACTTGCATGTCAACTATTATACATGTATTTTTACTTGATATACATGTATTTTACATGTATATTTCAGGCATTTACATGTATTTTACATGTATAATACTTGTCATGCAAGTATTATACATGTAAAATACTTGCATGACAAGTAAAATACTTGCATGCAAGTAAAATACATGTATTTTACTTGCATGCAAGTATTTTACTTGTCATGCAAGTATTTTACATGTATTTTACTTGTCATGCAAGTATTTTACATGTATAATACTTGCATGACAAGTATTATACATGTAAAATACATGTAAATGCCTGAAATATACATGTAAAATACATGTATATCAAGTAAAAATACAAGTACCGTAAACGGAAATATTGTGGACCGTAATAAAGGTGAACCGTACTATAGGTGGACCGTAAAAAAGATGGAACAAATGGGATTTTTCCGGAACTTGGAACATTTTTACGGTCCACCTATTTTACGGTTGGGATAGTGGACTTGGCGGTTTTTTTACGAGTTCCTTCGCGACGAAGTCGCGAAGGAACCAAGGAAATCGTACGACTGAAGCTGCAGGATTAACACCACAGGGCCTCAGCACAGAGTGTGCGCTCACCATCGTCCGGGAACTGTTCTCCCACAGTTACTGCAGGGTGTACTACACTAAAGGAGTACGATTTCCCTGAATTTTCCGGGCACTGATTCACGAATTCACATCTGGAGGGAGCCCGGTGGTCTCAGCTTCTGTCTGCGCGCCCTGCCGTACTGTGGCTGCTTTTGTGGGCTCGTGCAGCAGGTTCTACTTTTACTTCTACCGGAATGCTCCTTGCATGGTACTACACTTCTCGAGGTGTGGTGGTGGGTGAGTCTCGAGGTGAGTGGTGGTGATCGTGCCTTTTCCACACGCAGGGAGGACTTACTTCTCTTGCTGGTGTTGGTTGCGGTGGTGGAGGGAGGGTCCAAAGCTGGGAGGTCGGGAGGCCTACGTGTGGGTGTCTGCGGCGTGGAGGCCGCAGTCCGCGCCCCGCAACCCACCAGCCCGCGGGCGAAAAACGCATTGTCTTTTCCATATTCAGTCCCAATAAATGGTGGACCGTAAAAAAGATGGAACGTTTGGCCTTTTTTTGGGAACTTGGAACATTTTTACGGTCCACCCTTTTTCCGTTTACGGTATAATAGTTGACATGCAAGTATTATACTTGTATTTTTACTTGATATACATGTATTTTACATGTATATTTCAGGCATATACATGTATTATACATGTATAATAGTTGACATGAAAGTATTATACATGTATAATACATGTATATACCGTATACGTAAATATTATGGAACGTAAATATTATGGAACGGGCCCATTTTTGGCCGGTCCGTTCCATAATATTTACGTTCCAAAATATTTACAGGGCCAGTTGGGGACTCGGTGGTGAGGACGGCTTGCGTCAGGAATCGCGCGAAAAGTGCACGAGTAGGTCCCGTCAGGGACTCTGCATGCCGTCCGATCACCTGGTCCAAGTCCCCGAGTCGCAGAAAGCCCTGTAAATATTATGGAACGAAAAAAATCTGGAACGCCAACCCACCAGCGTTCCAAAATATTTACGTTCCATAATATTTACGTTCCATAATATTTACGTTCCAAAATATTTACGTATACGGTACATGTATTATACATGTATAATACTTGCATGTCAACTATTATGCATGTATAATACATGTATATGCCTGAAATATACATGTAAAATACATGTATATCAAGTAAAAATACATGTATAATACTTGCATGTCAACTATTATACATGTATTTTTACTTGATATACATGTATTTTACATGTATATTTCAGGCATTTACATGTATTTTACATGTATAATACTTGTCATGCAAGTATTATACATGTAAAATACTTGCATGACAAGTAAAATACTTGCATGCAAGTAAAATACATGTATTTTACTTGCATGCAAGTATTTTACTTGTCATGCAAGTATTTTACATGTATTTTACTTGTCATGCAAGTATTTTACATGTATAATACTTGCATGACAAGTATTATACATGTAAAATACATGTAAATGCCTGAAATATACATGTAAAATACATGTATATCAAGTAAAAATACAAGTATAATAGTTGACATGCAAGTATTATACTTGTATTTTTACTTGATATACATGTATTTTACATGTATATTTCAGGCATATACATGTATTATACATGTATAATAGTTGACATGCAAGTATTATACATGTATAATACATGTATATACCGTATACGTAAATATTATGGAACGTAAATATTATGGAACGGGCCCATTTTTGGCCGGTCCGTTCCATAATATTTACGTTCCAAAATATTTACAGGGCCAGTTGGGGACTCGGTGGTGAGGACGGCTTGCGTCAGGAATCGCGCGAAAAGTGCACGAGTAGGTCCCGTCAGGGACTCTGCATGCCGTCCGATCACCTGGTCCAAGTCCCCGAGTCGCAGAAAGCCCTGTAAATATTATGGAACGAAAAAAATCTGGAACGCCAACCCACCAGCGTTCCAAAATATTTACGTTCCATAATATTTACGTTCCATAATATTTACGTTCCAAAATATTTACGTATACGGTACTTGTAGTTATACATATAAAATTTACAAGATCCCACCGTGGGGGGGTCAAAATTGGACCCGGACATCCGGACACCCGGATTTCCGGGTCCGGGCATGTCCGCCCTGTCCGCCCTGAAATCGCCTAAGGGGCCGGGGGAAATCCAGGAAATTCGGGAAATCCAGGAATATGAAGAATCCTCCTACATGTATTTTACATGTATAATTCAGGCATATACATGTATTATACATGTATAATAGGTGACATGCAAGTATTATACATGTATAATACATGTATATACTTGTAGTTATACATGTAAAATTTACAAGATCCCACCGTGTACAGAACGCACACCCCACGCCCCACCCACCCACCCACCTCACCTGATGCGCTGTGACGTTCACCATCAAAATGAGCCTGGCCTGCAGAAGGACAGTGCCAAAACACACCGAGCGAGACACTCTTGATGTGCGGTACACCTACTGCTGTTTGCCACTGACGGCACCATGCCCAGACTCGGCGCATCATGTTGCATAGAACCCCCTGTCGTGTAGATCTGCCGAAGCAACAAAAAAAAAGCCAACACTGGTGCCCCTGATTTACCCCTTTTTCACTACGCACAAACTACGCAATCTGGGGGGGGGGTCTCGCTTTTTGGTCCCCCCCCAGTTTTTTTTGGTCCCCCTTTCTGTGTGGCTACTGAGACAGGACTGGAGGCACTGCGCTGACCGAGCAAAAAAATTTTGCCAGAACTCACTATACACCGTACGAAAGAACGCACGACATGTGGGGCGGGACTCCAGAAACACCTGGGCAATGTTGCCCCATGCCCAGAAACACCTGAGAAGGAAGTGAGTTCCAGGAGCCGCGTAGAACACCCTCGAGATTGTGAATGATGATACGATCACAGCCTTCAGGGCGATGCGAGGTGCCACCCTGAAGGTGGCCCTTGACATCAAGGAGAGCGTCGGCCGAGGGGTCGACGAAAAGCTGAAGAAGGCGCTACTGGCACTGGATCCCGCGGGGTATACGGAGGTCACCGCCACACAGGCAACCTCCGCTGACAACGTCCAGGAGACGTTATCCGAGGGGATCACAACGGCACTAGAGATCTGTGTCACGGGATCCAGGCGCCCACTCTCCCTCGACGGTCTGGGGATTGTTGTTGGGTATGGTGTCGTTTCCTGCAGCTGCAAAAAAGCGTAGCAACTGTGCTTCCTTCTTCCTTAATGATGCGTTGACGCTTCCACCCGGAGGAGCTGAAGCAGGCACCGCTTAATGATGCGTTGATGCTTCCACCCGACGAGCTGAAGCAGGCACCGCGCCAAAGGGCACCCCCAAAGAGACCTGCAAAGACTGCGTCGAAACCCGCACCGAAGGCTGCCAGCGCTGCAGCACCTGAAGAACCTGCAGCACCTGCAGCACCTGAAGCGCCTGCACCCTCACTGACCCCGGAACAGCAAGAACTCCTTGAGTTTGGGGTCCCGGCATAGAGACAGAGAATGGCTGAGTAAATCAAAAAATGAGACCCCCCCCCCCTTTTCACTACGCACAAACTACGCAATATGGGGTCGTCAGGGGCACCATAACACCGCATTTTTTCAAATCCTCTAATTAGTACTCCACACGAGAGCGGGCACTGCTGGATCTGCCACTTTCTGAAAGTGTCTGCGGAGAGAAAAGAGAAGAAGAAGAAGGGGAAGGAGAGAGCGGGCATCCCTTCAATCCCCCAACAGCAAAAGGGAGGGAAGGCCGCCAAAGAGCACCCACTATTAGGACTGGGGTCGGGGAGGAGGGGGGTGCAAACCCGCAAAGGAGAAGGGCGGGCGACTCTGCAGCTTTGCTGGAGCGGGGAGGGGTGGGATGGGGGGTGGAGTGTGGGGCTATTTTTGTGTGTTGTGGTTCTTCCAGCCCACAACCCCTTTCCCACCTCTCTCTCTCTCTCTCTCTCCCCCCTCGCCCTGCTGCGCTTGGGTGGAGCGCACAGCTTTGTGTGGGCGGTTTCCGACGAGAGGGACGCTCGTGCGCACAAACAAAACCCGGACTCTTTTGCCCAAACAAGTCTGCTTGTCACAGCGGGGAAAAAAACACCGTCAAAAAACCACACTTCTTACGCCTATGGTAGAAGTGGCTCTGTTCGAAGGAACTAAAAACTGTCTGATGTCTGCAACATTCCGAAAGGGGAGAGGAAAAATCAGCGGGTATTCGTCGCCTCACGAGAAACACGCCCTGTACACAATAAAAAGGGCGTTGTTTTTTGCGTGGCAGACCGGGTTTAACCCCAAGAACAAATCATTTTTCTTTGGGGGCCCTCGCTACCGAGTGAGAAAAAGTGAGAAAAAATGAGCGGAAAAACGCCCAAAAAAAGAGTGTGGGGAGTTGGGGGGTCCCTAGCCTGGGGAGCGTATTTGGACCCCGATTCTCGAAAAAGACGATCTCGGTGTGGCTCAGATCGAAGGGTTGACTCACAACATGGCGATTTGGTGCAAATTTCAGAGAAAATCCCACGTGCTACTGCGAACGACGAGACTCGGACGTCCCTGGGGAGGGAACCCCCTGGTCCCACGCATGCAGGTGTGTGGTCCGAAGAGCCAGTGGTACGGCTGGCCGACACCACAAGTGCAGCTCGTGGCGGTCGGACACAGGAGGCCAGCAGGGGCGCAGTACCGGAGGCACGTGCAGGGGCCCCTTGGTGGGTGGGTCAAGGCAATCAGTCACGGCGCAACGTGTTCCAGGCGGGCGAGGCTGTCATGGCGTTCGGCACTAACCTTCACCAGGTTTTTGGTTCCCCACACGGCCGCGACACCCTCTTCGTCTAGAGTGGGTCCGCGACTCGGAGTACAGAGCCGATCCACCCGCACCGATGTCCAACACCGCCGACTCCGGGCCACCCTCCAAATCCGCCCGTAGAGGGGCGCTGGAGGACGGCCCGGAGGTCATCGACGCGCTACCTTCACCCCCCTCGCGGTCGGCTTCATGGAGAAGCTGGTGAAGGCGATGGCGGGGGTGCGGACACCAAGGCCAATGTGGGACATCGGTGCAGGAGACGGTTCCCGCTGCACGGGGAGGCGAAGTGTATTAAGGGACAACGTCGGAGGGGCTGATCCCCGAGGCGATGGTGCGCCTGGTCAGAAGCGAGCTGAGCGGCGTGGTAGGCCCACCCCGCGCTCACGGAGGCACGGAGCAGGAAGGAGGCACGGGGGACGGCTACGACGCGAGTACAGCAGGCCGCGAAGCAGGATGGTATCCGTCGTCTACGGGAGAAGCTGCGCCGCCTCAACAGGGAGGCCCACAACGGGGGCCCTCGCCGAGTGATAAAAAGTGAGAAGTCAGCCATGTTTGGCTGAAAACTGACGACTCGTGACTCACAGTGACTCGGCGCGAGGACCCCCAACGTCCCACGACGCACTGTGGTTCCGGGTTGCTATGGCCCACGCTTACCAGGACAACCGACCGGCAGGGGATGTCCTGTCAATCCCCCCCGGGACATTGGTGTACTTGGTGGATTCCCCCCACGAACGCCTTTAGTCGAGTGGCTTCGCCACGGTCAGGGAGACTTGGAATAGGGAGGAGCGCGCGCGAGGTTTTTGTTGCTGCTTGGTTGCTGTTGTTTGCTGTGTTGTTTCTCATCACTGTTGCTGCATAGTGCAGTTTCCGCCACGTGCGTTGCACGGTTGGACGGGGGCGCGACCACCACCACCCTTCATCAGGAAATCGGGTTGTGTGTGCGTTGGTGATCGGCCCCTCTCGCAGATCTTGACTAGTCAGGCTGGCCCCCCTCCCCTCTCCGGCCCTCTGGGCAAACTATTGCTTTGTTGTGCTTCTCGCGTCGCGCGAAGATACTTGCTCCACACTATTCACTAAATCTCCGATTCCCCCCGATTCCCCCCAGCACATTCGTGTACTTGGCGGATTCCCCCCGATTCCCCCCAGTACATAGTCATACTTGGCGGATTTCCCCCGATTGCCCCCAGCGCATAGTCATGCTTGGCGGATTCCCCCCGATTCCCCCCAGAACATAGTCAGGCTTGGCGGATTTCCCCCGATTCCCCCCAGTACATTCGTGTACTTGGCGGATTCCCCCCGATTCCCCCCAGTACATTGTCGTACTTGGACGATTCCCCCCGATTTCCCCCAGTACATTGTCATACTTGGACGATTCCCCCCGATTTCCCCCAGTACATTGTCATACTTGGACGATTCCCCCCGATTCCCCCCAGTACATTGTCGTACTTGGACAATTCCCCCCGATTTCCCCCAGTACATTGTCATACTTGGACGATTCCCCCCGATTCCCCCCAGTACATTGTCGTACTTGGACGATTCCCCCCAGTACATTGTCGTACTTGGACGATTCCCCCTACGAACGACTTTAGTCGAGTGGCTTCGCCACGGTAAGGGAGATTTAGAATAGGGAGGAGCGGCGCGCGCGAGCTTTCTGTTGCTGTTTGCTTGCTGTTTTTGCTGTGTTGTTTCTCATCACTGTTGCTGCATAGTGCAGTTCCGCCACGTGCGTTGCACGGTTGGACGGGGGCGCGACCACCACCACCCTTCATCAGGACATCGGGTTGTGTGTGCGTTGGTGCTCGGCCCCTCTCGCCTTTTAAACACCCGCACACACACACAACAATGACAGAGTGCAAGACTCTGGCCGAGCTGGAGGCGCACCTGGAGGGGGGGAAAGGGCAGTCGTACGACTGGTCCCCCCCGACCGCGCAGCTCGCGGCGGTGAACGTCGACGTGGTGCAGGCGGGCCTCGTCCGGCAGAAGGTGCCGTACCCCGCCCTCCTCGGCACCCTGAGGAGCTTGCTCGCGGAGGCTGCGACGAAGAACATCGCGCAGGACCGCATCCTCCCGTCGGCCCTGGACGCGCTCGTCCAGGGGGTCGGCGACTGGTCGGGGATCGCGCTGGTGAGGCTGCTGGCGACGGTGCAGCTGTGCACGGGGCGGCTGGGGCAGGTGGAGTCGGTGGCGCGCCTCCGCGGGGAGTCCACGGCCCCGGTGGCCTCCTCCTCGGTGGCCCCCCAGCAGCCGGCGGCGGGTGGGGGCATGGGCGAGGTGATCGCCCTGATGCACCAGCAGCGGCCCCTCTCGCAGATCTTGACTAGGCAGGCTGTCCCCCCTCCCCTCTCCGGCCCTCTGGGCAAATTATTGCTTTGTTGTGCTTCTCGCGTCGCGCGAAGATACTTGCTCCGCACTATTCACTAAATCTCCCGATTCCCCCCAGTACACAGTCATACTTGGCGGATTTCCCCCAATTCCCCCCAGCACGGGGGAATCCGCTAAGTACGACTATGTACTGGGGGGAATCGGGGGGAATCGTCCAAGTATGACAATGTACTGGGGGGAATCGGGGGGAATCGTCCAAGTACGACAATGTACTGGGGGGAATCGGGGGGAATCGTCCAAGTATGACAATGTACTGGGGGGAATCGGGGAGAATCGTCCAAGTATGACAATGTACTGGGGGGAATCGGGGGGAATCGTCCAAGTATAACAATGTACTGGGGGGAATCGGGGGGAATCGTCCAAGTATGACAATGTACTGGGGGGAATCGGGGGGAATCGTCCAAGTATGACAATGTACTGGGGGGAATCGGGGGGAATCGTCCAAGTACGACAATGTACTGGGGGGAATCGGGGGGAATCGTCCAAGTACGACACTGTACTGGGGGGAATCGGGGGGAATCGTCCAAGTACGACAATGTACTGGGGGGAATCGGGGGGAATCGTCCAAGTACGACAATGTACTGGGGGAAATCGGGGGGAATCGTCCAAGTACGACAATGTACTGGGGGGAATCGGGGGGAATCGTCCAAGTACGACAATGTACTGGGGGGAATCGGGGGGAATCGTCCAAGTATGACAATGTACTGGGGGAAATCGGGGGGAATCGTCCAAGTACGACACTGTACTGGGGGGAATCGGGGGGAATCGTCCAAGTATGACAATGTACTGGGGGGAATCGGGGGGAATCGTCCAAGTACGACAATGTACTGGGGGGAATCGGGGGGAATCGTCCAAGTACGACAGTGTACTGGGGGGAATCGGGGGGAATCAACCAAGTACACTAATTTGCTGGGGGGAATCGGGGAGTGCCCCTACAGGAGGTGGGGACCACTGTGAGTCACTACGAGTCACGTGACTGGTAGCGAGGCCGGTCTGGACCTCTGGGTGGAATTTTCTCATATTGTGCCAAGTCCCCACCCGGAGTTCCAGACCGGCCTCGCTACCAGTCAAGTGACTCGTAGTGACTCGTAGTCAGCCAAAAACCTGAAAATTCACCCTTCTCCCCAGGCCAGCCAAAAAAGCCCCCTGACTCACTGACGAGCCGTGACGACCCGTGACTGGTAGCGAGGGCCCCCTTTGAACTGCTTTTCGTTTGAGCACACACCCTGTGCCTCAGCTGCTGCGAAGCGGCACTAAAGGCGTGAAATCCTGAGGCAGATCAGTTTCAAGGAAGACTTTTTTTTTGGCGATAAAACCAGCACCGGGTGCTCACGGGAAGGACAACCATCCGATGCGAACCTCACCAGCCAGATCGTGAAGTGACAGCAAAAGTGGCAGCAAACCAACAACTGCAGGTGGTTGTTTTGTTGAAAACGCAGACCCCACCCACTCTTTGTGAGCACCGACCCAGTCAGACGAAGCGGTGCTCAAGTGGGGGGGCACGCGGTCCCTCGCAGGGGGTGCCACAAGATCCGGCTGAATAAGGCACCGAAAAAGCCTTTTTTTCCCACAGTTGGCTCCCCCCGGTTTTGTCAAAGAATAACCCTCACCCCCAACCACGCAGCTCAACCCCGGCCAGTGCGCGGTTTGTTTGCCCTAGAGCTTTGTTGTTTGTGTAGTTCATGTTACAGTGCTAAGAGCCCGTAGAAGCAAAAGTAGAACCTGCTGCGCTAGCCCCACCAAGCAGCCACAGTACGACAGGACGCGCGCAGGCACCGGGCCCCCTCTCCTAAAAAAAAAACCCCCAACCAAGGAATCTAACAAGAAGAGGCAAAAAAAATAAGGTTTCTTTGGCGCATGACAACCAGAAGGTTTTCTTTTGCACCCATCAAAATACCAAGACACGGCAAAATCCTTGTTATTGGAAGACTGGGGGCGGGGGGGCGGGGCGCAGCCCGGGGGGTGCTTGCGTCAAGCCAGACCAACCCCACCCCCCTCACTCAACTGAAGGGCCAGCATCCGGGACCTAGTGAGAGGCAGGGAGGAGGGAGAAGGGGGAAACCAAAGGAACCATGGGCTCGCTTGAAGGAAAGACTAAGGAGGATCCTTGAAATCGGTAGTGGACAGTAGCGGACAGGGCGGACATTTCCTTGTGGAAAAAGTGCCCGAAAAAAAAATTCGAAAAGGTCCCCCTTACAGAATTCGCCTTTTTTCAAAAAATCGGAAAATTTCGGACCGCAATTTGTACCCAAGAAAGTGCCGAATTTTCGGACTTGGTCCGATTTGAACGATTTCCGTGCCTCTTGCAACCCCCATGAGGGGGGGCTGCTGTTTCGGGTTCTTCCGGTGGTACATGCTGGGGTGTCAGGACAGGGAATCCTGCTCGCTGTACCCGGTGATCCCTGACGCAGCCAGGAAGTGGAGAGCCTTGGAACCCTGGTTGAGGCCTGTAACACCCGGCCTTCCTGCCACTTCTGGCATTGTGGAGTGGTGGAGTGATATGGAGAAGGTTCTCTCTCCGTCCGGTCGAGCACAACCGTCCTCTCCAGCCAGGGGCCATCTACTTTCCAAACAAGGGCCAGGAACATGCTCAAACAAACTACCGTATACGTAAATATTTTGGAACGTAAATATTATGGAACGTAAATATTATGGAACGCTGGTGGGTTGGCGTTCCAGATTTTTTTCGTTCCATAATATTTACAGGGCTTTCTGCGACTCGGGGACTTGGACCAGGTGATCGGACGGCGTACAGAGTCCCTGACGAGACCTACTCGTGCACTTTTCGCGCGATTCCTGACGCAAGCCGTCCTCACCACCGAGTGGCCCAACTGGCCCTGTAAATATTTTGGAACGTAAATATTATGGAACGGACCGGCCAAAAATGGGCCCGTTCCATAATATTTACGTATACGGTAATTGATCAGAAAATCTGGCTAGCCGTGGAATCATTGAGCAAAATTTGGGGAGTGATTGGTGCCCCATTGCTGCATATGACATGTCCATTTTTGACGATTTTTGGGCAGAATTTGGTGCGTGGGACCTTTCGATTTTCATGAATTTTTCGGAATTTCGTGGGGACCGGTACCCCATTTGAGGGCCAAAAATCTCATTTCCGAGGCCTGGGAATGGTCGCAGTGGCCTCAGATGTCCAAAAACGTTCAATTGACCTCTCCTCGAAAAAAAATTCGAAAGGTCCCCCCTACTGGCACCCCGGATTAGGACATGTCTCTGGGGGTGTCCGGGGGGCATTTTTGGCCCATTTTTGGCTGGGGAAAATGGGCCATTTTTCACGATTTTTTCGGTTTTTTGTCCGGACCGGCACCGCATTTGAGGGGCCAAAATCTGATTTCCGAGGCCCGGGAATGGTCGCAGTGGCTTCATTTGGCCAAAAACGTTCAATTTACCCTTCTCCAAAAAAAATTCGAAAGGGTCCCCCTACAAATCGCCGGTCTTAGGAGCAAAAAATTTGGGCACCCAGATTTCAAAAAATTTCAAACTATTTTCTGGACCAAAAATCAAACTATTCATAGTGTCATAACGGCCGTCATGGAGGGAGTGGATTTTCTGAGAATTCACTACCTCAGTTCCCGCTACCGAAATATAAAAACGGCCGTTTTCATGTTTTGTTGGCGAAAAAACGGCCGTTTTTTTCCCCCTCCTATTTTCCTTTGGAGATTCGCCTCCTGCTTACCGTACCGAGCTGAGGAAACACACTTGACAACTCCCTGTTGCCTGCACATGACATTGGGCACTGCGATTCTCTGTCGACTGTACAAAGAAAAATGGCTTCCGCCCTGCCTGTCGCTCGACAAGCAGCAGACACCCGAGAGCAGAGAGGAGTGTAGCAGCCCGGTTCGCCCCCGGGTTGTCCCAGAAATCCAGCACACCCTCGGAACGTGGTGGCCTAGTCGTAGATCACCCAGGCCCCGCTCGTGACCTCCCCGAAACAGAGGGGAGGTGGCACCGGGGTTCTGACACCCCTACGACCCATGCGGCCGTACGCGCTCGGGCACAGACGGCGGACCGCAAACCAGAAGGACTTCCCTGATTCCGTGCCGTCCCACCTTCTGCGCAGCTGCGGTCGCCAGCCCAGGCCAGCTCCCCTGCCAGGGGCACTGGGGGGTCGTACTTCCCCACCTCAGACACTTTCTCGATGACATTCTCAATGTCGGTGTACACTGCATCGACAGGGGCACGCCGTTGGCACACCCAGCTGCGCATCGCAGTACTTCTGGAGCAGCGATGCGAGGGGTGCCGTCAGGCGGACGGCGGCCTGCAGGTGGGACTCGAGCCCAGCGATTTCGTGGGCATCTCTGCCAACCGCAGAAGCAACGCACACGTAGCAGGGCCGCTGTCCTGCAGCGGGCCCGGAAGATTGTATGAATGCCCGGGGACGTGGTGCAAGGTGCAGATCCACTCAAGCGGTGCAGGTAGTGTGTGTCGGAGAGAAGCGGGATCGCACGGCCGGTGGTGCCGTCTTGCTCGCCTGCTTCTCCCTCTCAGCTGCGTCAGAGATGTGGCACAGCACATCCTTCAGCGCCAGTGCGGTCGTGAACCCATCCAGCTGGTGCTGCATATTGCCCGGGATGATCGCCCGTGCCTTCGGGAATAAATCAGCGAAGGCGGTGTCCTTCTCAGCCGGGGTGCTGTCGCCGATATCAAGGGAAAGCTCTGTCGGAAGAGCCCTGATGCCAGTGAGCGACACCCACCTCTGCCTGCACGGTCATCCACGACACACGTGCCTAGATTGGCCGCAACCATGTTCAGCCCCTCCTCGGGACACACTTCTTGACAGCATCATGCACCATGCCAGCCGGTGATCCGGTGAACAACGCACCCCGGGCGATCCGAAGTTGCAAGCCTGCCACTGAGGGTATCGCACTCCGACAGCGCCAGCTGTTTCCCTGGCTCTGCACTTTCAACGCTGCGTTCTTCTTCTTCTTGATATGGCGCGGTCCGTCAAAGTGGTCCACGAAGTCTGAACTCTTCGCATCATACTTGAAGGCGCGCTCACAATGCTTGCTGCAGGGTATCCCTTGCAGTGGGGAGGCACTCCTGGTGGTGGGATCTCGCCTGCTGACCCACGCCCCATACAAAATTCCCAGGTAAAAAAAACGGCCGTTTTTTAAAATGCTGAAAATCAGCGGCCGTTTTTGCAAGTCCACAAAATACAAGGGATTTTTTAAAACGGCCGCTATGCAACCATGACTATTGAGGTCCTGGCCGGACATGTCCGGGGGGGGGGTCAAAATTGGATTTCCCGAATTTCCGGGTCCGGACATGTCCGCCCGGACATCCGGACACCAGAAAATGTCCGCCCGGACATGTCCGCCCTGTCCGGGGCGGACATTTCTGGATGTCCGGATGTCCGGGCGGACATGTCCGGGCGGGAAATTCGGGAAATGTCCGGGGGGGGGGGGGGGGGGGGGGGGGGGGGGGGGTCAAAATTGGACCCGGACATCCGGACACCCGGATTTCCGGGTCCGGGCATGTCCGCCCTGAAATCGCCTAAGGGGCCGGGGGAAATCCAGGAAATTCGGGAAATCCAGGAATATGAAGAATCCTCCTAAGACAAGGGAGTATAAAAGGCCTCCGCACACGGCGACAACACATCAGCCCTCTTGAAAAGCTGTGTGCTGGGGGGTGGGGTGGGGAATGTTACGTGTCAGTCCAGCGGGGGCACAGGAGGGTGTGGGGGGGGGGTTTGGGTGACTTGCCGTTGTGTGCGAATTCTCAGCTCAAAGGCAGGGGTGGGTTGAGTTGTGGGCTTGGCTTCAGACCTGCAGAACAGATAAGCCCGCGCCCCCCCTCCCCCCTCCCCCCAACTTGCCGGCTTTTTTTCGGAAAACCCTCAGAAAGGCCTCGAGTGACTGTGGCCGGAAGGTCTCGCGATGACACCGGGCATTCGATCTGTTTACCATTGGGGGCCCTCGCTACCAAGTGTGACTGAGTGAGAAAAAGTGAGAAGTCAGCCATGTTTGGCTGACAACTGACGACTCGTGACTCACAGTGACTCGTAGCGAGGGCCCCCATTTGCAAAGTCGAAATTTTAAGTCGAACGCTTTTCTCTTCGGCAGCGGCGCTCCCCACAAAAATTCGCCCCTCCACCCGCCTCCCTCGGATCGAAAGGTGCGGTGCCATGCGTATCGAAGACAGCAGTATATGAGGGACGGACAAGAAAGGCCGCAGAACACTTCTCGGGTCTGGGGCGAGAGAGAAATGTACTTCATCGACGCCTTCGGGGCGCCCGCCTGCCGCTCTCTGCGATTTCCACTTTGCTCTCCGAAACAAAGCAGGGGTCACAGCACGTTCGCTTCTCCCCCGCCCCGCCGCCTCCGTGTTGAGGAGGAGGCTTGGGAGAGGTGTTGCGCAACTGGTTCGTCATGAAGCAAAACAAACGGGCTCACACACAATGGCTTTTTGATTGAGCACAGATCGCTGATATGATGCATGGTTACTTTGATTTCTCTCGTGAAAAGGGATATGTGCCACCTAAAGCCTGCGGTTTTCTGGTATTTCAAGTTCAAAAAAAATGCACCCCGTTTTGATCAGCATATAAATGCTGTACACAGAAGCCTGAGGCCACACCTCGTTGCAACGGGTCGGCAAGATTCGCTGTTCTGTGGGGGGGGGGGTGAATGGTTCGCATAAAAACAATCTTCACCTTCTGACTTATCGTTTTCTGAAAAAGAATTGAGAAGGAAGTCCGGAGAGAGGAGGGCCGATGGGAGGTTTCTTTTGCACAACAACCCACCAAGAAGCCATCAAAGGGGGGGGGGTGTGAAATAGAAGTAGAAGAGAGCACAAGAATGATCACCCTTCACTCGTCAAAGAGGGGGGGGGGGGCGCGTGGGTGTGTGCGGAAGACACCCATGCACCCACAGATGATTGCTGGATCCCCGATACAACAATCGGGCGCAAATAACGTATAACTACTTCCCTTGCCGTGGGGAGGGGAAATCGCCGAGACATTTCATTTCACCCCCTCCCCCAGGCCGGCATGTCTTCTCCTTGACATGGGATGAGATTTCACGCACTTAATACAGTTCAGGTCGGGGCGCGCTGTTGCGTCACTTGTGATCTACCGGAATGAATCGTCGGACTAAACAGAACTGGGACCTGGGTGGGTGGAAGAGCCCTTCGCTACGACGCGCAAACGGTGGGTCTGCGGAACTATCCAGGCACACCGTCGCGGAGTGAAGGCCCACTGGCATCAAGTCGGGAGCAACGATACAGCACTGAGGGATTCGCGGATTGCGCACTGCGTCCTGCTGCGTGAAGGATGGAAGATCAGGCCTGTGGATGCCTGCAAACCCAGACCCGAAGGAACGCTCTTCGGAAGGAAGGGTGTGGCTTGTCAGTAGGCACAGATCGATGCAGACGGCGCGTGGCTGAGGCGGACAGAGCGTGGGGCAGTAAGGTCAAGGCAAGGGGGAGTGGACGACGGAGACACGCATCGGTGTTTAGATGCGTGGTGTGAAGATGGCAACAGTCTTCGTCGCCATGTTGTCGCCGTCGATCCACGTCTGTGTCTTGCCGTTTGTTGACCACGTGGAGTACACCCCTGCCACCTCGACCTCGAGCTGTGCCATCTTCCACCCCTTGGCGCCCCCGTGGAACACCCACACCGCGCCCACCTGGTTGCTGGTGAAGGGTGCCTCGGTCGTCTCCATCACGTTGACAGACCCGCTGCTGGGTGCGATCACGATGCCCGCCTCGAAGTACAGCCCAGTGGTGCTCTGCAGTGCGATGCTGAACACCCCGGTGGAGCCGTGTGCCGCGTCGCTGCCGGTGGTGATGCGGACACGCACCGTGTTGGACCCTGCGGGCGCATTGACAGGTGCGGGGAGGGGGGTGGGCAGCACGGTCGGCACGAAGGCCAGCGACGTGGCGCGCCCGTCGTCGCACGCCCCGCACACCCAGCGGCTCGGGGTGTAGTGGTGGTCACGCAGGGACCAGGCCGACCACGACCCGCCCGTCGCCTGCACCTCCACCTGCCCCACGAACCAGTCGTCCTCCCCCACACCGGTGAAGGTGACGGACACCACGTCGTCAGCGGTGAAGGGCACACCCGTGATGGCGTGCACACGCACCTCGCCCGACAGAGGACCCACAAACGCAGCACCCGAGTACGTCAGCCCAGTGGCCGTGCGCAGCGACACGGGGAAGGTCTCTGTCGACCCCTGTGCCGGGCCGCTGCCTGTTGTCACACGCAGGTTCACCGTGTGCGACGCTCCAGGTGCGTTTGTCTGAGGCTGCACGAAGCGCAGCACCCGTGCTGTCCCGTGGATGCACCTGCGGTCCACCTCGTGGCCCTCGGCGTACTTCTGTTCCGGCAGGACCCACTTCACAGCGTCCACCTCCAGTGACTGCACACGCCAGCCCTGCCCACCCGTGCTGTCGTACACCCCCACCTCCACCAGGCTGCTTGTGGGTTGCGGTGCTGTGGTCAGCGCAAACACTGCCACAGACCCGGCAGCAGGTGCTGTCACGCTCCCGGCATCGTAGAAGTCGCCATTGGTGTAGTGCAGACGCACAGGGAACGTCCCAGGCGACCCGTCGCTCGCCCCGCTCCCGGTCGTGATGCGCACCGTCACCGCGTTGCTGCCTGTCGATGACGCTGTGAGGCGTGTGTAGTACACACTCGAAGGCGTCCGCTCGTTGTCGGAGTCGATCCAGTGGAACTCCTTGTCGTGGTGCTTGGGCAGGACGAGGCGCACCCACGCAGCCCCGTCCCACATGTCCACAGACTGGATCAGCCACCCGTCGGGGTGTGTCGTCACCAGCTCCAGCCCCTTCACGTCTGCTGCCGTCTTCCCGCTCGGCCCAGCCAACACCGTCACCTCCCCCTCGTCGGGGTGTGCCACGTTGCTGATCTCCGTCTTCCCGCCGTCTGTCGTGTACACATACACACGCATCGTCCCGACGCTGCCGTACGCCCGCATCCCACCTGCAGTCTTCACCTGGAACGACAGCGGTGTGGTGGGCGCAGGCGTCGGTGCCTGTGTGTCCGGAGCCGGTGTGGGCGGGGACGGTGTCGGCGGGGACGGAGTGGCCGGTGCCGGTGTCGGTGGAGTAGATGTCAGGGGCGAGGGCGTTGGCGGCGCGGGCGTCGCCGGTGCACTTGTTGCAGGTGCAGGGGTCGGCGGCGAAGGCGTCGCAGGCACAGGTGTCGGTGGCGAAGGTGTTGGTGGAGACGGTGTCGGCGGGGACGGGGTCGGAACCGGCGTGGGGTTCGGGGTGCACGTGTACTGCACAGTGAACCCGGAGGTCGGGACGTAGTCATCGCTGGTCAGCCGCAGCACCACCGAATCCGTGTAGTCAGCAGGCAGCGGCGAGTTGCCCCCTGAGTAGCCGTTGCCGTTGACATACAGCCAGTCGTACCCAGCCTCCACGTCGAACTTCGAGAAGCTCGTGCTGATGGTGCCTGAGCACGTGATGCGCCAGCACGCCGTGAAGTGTGTTGGGTAGTTCCCCGAACCCTCCGGGTAGTCGAGCTCCCCTGTCCCGTGCACCTCATCGAGGTACCGCTCGTAGCAGTTCCCCTCCACAGCCTCAAAGCCAGCCGGTGCCGGTGCCGGCGTCTCCGTGCAGGGCATGTGCAGCACACGGTTGGGCGACCCCGCCCCAATCGAGCCCTGCATCACGCCGGTCTGCGCGTTAGCGATCAGCCACGTCTTCACCTCCGCAGGCGTGGGGTTCACTGCTGCCACGCTGAGGTAGGACGCGACAGCGCCCGCCACAATGGGCGCCGCCATCGAGGTCCCACTCAGGTGCCGGTAGGGGTCCGACCCCCCCGCCGCCGTGACGGACGTCGTGGAGTTGATGTGCGACCCCGGCGCGAACAGCGTGACGCACGCGCCGTAGTTGGAGAAGCCTGACTTGTGGTCCCCATCAGCCAGGTGCTGCAGCGCCCCCACCGCGATGGCCCCCGAGGCAGACGCGGGGCTCTGGTTGCATGCATCCTGGTAGCTGTTGCCTGCGGACACCACCACGGTGACACCCGCAGCCACGGCGGCATTCACCGCATCGTCCAGCGGCTGATACTGCGTCCCACCGATCGACACGTTGATGACGGAGCGGCGCCCCGAAGCCACCGCCGCATTGGTGGACCACGTGATGCCGGAGATGACACCGATGTACGACCCACGCCCTGCGGCATTCAGCACCTTCGCAGAGATGATGGTTGCGTTCTTCGCCATCCCGGACGCCGACCCGCCCACCAGCCCCGCCACGTGAGTGCCGTGCCCCAGCCCGTCGGTGTAGTCCCCCGTGAACGCGGTCATCCCCTGCTGGCACCGGCTCCCAAACTCAGAGTGCGCGCAGTCCACCCCACTGTCCACGATGTAGGCGTCGACATCAGTCCCCCAGCCGCTGCTGTGGACGTACCCCTCTGACACCGTGGCGCTGGCCGCGGTGCTGCGGCGGAGGTGCCACCCAGCGCCATCCTGCACGTTGGGGCACGAGATGGAGTCGGCCTGCATCTCCCCGTCGTCGAAGATGTCCCCGATGCTGTCCAGGCGCTGGAGGCGCTGCTTCAGGCCCTCGGACATGGAGAGGGCGTACCAGTAGAAGTTTGCCTTCTCGATGGTCGCCTCGACAGGCGCTTCGGTGCTGCTTGAGGCAGAGTTGCTGCCAACTCCGCCCGTCTCCTCACGCTCGATATCCTTGATCTGCTGCACGATGCTGTCGTACTCCGCACGGCTCGACGCCTTGATCTGGCAGAGCCGACGCTGCGAGGGACGGGACGAGACCCGGGAGCCAGACGCAAGCGCCGCCACAGCGACAACGGCCAAGAGCGCGCGCATCCCCATCACACCCCCCCCGCCCCCTCACGTTCCCGAGAGGGGTGGGTGGGGGAGGGGGTGACGGTCGGGGGAAGGGGCTGAAAAAAATTCAGAGAGAAAAGTTGGGGGGGGGGGGACAGGGGCTGGGGTAATTTTCTGGGGGGTCGTGAACAAAATGGGCTATCTGCAGTCACTCCAGGGACCTGACATCACCTGAAAGTGACCCAAAAGTGCGGAATCTTCGACTCGCGGAATCGCGATTGACCCCTTCCATTGCACTCTTTGGGCTCTGTGCGGATCGTAGTGGGGTCACACTGTGGGTCTAGGTGCCAAGCTTCACCCATGAAATGTGGGTCTAGTTCAGGGGCTGGTCATAGGAGACTGTGATGGGAGGCCGAGAGTCAGCCAGCCCACCCACCCAGCGGGACCCCCTCCTCGGGTGTTCCGAAACCCCGTTCTTTTGAATATTTGGAATCTGTGCGCATCGTAGTGGGGTCACTTTGTAGGTCTAGGTGACAAGCTTTGTCCATGAAATGTGGCTCTGGTTCAGGGGCTGGTCATGGGTGAAGGTGACTGGGAGTAACACACCATGCCACCCCACCCAGCCACCCACCCAGCGGGACCCCCTCCTCAGGTGTTCCAAAACCCCGTTCTTTTGAACGTTTGAAACTTTTGCGGATCGTAGTGGGGTCACACTGTGGGTCTAGGTGCCCAGCTTCACCCATGAAAAAGCGGTCTGGTTCAGGGGCTGGTTATGGGTGAAGGGTGACTGGGTGACACACACCATGACACCCCACCCCACCCAGCGGGACCCCCTCCTCGGGTATTCCAAAACCCCTTTCTTTTGAACGTTTGGAATTTGTGCGGATCACAGTGGGGTCACTTTGATGGTGTGTGAGCCAAGTATCACCCATGAAACACGGGTCTGGTTCAGGGACTGGTCGTGGGAGAAGGTGGCTGGGAGGCAGCCAGTCCACTACACCCCACCTACCCACCCAGCGGGACCCCCCCCTCGGATTTTCCAAAAACCCGTTCTTTTGAACGTTTGGAATCTGTGCGGATCGCGATGGGGTCATTTTGGCCATGGGGTGCCCATTTACACCTATTACTGGGGAACATCAATTGGGTGAAAGTACCACCTCCTGACCCCCCCCCCCCATCCCGAGTCGGGAGGGGGGTCGGGGTAGGGGGGGTACCCCCATTGTTGTTAGCCCCCATTTAAAACTTTACGTTTTAAACGTTTTAAATGTTTTAAATGTTTTAAATTAAAACGCGTTTTAAATTAATTTAAAACGGAGTTTAAAACGGGGGTTAAAACAGGGCGTTTCTGTGGTGTTTTCACACCCAAAAAAAAATTTCGGCCAAAAAAAAAATTCCATGCCCCCTGAGGCCCCCCAGCTCATATTCTGGGTGATTATTCCTGCATTCCTGTCACAGCGGACACATTATTGGTGGAAAATAGGTGGCACTGACGTTGTGGTGAGGGTTGCATCAATCGCACCGGCATCAGTTGACACACCCCCTCCGTTGTTCTCAGGAATAATGCAGTTTGACATCAGCATATTTCTGGAGTGTCGAATCTTCATCTTGCATCACTCGATGTGCACCCTTTTGAGCTGAATCCATGATACAAAGTCGCAGGTTGAAGGCCGGATCACCATGATGGGGGTGGCAATGGACCCAGCGAACTCCACCAGCTCCTTGGACAGTCCTGGAAGCACCTTCTGGAAAAGTTGCACAGTTCCAGTTGCCACCTGGAGCCTACCTTTGGCCTGCCCCTCTTTGAGAGGAGCATATCTGTATTCTCTTTACTCTCCTATGGATGCCCGACTTCTCTGATCGAGAGAAGCCTACAAAAGGCGATGTATTCTTTGCCTCCAACTTTCACTTTTGCAGAACGGATCCCGATGAACTCCAAACAGGAAGTGCAGCCAGCTTCATCACGGCTGTGTTCAACAAGACAGCCAGGTGATGTTGTTGCTGTCAGAACGATGGTTGCAGCACTCGGCTGCGCCCCACCTGGGGTTGCTCTGGCTGTTGCCAAGCTAGTGTTTGGGACAATTATTGATCACCTAGCCATTCTCTCGGCACCCTAATGATCGTGGGTAGGCAGCAGGAACCTGCACTCTGGGGGGACATCATCGATGAGTTTCTTTGAAGAAACCGGCGGCTACCGCTGGAGTTAAGGTCCGAAGGGGTCAGTACCACGGGCGCCACACCGCTCGTGTTGGGCATCGGGTTTCGGTGAAGGCGGGGGCGCTGAGAAAGCGAAATGTACGTAACAAGCAATGATCAACCATACACCAGCAAGTCAAACAGGCACCACCGTTGGATCGTTCGTGCACCCGAGTCTGTACTGTACCATCCTGAATCTTTTCTGGGTGATTGTCAACGATGAGGGCATGAGCTTGCGTCAGGGTGAGCAGAGGAACGGGTTGAGGCCAGGGTGAATGGAGGGTGAAAAGTAGCCCACTTCACCAGGAGGCGAATTTTCGCAGAAAGCCCTGCCACACAGCTGTGTTTGCCTGATCATGCTCAAAAGGCCTGCAATAGGCTATTTCACACAGGGAATTTGTTCACCCATTTGGGACCCCCAGGGAGCCTCAAAATTGGATTTTTTTGCCGAAGATGGCCTCAGATGGCCCAAAACGACCAATTTTGGGTTCCAGAAAAAAAAATCGAAAAGTCTCCCCCTATATTTTGCAGGGGTTTTTGCCGTTTTAAACCCCGTTTTAAATAATTTAAAACGGCGTTTTAAACTTTAAAACGTTTATTACCGGTCCTGAAACCATTATTACCGGTTTCCTGCAGAAAGTCCATAAGCCAAGAGGTAATAATAAACCACTTTACGAGACTTAAAGGCGATATTATTGACCATTCGGTAATTAAAAAGTTTTTATCAAAACTAGGAAATAAAGCAGTCACAGGAATATAGCCTGGGTTTAGTGACTTCATCCATTATTTACACTCAGCTTTCTTATTACCGCAATATTGAGGGCAATAATGGAAATCTTTATTTCCTGGAAAAAGCGGCTGGGGGCAGGGGCGGTGTGGGGGCGAGGTCCTGGCCAGTTTGCTTGATCCACATTGCTCCTACTCGCTACAACACTTCACAGGGGCTAGAGGGCATCACCTCGGCAGGTTGACGTTCAGATCCACAGTCACCCTGCTCTGGCTTGGCGCTCCCGTCGTCGTCCCCTGTGCAGGCTGGCTTGACATCATGTGCGCGACGTTCCGCTGGTGTGTCGTGGATGCATCAAGGTAGAGCTGCGGCGTCGATTCTCCGCGCCAGCCGAAATGCCTGCGGAGATCCATGGTGGACGCGCCGCCATTGGCCGCTGCCAGCGCGGCGGAGCGTCTCATGCTGTGCCCGGTGTATCCCTCCGGGTCCTTTTCCAGGCACAGCGCAATCTTCCGTGGCAGCCCGTAGAATTGGTTTCGCCCGATGGGCGAAGCGAGGAACGCGCTGCCGGCCTTGTTGATGCGTCTTGCGACAGGCCCCGTCACGAGGTCCGACAGAGAGAGGTGGGCCAGATGGGCCTTGAGGACGTCGTAGAACACAGCTTCTTCGTTCAGCATCTTGGGGACCACAAACGACCGTTCAATCGCGACGCTTCCCTGCTTTGCACCGTAGAACTTCACGCTGATCTGCTCATCTTGGACGGTGATGTTTTCGATCGACAGGTTGCGGAGTTCAACGCAGCGCATCCCACCGAAGAAGGCCAGCACCACAAGCGCACGATCCTGCTTGCTCGCCAGCGACCCGGTGCCCTTGTCCATGTAGTCCTGCAGTTCTTGAAAAGAGAAGGTTTTGGCTTGTTTGGTGGTGTAGCCCTTTGTTTGATTCTTCACGTACTGGTGGAGGCGTGGCATCTTTGTCTTGATCATGTTCCCGTGGACAATCTTGACCTTGAAGTTGATGATGGAGTAGTAGTTCCAGATTGACGATGCGGCAGAACCCCCCTGCAGCTTGGCCTTGAGATAGCCCTTGATGTGCTTCTCGGAGTAGATTGTCTTCATGGAACGAACCCGGGGAGCCTCCTCAGCGACGTACGCCTCGAAGTCAGTCAGTCGATCGGTGTATGCCTTCCTGCTGCGGACTGGCATGAGGTCACCGTCACTTGATGTGCTGCTGCTGCTGTCGCTGTCATGATCGGCGGCGCGGGGCATGATGTGTGTGATGTTGCGTGATCTGTGGAGGTTGTGGCTCTGGTACTACGGAGGCTTTCTGCAGGTAACCGATTATAATGGTTTCAGGACCGTTAACAAACTACCATATAACCGGTCCTAATTGAGTACTTTCTGGATTTCGGGAAATTACGTCCCCTCAGCAAGGTACTCGGGTGTTTTTGTTCCCCTCGGGAAGGCCCTCGGGCTTCGCCCTCGGGCCTTCCCTCGGGGAACAAAACACCCTCGGACCTTGCTTCGGGGACGTAATTACCCTCAATCCATAAAGTACTTTATTATTACCGGTAATAAATAGCTATTAAAACGTTTAAAATGTTTAAAACTCGGTTTCTAACAACACTGGGTACCCCCCCCCATACCCCCCCTCGTGACCCCCCCCCTGGTAGGGTGCCCGACCAGGGGGTGGGGGTCACCCAAAATTTCGAGGAAATCCTGGTGTCACCCTGAAAACCTGGGTCGCCAGCCTGACCTCAGCCCGCGGGGAGCCCCCCCCCCCCCCCCCCCCCCTATTTTACTTGTCATGCAAGTATTTTACATGTATAATACTTGCATGACAAGTATTATACATGTAAAATACATGTAAATGCCTGAAATATACATGTAAAATACATGTATATCAAGTAAAAATACAAGTATAATAGTTGACATGCAAGTATTATACTTGTATTTTTACTTGATATACATGTATTTTACATGTATATTTCAGGCATATACATGTATTATACATGTATAATAGTTGACATGCAAGTATTATACATGTATAATACATGTATATACTTGTAGTTATACATGTAAAATTTACAAGATCCCACCGTGAGGGGGGGTCAAATGGGGGTGACAAACACGATTTTTCAAAAAACCGGCGCAGAGGCCCCAAAGCCCCCGTAAACCCTCCAAACCCCCCCAGATCGGTCCGGAAACCCATCGAACCCCACTTTTCCACCATTCCGGGCACCTCAGGTGCCCGAATTGGGGTACCTAAATTTTGTGCCACCGTTTGGTACCGGACAGTGCCACTGTGTGGGAGGTTGGAAAAGAAAATGCCCCAACACACCACATCTGAGGGTTGCAATGCATGTTGCTTGCCAACCACGTCATCCGGTGGGTGTCAGGCGCTATGTAGGTGGCATGAGCCAGGTCTTCGATGTGTTCTGGCTTGTATATGTACCTCCCTGCCTGCGGCACAGGCACTGCCTTTGTCCCCCACACCAGCCACAGAGAGCGTATTGTACTCGGTCCACGGTTGCTGATTCATTGTGATGCGTTGTATCCTCGAGTGAACGTCACACACTAGTGGCACCACCACCCGCCATCCGAGAGCTGTATTGACTTTGCGCCCTTCCGTTGCATTCACCTCGCCACGCATATTGCACCGTTCAGTACCAGTGCTCTTGGGCCAGGCAAAGTAGACCGCAGCAACTACCAATTCTGGCACAATGGGTACCACGACAGCGCACTTCGTGTGTTCCCGGAATGTACAGCTCGTGTTGCAACAGTCGTTGTCAACACATCCCGGTTGTGGAGCACTGCTGCACAGGAATCACACGACCATCTGGACTTGTTCCGTACCTACAGGCAGCCTCCCGGTGCATGGTGGCAGGGAGGTACATATACAAGCCAGAACTCATCGAAGACCTGGCTAATGCCACCTACATAGCGCCTGACACCCACCGGATGACGTGGTTGGCAAGCAACATGCATTGCAACCCTCAGATGTGGTGTGTTGGGGCATTTTCTTTTCCAACCTCCCACACAGTGGCACTGTCCGGTACCAAACGGTGGCACAAAATTTAGGTACCCCAATTCGGGCACCTGAGGTGCCCGGAATGGTGGAAAAGTGGGGTTCGATGGGTTTCCGGACCGATCTGGGGGGGTTTGGAGGGTTTACGGGGGCTTTGGGGCCTCTGCGCCGGTTTTTTGAAAAATCGTGTTTGTCCACGTAAAAGGGTGGCATTTGACCCCCCCTACCCCCCCCCCGGAGGAAATCCGTGAACTACCAAAAATCCTTACCCCAGGGCCTGGGGGGGGGAGGAAGAGGAAGGCGCTGCCTTGTTAGACAGGATATTGGAAGGGGGTAGGGGGTGGGGCAAGAAGAAGAAGGAAATAAGGAAGTGTGCAGCAAATAATACTAAGGCTCTCGGCTGGTCGAGGCCTGATTGCTTTTACGGAGTGGGGTGGTTGAGGCGAGGCGGGTGCCCCAAAAACGCTGTACTATCACAGCGCTGTGCGATCTGTGCGATCTGTGTGTGGTGGTGGTGGTGGCGGAGGTCACTTTCTTGATAAAACAATCAATTGCGATTCACCCCCGAAACACAAATCGCAAAGCTTCCAGCTCGAGGTTTGTTGGGGTGGGGGGTGGGGGTGGACTGCCAGCATATATACGTACACCACGCGACGTCACTTTTTCCACAGACTTTGAGGAGTGCTTGGGATGGGGGTGTACCTGTATTTTTGTCAGAACCTTAGGGATTCTCGGAAATACATTGGCGATGTGTTGGAATTGCGACGGGATCGACGCATCGAACAGAAGGACCCACAAGAGAGAGACCGCTGCGCGAGAAGTTACACGCCGTCGGAAAGACCTGGAGAAAATATCGGATTCCCGACGTTTCAAACCCGCATTGTATAAAAAAGATGGAACCGAGCGGTGCGCCTTGAACACCATCTGAAACGTACGCATGATAAGGAGGCAAAGTCAATCCCACAGAGAATGACCCCACCTCCCCGGAAAGCCCCGACCCGCAATACAGTATAATAGCCTGAGAAGATATCCTCAGAAGTAAGGGCCGAGGGAGGCCATCGCTACGCTATGGTGCAGAACAAAACGAAACGCTTGTTTTTTTTGGTGCTACAATTTTTGTTTGTTTGGGAACAACAAAATGCCAAAGATCTTTTACATCACCCCCGGATGGGCCCTCTCCCCCCCGATATATATAGGCAATGTCACTCTGCGTCAAGATGTAAACACACCGTACGTCCCTCCTCACACGAGTTGTGCGACGTAACCCCAAAGCACGACACGCGCACACATGCGCGGATCACGCCTTGTCGGTGTACAGGAGGTCGCAAACACGAGGGTGAAAGGCAGTTCCTACCCCATGCATGCCCTGCTGAGGGAGGATAGGGGCAGCCACGAGCCGCATTTCCAGCGGCATTTTGAGCCAAAATAAAACAGAATATTTTTGAAACGAAGCAGGCTTACTTGTAACATGGCAACCCCTCTCTCCCTTGTTGCACAAGCCACACACACACACACATCCTCACCCCCCAACACTGAGCAGCGAGCGAGCTATTCGATGAATAGCCCGCTCCACTCCCACAGTGATACAACCCCTCTTGTGGGGGGTCTTCGCGACGGGGTGATCGCCAGTGCGTTTTGGTGCATTTCCTAAGGAAACTAGAAGAATAACGACCAACGGGGCTGGCAACTCGCCCTGCCGAGGTGCCCAGGTTCCGAACAGGTTTAGATTTGCATGAAATCGTGCAACACCTGACGTCGAAATCGCCCAATCAAAAATGGCTCGGGGTAACAATGGAGGTGCAAGTCACCAAATACCGTATACGTAAATATTATGGAACGTAAATATTATGGAACGGGCCCATTTTTGGCCGGTCCGTTCCATAATATTTACGTTCCATAATATTTACAGGGCCAGTTGGGGACTCGGTGGTGAGGACGGCTTGCGTCAGGAATCGCGCGAAAAGTGCACGAGTAGGTCCCGTCAGGGACTCTGTATGCCGTCCGATCACCTGGTCCAAGTCCCCGAGTCGCAGAAAGCCCTGTAAATATTATGGAACGAAAAAAATCTGGAACGCCAACCCACCAGCGTTCCAAAATATTTACGTTCCATAATATTTACGTTCCAAAATATTTACGTATACGGTATCACAATGCGCATAACATCCTGTTGCCAGAGTCGTAGGGGGTGTCTGAGGGGTGCTGGGTTGGGTGTTTGGACTTGCCCTGGGTGGAGTGATTATCGGCGGATGTTTTGGAGAGGTTGGTGCGCCCGGGGGAGAGTTTCGATTTATATGCGCTTCTTTTCGTCGCCCTTCTGTGGAGCTCAAAGAAGGGGGCACCAGAGGTGTGTTTTTGTTTGGCCGACTTACAGGCCCTTCGGAACAGCCCTTCTGTGTGCGGACATCTTGCCAATACCGGACAGAGAGCGCGGTCCGTATATTGCCAACAAAGGGGGCAGAGGGGTTAGTGTCAAATAGAGTTCTTCATCTCCCTCGACGACTCCCCTCGATTCGCTTGATGGGTTGAGGATCTGCGCTGCCGCACAGACCCCTGATTGAAAAACACAGCAAAAAAAATCAAGCGCTGTCCCGATTCTTATCTGTTTGAAACCCGAAAGGGGCCATGGTTGACACGGCAGAAGAAAGAAGAGGGATGCCTAAGGGGGGGAACCCCCTTGACAGACAATCTCACATGAAATGCAAAGGAAGGACAGTATGCTATTCTAGTTGGAAGGAGTGTGCTTTAGGAGAGGAGGCCCGGTGCCTGCGCTGGTGGGGGATGGGGAGGTCCCACCGCCCCGTCGGCTTTTGCCGCCGATTCTGGCTGCAGGGCAGCGCTTTGGAGAGGAGGTTGAAACCCTTTGGATTGTGTATTGCTTGAGAGTTGAAGAGGAGGCTAGACGCTAGACTGAGGGGGTGATAGGTAAGAAAATTTGCTTGTTTTTTGAAAAAAAAGGGGGGGAGCGCTCCAATTCAAAAAGATTTTACGAGAAATCAGCTAGACTGGGGAGGGTGTCCTAAATTTAGGAAATTTTTGAAAAATTTGGAAAAATTTGGGGGATTTTTTGAAAAAATGGCGAAAAAAAGGGTGTGGGGAGTTGGGTCCAGTTTAGCAAAGTCCGTGTATTTGGACGCGGCCCCTCAGATAAGGAAGCCGCGTCTCAGGTGCAGGATGTGGGGTGTTGTCGATTTTTCAGGGTTCGACATTCTCGGGCTGGACGGAGAGAAACGGTGGGTGCAACTCTGATCAGAAAAAACTTCAACCGAAAAAACGGGGTGTAGCTCCCTGACTGACGAGCAGCGGGAGGTGGCGAAGAGAAGCTCCTCATGCGTGGCGGCCTCCCTCGTTCGCGGCGGGAGAGGCATCCGGGGGTACGAGAGCGGCACCCGCCTGAGTTCTTTATGGAACCCACAAACCTGGGTGGTAGCCGGCCTCACGGATGTGAGGTTGGAAATGCTCCGGGAGACAGCCGATGGCGCCTCAACGCCACAGGCTATCGTTGCCGGCTTGGTGCCCATATGGTGCAAGATGAGCGGCGGAATCCGCGAACTTCGGGAACTATCAGGTAGTTTGAACGCTGAAGACTGCCCCGCCAGGCTGAATGGGAGTCACAACGCGATGAGGAACAAGGATCAGCAGCGCCCTTTCCGGCAAACACAGGGCAGCTCTCCCTGAGCAGCTGGGAATGAAACGGGACGGAACTAACGAGCAGCAGCGAAAATGTTGCAGAGCACCAGTAACCACAACGAGTCCATGACACAAGTGGAACTGCAGACACGGGGCAGCCAAGAAACGGAGGCAGTCGCAGGAGACCACCTCCACTGTCAGAACGAGCAGAACTGAGAGACACTCAATGGGATGGAGCGGAATCACTGTAACGGGGACACACTGATGGCACACAGTACAGACAGACAGAAGTCAGAGTGAAACGGTTGTACAAAGGGCTCGGCTTCACCGACGTCCTTAGTACAGAGTGAAACGACGACGCCGCCGAAGGCGGCCAATCCGGAAAAACCGGGCAACCTGGGCCCTTTGGGACCACATAGGCCAGGAAAGGCCAAAATTTTCGATTTTTTTCGGAAATTTTTCGGTTTTTCAGAGTGTGGCAGTCCGCAGATACAGATTTTCGGGTCGGAAAAAAAAATTTTTTTCGACCCAAAAAAATCGGATTTTTTCGGGGAGGGCAGTGGTTACGCAGTTTTGGAAACGCAAAAACAATTACATACAGAAAACCGCACGTGCCGTTTTTTTCAGTTGAAAATTATTGCGGACGGCACCCACCCAGGACTTGGTCACTAGGCGGGCACACGCAACATGGGGGGTCTGGGGGGCGGAGCCCCCAGCCGCCGGAGGCCACGGTAGTGAACAGCTGTTCATTGTGGTCGTACGGATTCTGTGTGAATTGGCTGCGTCCTCCTGAGACTACTGGAGTGGTTGGATTCCCTGACCTTATGAGATCGGAGTACGAGACGCACACTACAGGGGGGTCTGGGGGGCGGAGCCCCCCAGCCGCCGGAGGCCACGGTAGTGAGCATCTGTTCCTGCAAAACCTCATCGACGTCGACCATCGACCCGGTGTAACGCTAGTTTAGCGTCGCCCCAGTGTATATGGTTTGACGCTTGGTTGACGTTCGGAGGGGGAGGCGGGGAAAATTACCCAGGCACATGCGGAAATCCGCATGTGGAAACCGTACGTACGGATTTCGCCAAAAAAAATACCCTACGGAAATCCGCATGTTCCGCATGCGGAGCGTAACCACTGGGGGAGGGTCTCCGGTGGCCCCCCCTGGATTTCCTGATTTTTCCCGATTTTTCCTGATTTTCGGATTTTGCTCGAAATTTGCCCTTGTGTCAACCAGTGGCAAAATTTTCGGAAAATCGGGAAAAATCAGGAAAATCCGGAGAACCGGACACCCTCCTGGGGGGAGGAATGAGCTGTTGTGGAAGCAAGAATCGCCTCACCAGCGTTTTCCAGTTTTGCATAATTTTGACGCGTGTTTTTGACGCTTTCTCGGGCACACAGCACCCCCCCCCCTCCCAACGTGAAATGATATTCACGCCCTTCTTTTTGCCCTCCACCACACTACTCCTGATGAAGGGGATGGGGATGGGGTGGGGGGGGTTTTTTAGTGTGCAGAGCACGTTTTTTTGTTGCTGCGCTGTGGTGATGTGGCCTCCAGCTCAGCCCTGCGGCAGGGGAAACAAATCGGGAAAGTCATCGGTACACGTGGGGGGAGAATTTCATCTCCACCTGTGGAAGGGCACCATACTGGCCATGGCGGGCCCACCACAGGGGTCGTCGCACGCACTTTTTAGAACCTAGACTAGGCATCGCACGATAACAAAGCAGGCGCACTTATGAGCAGATCACAGCCAGCTCCACACCTCAAGCTGCAGAGCCACCTTCACCCAACGGTGTCTAGGCTGTTTGCTCGTGTGTCACCAAACAATACGTACCTACCACCCCCCGTGTATATGTCACCCCCCCCAGGTGCAAAAATCGGGAGGGGGGTGACATGAACACACCTTTTAGGGGGTGACATATACACGGGGGGTGGTAGGTTAGTGTATGTCACCCCCCGCCAGGGCCGCTTGGGGGTGACATAAACACACCCCTTTTGGGGGGTGACATATACACGGGGGGTGGTAGGTATTCATCAAAATCACAAACACACAAACACGAAAGGCGAGACAGGGGAATAGACAAGCCGACGCTACGCTGCAAATGCCAACTTCCCCTGCTCTGATCCACGGGGATGTGGGGGTGGTGTGGGGGGGGGGGGGGGGGAAAGAGTAGAAACGTCGAACACAGAAAAACACAAAAAGAGAGAAAAGGAGGTCGGACCGTACTACGGGTCCTGGGGGTACACACCCGTAGTGATGTGGTCGTGATGCGGAGATGGGGGGCGGGGGGGGGAGTCACAGAGGGTCGACACCTCTCCCTTTCGCTTGAATTTCGCATGGGAGTGGGGTGACCTGGGGGAGGGGGTGTGTGACCCACCCCCCTCGTGGGGGGAGGTGGCTTGGGGTGGCTTGAGGAGGCAAGGGGGGGTGAGTCGAGGCAAAGCAGTTCTCTCGGGTGGGGGAAACGCACGAGTGAGTCAAACAAAAGTCAACCCACGCACTGCAAAGGACGTCGGGAGCGGGGGGGGTTTGTGCGGTGTGCGGTGGTGCTGTATCAGATTGCGCCAGGCAACACGACGACAACGCCCCCTCAAACATCGGAGGCGACATGGCAGGCAGGGGATGAGCCCGGGGGGTGGGATTGCTGGCGCAATGTATGGTGTTCGAAACTCGACTCCCGGCAAAAACGAGGGGGAGCGGGAGGGATTTGCCGGTTCTTTCCTTTCAGGTTCATTTCCTTTTGGCTGTGTTACGATATATTTTTCGTTCCACCTCTGTTGTTGCCCGGGCGCAGGGATCTCTAAACATGGGAGTAACCTGCGCGTGACAAGGCAACATGTGTGAGATGACAAGAGGATGCAGGCTATGGGGAGGGGGACACTTCGATCAGAAGTGCAGAGTCGCGAGATAAAATGAGCCGCCTCACAACACTGGGCTGTGAAGGGACACAGATTGACACACAGTGTGGTACAGAAAGAGGGTCCCCGTATGATGCACTTAACCTGAGGACAGGGCAGGGGATGCAGTGCAGGAGTTCGAGGAACAGCGGCTTCCATTGGGTAATGGCCAACGGCCAACGCGAAAGTGTCAGAGCGACGGGGTGAACACGAGGACGGCGGCAACCTCGGGGTTGTCACTGTCGATCCACGTCTGTGTCCTGCCGTTTGTTGACCACGTGGAGTACACCCCTGCCACCTCGACCTCGAGCTGTGCCATCTTCCACCCCTTGGCGCCCCCGTGGAACACCCACACCGCGCCCACCTGGTTGCTGGTGAAGGGTGCCTCGGTCGTCTCCATCACGTTGACAGACCCGCTGCTGGGTGCGATCACGATGCCCGCCTCGAAGTACAGCCCAGTGGTGCTCTGCAGTGCGATACTGAACACGCCGGTGGAGCCGTGTGCCGCATCGCTGCCGGTGGTGATGCGGACACGCACCGTGTTGGACCCTGCGGGCGCATTGACAGGTGCGGGGAGGGGGGTGGGCAGCACGGTCGGCACGAAGGCCAGCGACGTGGCGCGCCCGTCGTCGCACGCCCCGCACACCCAGCGGCTCGGGGTGTAGTGGTAGTCGCGCAGGGACCAGGCCGACCACGACCCGCCCGTCGCCTGCACCTCCACCTGCCCCACGAACCAGTCGTCCTCCCCCACACCGGTGAAGGTGACGGACACCACGTCGTCAGCGGTGAAGGGCACACCCGTGATGGCGTGCACACGCACCTCGCCCGACAGAGGACCCATAAACGCAGCACCCGAGTACGTCAGCCCAGTGGCCGTGCGCAGCGACACGGGGAAGGTCTCTGTCGACCCCTGTGCCGGGCCGCTGCCTGTTGTCACACGCAGGTTCACCGTGTGCGACGCTCCAGGTGCGCTTGTTACGGGCTGCACGAAGCGCAGCACCTGCCAGACGCCGCCTGTCCAGCACGTGGCCCTCAGAATACTTCTGTGCAGGCAGGACCCACTTCACAGCGTCCACCTCCAGTGACTGCACACGCCAGCCCTGCCCACCCGTGCTGTCGTACACTTCCACCTCCACCAGGCTGCTTGTGGGCTGCGGTGCTGTGGTCAGCGCGAACACTGCCACAGACCCGGCAGCAGGTGCCATCACGCTCCCGGCATCGTAGAAGTCGCCATTGGTGTAGTGCAGACGCACAGGGAACGTCCCAGGCGACCCGTCGCTTGCCCCGCTCCCGGTCGTGATGCGCACCGTCACCGCGTTGCTGCCTGTCGATGACGCTGTGAGGCGTGTGTAGTACACACTCGAAGGCGTCCGCTCGTTGTCGGAGTCGATCCAGTGGAACTCCTTGTCGTGGTGCTTGGGCAGGACGAGGCGCACCCACGCAGCCCCGTCCCACATGTCCACAGACTGGATCAGCCACCCGTCAGGGTGTGTCGTCACCAGCTCCAGCCCCTTCACGTCTGCTGCCGTCTTCCCGCTCGGCCCAGCCAGCACCGTCACCTCCCCCTCGTCGGGGTGTGCCACGTTGCTGATCTCCGTCTTCCCGCCGTCTGTCGTGTACACATACACACGCATCGTCCCGACGCTGCCGTACGCCCGCATCCCGCCTGCAGTCTTCACCTGGAACGACAGCGGCGTGGTGGGCGCAGGCGTCGGTGCCTGTGTGTCCGGAGCCGGTGTGGGCGGGGACGGTGTCGGCGGGGACGGAGTGGCCGGTGCCGGTGTCAGAGGCGCGGGTGTTGGCGGCGCAGGCGTCGCCGGTGCACCCGTTGCAGGTGCAGGTGTCGGCGGCGAAGGCGTCGCAGGTGCACTCGTTGCAGGTGCGGGTGTTGGTGGCGAAGGCGTCGCAGGCGCAGGCGTCGGTGGCGAAGGTGTTGGCGGAGACGGTGTCGGTGGAGTGGATGTCAGAGGCGCAGGCGTTGGCGGCGAAGGCGTCGCAGGCGCACCCGTTGCAGGTGCAGGTGTTGGTGGCGAAGGCGTCGCAGGTGCAGGTGTCGGTGGCGAAGGTGTTGGCGGAGACGGTGTCGGCGGGGACGGGGTGGCCGGTGCCGGTGTCAGGGGAGCTGGTGTCAGAGGCGAAGGCGTTGACGGCGCAGGTGTCGGTGGGGAAGGAGTCGGAGGCGCAGGCGTTGGAGGCGAAGGTGTCGGAGGTGACGGCGTTGGAGGCGCAGATGTCGGCGGCGAAGGCGTTGGAGGCGCAGGTGTTGGAGGTGACGGCGTTGCAGGAGCAGGGGTTGGAGGCGAAGGCGTTGGCGGTGAAGGTGTCGCAGGTGCGGGTGTCGGCGGTGAAGGCGTTGGAGGCGAAGGTGTCGGTGGGGAAGGTGTCGGAGGCGCAGGCGTGGGAGGTGAAGGAGTTGGAGGCGCAGGCGTCGGAGGCGAAGGTGTCGGCGGTGACGGCGTTGGAGGTGCAGACCCCAGGTCCACACACGACCATAGGCCGTCGGAGGGGCACGAAGGTCTGCACTGTGCGTACCACATGTCCTGCTCGTAGCACTTGGTACCTTCGGGGCAGCAGTACGGCGTTTCCAGGCACCTGTTCCATGTGTTCAAGATTGTGCCGGCACACCCTGAAGGTGCGGGCGTCGCTACCGCAAGGTCCTCACACGACCAGCCCGCTGGGCACGTCACCAGACATTGCGCATAGAACGCGCCTTGTCTGAAGCACGTCGTGCCGGTGGGGCAGCACGTGGGTGATGCAAGGCACGCATCATACTCGGTGAGCACCGTGCCGTCACAGACAGGCTGGGATGCGGCACCACCCAGCAAGGCGGCAACAGCCGCAAGGCGTAAGCATGTCCCCATGATGTGGGTCGAACCTGCAGGTGGGTGGTGCGCAAAGGGGGGTGGGGGTAACATGCGCAAGGCCAACCTTGATTTCTTGAGTAACGCGTTGGCAGACTGCATGCAGTTCCCTGCTGTGCAACAACACCCCCCTCCCCCTCCCACAAAGGTGCCGCTCGCAAATCTGCACGGAAAACCGAACACCATCATGACCTGAAATATTGGGCACCACACACAAGTAAAGGGGATCCGGGCGGGGCTGGGCACGACCCTCATCAATGATCCAAGGCTCCGACACTACTTGTTCACCCCTGGTTTCACCCCAGCTTTGCCTGGGGGTGATGCAGGGAAGGCATTTTGGAGCGCCATATACAGACTTATCGACACCATCATGCATCACGCATCCCATCCAACACACGCGAACTGCAAATGCTCTGAGCACCCACACACGTACACACCCAACTACACCTAACAACGCTTCGGGACGAGGCAGCACGCGACACTTCAATCTGCACGGAAATGATACAAAAAGCAGATATCGGGGGATTCACTTGGTTCAGCTTCATTGGGTTTCAGAAACGACAATGCAGAGAAATGCAGTGGGATGGGTGGGTGGGTGGGTGGGTGGGTGGGTGGTGGGGGGCTTCGTTGCGGCACCGCAGATCTCTGGCCCATTTCTTCAAAGACAGGAAATTGCATGCACCACAAAACGCACCTGCCGAGGTGCGGGGGTGGCGATGATGGCCCTCAGCAACAGACCTTCTTCCTGTTGCCGTTCTACACCAGACGGAGAAGGAATCACACCGCACCCGCACCCAATAATGGAAAAAGCTTGCAGCAAATCATGCAGACAGCACCACACACCCCGCACACTACACACGCTGTTAAATACAACGTCCCGCAACAGGAGAATGAGTGTCTGCTGACTACCAACGCGAATCCCTTCAAGTCAGTAGTGCAGATCACACACCGAAGACCCCCCCACCCCATTTTTTAAGCTATTTTTTGGGGGCCCTCGCTACCGAGTGTGACTGAGTGAGAAAAAGTGAGAAGTCAGCCATGTTTGGCTGAAAACTGACGACTCGTGACTCACAGTGACTCGTAGCGAGGGCCCAGTGATTTTCCCCCGTGGCGAAAAAATAAAATTTCGCAAAAAAAAAATCTCTGGAAAAATCGTCCGGCGAAAAAAGTTTTTTCGCCACGGGGGTTTTTGGTGGGAATTTTTCAGGGGGTCTGGGGAGAGGTCCTGGAGGAAAAAAAATCAGGCCCAGGAAAAAATGGGAGGGCCTGCTCTGTGAGCCCACCAAGCAGTCACAGATTGGCAGGACAAGACCTGCAGAGGGTGGCTGCAAATAGCAGATGTTCACTACCGTGGCCTCCGGCGGCTGCGGGGCTCCGCCCCCCAGACCCCCCTTGTGAAACCCAGACCCACAAGCCGTACAGCAACCCCAGGAATATGAAAACGCCCAAAATCTGTAGCCTCGACGGGACGGATGTTCACTACCGTGGCGTGGCCTCCGGCGGCTGGGGGGCTCCGCCCCCCAGACCCCCCCTGTCGCGTGTGCCTGTCTCGCAAGTCCTTGGGCGTATGCGACTGGCCATCTCCGCGTAGTCTCGGGCGCGCGAAGCGCGCCCGAGAAAAATTTTTCCGGGTGGGAAAATTTTTTTTCGCCGGCATTTTTGAGATTTTCAGCGGAGAGGAAAATCACTGCGAGGGCCCCCTTTGGAACAGAAAAAAATGGGAGCGCTCGGCTCTGGCTGAAGAACTGTGGTGGCAGCATTCCTTTTGTCCAAAGAAGAAAAGGCGATTTGTTCTGTGCGCCAACAATACCCGACACCGCGGGTAAAAATATCACTCTTTGACCCCCCTCTGTCCTTGAGAGGGTCGCATTTTTGTTGGCTAATACCATGTCACGCACGCAGAAACGGCTCGGCGGAGGTGTTGGGGGTGGGGTTGACGAGTTGTCGGGAGAACACGGACACATTTTTTTTTGAGCACAACACTTTTTCACTGGGACAGACCAGAGGGGACACAGCATGGCAGGGGGGTGCCATGGGTAGGGGTCGGGAGGACACCTCTGCCCCAGAACGAGTTGCATTGCAGTTCGGGGTAGCATGCTGGCACCGCGAAGTTTCCCCCTCCTCCGAGGAGGGTGATGCCAAGGCCCCTCGGGAGGGCAAACGGTGGCCTAGTCACGGGTTTTGACCAGGTGGTTGACCAGCCCAAAATTGACCAGGCCCGACAGGCCTGGCCAAACCCCTGACTCGGCCACCGTGCACACAACGTCAGAACCGGGCCCCGCTACATCCCTGGCTCAGAGGGAAGGGTCGGGAGGGGTGGATATTCGGACAAAAGTGTGAAGAAAAGGGGCATTTTCTCCAGGGGGGGTGGTGGGAGTCATCCGGGTCTGAAGGTACAGTAGGGATGCTGCCCTCCCTTCACTCGATATGCAGGGGGTGGGAGGGTGGGAGGGGGGGTGGGGTGTGGGTGTTAACCTCTTAGGGGTTTGGCGAAAAACCCCCAAGATCATCTGTCACGTTTTGTGTATGTTTGAATTGGGGGTATGGAAAAGTCGGTGAAAAAAAATGAGAAAAAATGAGAAAAAATCGGCCGAAATTTGCTGTTTTTCGCTTAAAAAAGAGTGTGGGGAGTTGGGTCCAGTTTAGCAAAGTGAGCTTATTTTTCGAAAATTGAAAAATTGGGGACACCAAAAGTCCCCAAACAAGTCTTCGACTTGGCGCGCAGAGTGATTTTCTTTTTGGTCTGGCTGACGCCCAAAAAAAGTCAAATTTGGGTACTTCTTGGGTACTTTTTGGGTCACCGAAAAAGGGGGGGGGGGGGGTGTCAAAACTTATTTTCTTGGGTGGGAAAATTCGACCTCCCAGAATCGTGATTTTCTTCCCCCATTGTACTTTTTGGACTCCGCGCGGATCGTAGTGGGGTCATTTTTGTGGTCTAGGTGACAAACTTCACCCGTGAAATGCGGGTCTGGTTCAGGCAGTTGTGCCTGTGAATGCTGGGAGGAGAGGAGTGGGAGATCAGTTCAGGGGCACTTTGCTGGTTGAGGGTTACAACAAAAAGGGACCTGCAGGCAGGAAGTGAGGGGCTGACTTACTCCAGCCTCTGGACCGTCTACGCTCTACTCTCCTTCTTCAACCTCTGAAATCTCGATGTGTTCCGTATCGTGGTCCTGAAGCTTCGCGAGTAACTCTTCCTGACTCCACTCTGGGCGGACTACGAGTTCCCTCGCCTCCGCATATTCCCTCAGTTCCGACAGAGTAAAACACCGGTCCATACTCTCAATGAGTTCAAGAATAGCGGGTTTGTTTTTACTCTGGCAGTTGAGGATCCCGCATGCCAGGGCTTGCTGCACCAACACCCCCTTTAACCACGACACATCACAGTGGAATACAATGCAAATACTGTCAATCAAGGCAGTCCGCTTGCGCTTGCGTTCAGATGCGTTATTGTCTGCGATCCTCGCGACTTCGAGTTCCGCAAGTCGCAGCTTGCCAATACGGAGCTTCCTCTCCTGCACCGCCTCCAGCTTTCCCCCCAGAGAAGTGATCTGGGCCTCTGTGACACCTGGAGAGGTGCCATCAACCCAATGCTGCATGCAACAGAGCTTGGCGCGGAGGACACCATCCCGGATAGCGACCCCCCCATTCATCATCAACACCCTCCGCATCCTGCCGCAGACCCCTTCCAGGACCGCAGGTCCCAGTGCGCCTGTTCTCTCTGCAGCCATCCCTTCCGTGGACTGGGAGTATCTCTTGTACTCGGAGTAGCAACCGGAAGCAAAACGGTGGATGGATGTGCGGAGAAACTTCTCAGCGTCGGCCTTGTCCACCTTGGGGCAGAGGGTCGAACCCTTCGAGATGCCCTGGGCACCATAGTATTTGGCGACACCAGATTCAGCGAGAAGAGTGGGGACAACCTCGTTCAACTGTTCCTCTGACACCTGTGCGGCGAGGAGATAGTCAAAATTTACAGTGCAAGCAATTGTACATGCGTTTTCCATAGTCATCGCCAGTTCCTCGGTAACACTGCCCTTCAGTGTGCACGTTGCAGACTCGAACGAGAGGCACAGGGACTGGCCGAAGCAGTCTTCCTGGTGATCTCTCCAGCTCTGGAGCCAGTGGAGGTACCCGTCCTCTGCATTCGCCTCCGCTTGCCACAAGCGCCAGGCGAGGAAGCGGAACAACTCCGAGGAGAACCCGAGCTGGCAAGTGTCACTTGCCTGGGCCTCGCTCTTCGAGAACCGTGACACAAACAGAATGCAGGGGTACACGAGGTGCGCGAAGCAGATTCCCATCCTCCGCACAGTCTCGCGGTCCCTCCAACGAGCTGCGAGAGGGACCAACAGGCGGCCACAGTGGTGCAGAAGCGGCCGTTCGAAGCTTTTTGCCACAGTAGCCCAGACACCTTGATTACATGCGGACATTCTCTCGCGAGGAATGCGGCGAAGGCAGGGTCATGTGCCGCATAGTTGGCGGCTGCACACACGGACTTCGTCTTCACTGCACTGGAATCCATCAGGTCGCAGGTGCAGGTGGCAGTGCAGGTCGCAAGCCGACACACTGTCCTGTTGGCCACATGTGGCAGAGGCGAGAGAGCCGTGTACTACGGCATGCTCGAACAACAGGATTGGCGGTACAGCATAGGCTGGCGGGACAGTAGGGATGGCAGGACGGTATAGGCTGGCGGGCAGTGTGAGGTCGCCACCCGGCAGGCAGCTCGCCGCCCCACCCCAGCCACCCACCCACCCAGCGGGACCCCCCTCACAAATTTTCCATAACCCCGTTCTTTTGAACGTTTGGGATCTGTGCGGATCGTGGTGGGGTCATTTTGGCCATGGGGTGCCTCTGACCACAAATCCAGACTGAAACCGGCAGAAAATAAGTTTTGACACCCCCCCTAAAAAAAGCCAAATTTGGGTACTTCTTATGGTGTTGCTGAAAGGCCCAAATTGCGTAGTTCGTGCGTAGTTTTGCGTAGTTTGTGCGTACATTGTGCATAAGCAATAATGCCACTTTTTTATTCTCTCCTGTGGGAAACACGCTACCTCCAATACAGAGCCCAGACCAGGGTTCTGAGTTGGTACCGTACTAGGTACTACCACCCGGTACCACCCCCAACATTGGAAATCCAGACTTGGGTCCCAGCCCAAAAATTTTCAGAAATTAGGAATTTCCGGATGAATTCCAGCCAGCAGTGTGGTCATTTTGCTCTGGGAGATGAGTTTTTGGCCACTCAAATTTTTTTCAGTCCTCACGACGAAATACCACAAGCAAATATGACCGACTCAAAATCTGAAAAAATGAAAAATCCGAAAAATTATTTTCTCGAAAAAAGTGGGTTCGTGGGTTTCGTTTTTCCCCACAACCCCGAAAAAAAAATTTGGAATTTTTTTCAGATTTTGGACTTTTTTCAGCAAACTGATTTTTTTTGGTTTTACTTTTTGGGGTGGTCCATATTTACGTTGGGAAACCTGAAAAATTCTCGAGTGGCCAAAAACTCATCTCCCAGAGCAAAATGACCCCACCACGGTTCGGAAAAATTCCGGAAATGCTAAATTCGCGAAACCAAAAATCGCGATTTTGTGGTACCAGGTGGTACCGGGTGGTACTACCTAGTACGGTACTAAATCAGATCACTGCCCAGACTGCACCAACACTACCACCGGCCACGTCCCAGACCTTGTGGTGCCCATTTCCTGATGTAGGGGGCCTCCATGTGGCCCAAATATCCACCCAGGCCCTCTGGTTTGCAGGAAGTCATCCTTCTGACTGCTGCACGGTGGACTCCAGCGGGGGTAGGGTAACCCTTTTCGGGAGTCTCAACTAGGGGGAGTCTATACTCCCGCTAGGGGGAGTCTGACTCCCCCTAGCGGGAGTCTTTTCACCTATTTTCACTCATTTTTCCCATGATACCTATGCAATGTGGCACTCGTCACTGAAGTACAGCCACACCAAACGAAACGGACGTTTCCACCCATCCCAGCTCGCAGACCTGATTCACAAAAATGGGGAAGACGACAACGAAGCCGGCAGCGAAGCCGGCGGCAAAGTCGATTAAGAAGAAGAAGAGCGCAGAGAGTCCCGAGGCTGCGGAGGCGACGAACATTGTGCATGATTTTTGCACGGCCTTCCCTGTTAAAAAAGGGGGCAGTGTGCTGACACTGGGATCCATTAGAAGGCTCCTAGCAACGGTGTTGAGCAAGGAGCTCCACAAGCACAGCACCCAGGTGGCCAACGCAATCATCGCCATGTCTTCCCTGACATGGATAAGTTCGCTGTCAGGGAAGTCGCAACGATGCGGAAGGAGGGCGCTCTCCGTCATATACAAGGTGGAGGCGAAGTATGGCAAGGTGCAGGATACAAACGTGTCGTCGGGGGCAGCCTGAAGCCGCGAATGATCGCGACACGGGCGAACGGCTTGGCACCGTGGGTCTGGATAGATGCTGGAGTTCGGCCGGGTGAAACCGGAAGTCGCAGCAAAATTTGCCCCCCCAGATTTCTTCCTCAAACCCACCCGTGGGCTGATCCGGCCTTGCACGGTGGACTCCAGCGGGGGTAGGGTACCACTACCGGGTTTAACCCTTTTCGGGAGTCTCAACTAGGGGGAGTCCAACTCCCGCTAGCGGGAGTATAGATCAGCAGTGGGCAACAATGAGGCGATGCGGGGGGCGAGGGCACCGATGCTCACTGTGCGACATCCCAGAAGAACGCTGGTATCAACAGGTGCATCGATACCCGCACCTGACTCTCTCTGAGATGAAAGAGGCTGGCTACCCCTCCCTCTTGGCAGGTGTGCTTCCCAATGCCCGCTACGTCACCCCAGCACTCCATGACTGCAAGGGGCTCGCCATGCGGCTGATCAGGGTACTGGATGAGACAACAAAAAAATATTCGACAAGACCTGTACAAACCTTGCACTGAATGTGTCGCAGCATGGGACAGGTGCTCAGTTCCGGAAGGTCGTGCTTGCCTGTCACAGGACACACCTACAAGGGCTTGTTCCGCTACCTCTTTGTCTCCCTTGCAGACCTCATGCATTTCCGGTATGCAGACATCCCCTGGCGCTTCTGGGGATGCAAGGATGAGTCAGCCCGGATTCCCTTCTTGCGTGCTCGGATCTCAGGGCATATATTTCACTGGTTGATGGAGCATGCCGAAAAGGGATCAACGCGCAATGCCTACGTACACAGTCTCCATCATTGGTGGGCTCCAGAAGATGCAGTGCCTCTGCAGAACAACGACGAATGAAGCAGAGAACGGACATCGCAAGAAAGATGCCGTTACAATCGCCAGCTCCGCAACTTACGAGAGAGATCTTGCGATGGCAGAAGAGAAGCGGCGCGCATCGGGCATGCCTTGGAAGGTTGCGCACCTGTCGCAGGACGGGATCCTCGGGTATAGAGAAGTCATTCTGTGTCCGTGTCTGCACACCCGACACGCTCATAGATTGGCTGTGTATGTTCTTTGCACACAGTTGACACAGCTGCAGAAGGGGTTTGTGCACTGCAACACACAGGACTTCGTTGAACCCATCAGCGCGCCCTACTTCCTGTTCCGGTTCCCCGAAGGACACCGCAAATTATCGCTCTGCTTGTGCAAAATGCCAATCCCGCTGGGGGCGACTTTCACACCATTCGTGTCATCCGAGGCGACTTTGAGCACGCTTGACCAACGCGCACAGCAGGAGGGGGATGACAGTTCTGACGAAGAAGATGAGGCCTGCAGGATGGCTTGTCTTGCCCAAGGTGTAACACAACTACGACAGGCGATGGCCGCACTTTGACACCTCAAATTCTAACCGCTCACCTCCGCAGGTGCAGCCGCTACCAGGAGGATAGGTAGGTAGTCCAGAGTCCGGGGAAACTGACAGAAGCAAAACAAGCCCCTCCCCATCCCTCTTCCACCATGATTTTACCCCCCACGCCAGTAGACTGTAACTATATCATGGGAAAAATGGATGAAAATAGGTGAAAAGACTCCCGCTAGGGGGAGTCAGACTCCCCCTAGCGGGAGTATAGACTCCCGCTAGCGGGAGTCTTTGACACCCGCTCAGACTCCCGCTCCCAGACTCCCGCTAGGGCCGCTGGAGTCCACCGTGTGCGGAAGGACCTGTCTCTGGAGGCCCTAGGAGCCTGGCTCGAGACTCACCAAACTAGGTTGTCCGAAGTCTCGAACGTCGGAAGACACATCAGTCAGCCCTCGCCCAGCTGCAGCGTTTGTTTGTCTGTACCTGGGACAGGGGTTTTTCTAGGATTCAGATTTTTCGAAACGGGGGGGGCCAGTCGTGTTTTTTGCCTCGAAAAAAATTTTCACCGTGGGGAGAACGCTCGGGTGCTTCGCGCCCTCGCTGCCAACGTGACCCCCAGCAGTCGCACCCGGCTGTTGCGACATGTGTCCTTGTGTCGTCACATCCCCATTCCTGGAGTCATGTACCGAATGGTTCCTCCCACGGTTCCTCTCCCGCTCGCGCCATCCTCAGGTATACCCCCTGATTTGCCACAGCCAGAAGCGCAAGGACTTGGTTACTAGACGGGCACACGCTAGCCGGGGGTCTGGGGGGCAGAGCCCCCCAGCCGCCGGAGGCCACGGTAGTGAACATCTGTTCATTGTGGGCGTAGATTCTGTGCGTCCTGAGGCTACTGGAGTGGTTGAATTCTGATGGGAATCGAGTGACTTGAGTACGAGACACACGCCACAAGGGGGGTCTGGGGGGCGGAGCCCCCCAGCCGCCGGAGGCCGTGGTAGTGAACGTCTGGCTCTTGGCTGGACTCATCCTCATCCCCCACTAGAAACACGCCTGCCTGTGGTCACGGAAAATGTGAAAAAACTGACCCAAAAACTGACCCCCCCCGGGGGGGGGTCAGAATTTTCGGGAAAATCTCGGGGGGGGTCATTGACCCCCCCCGACCCCAAAGCGATCACTCTGGTGCGCTGCGTCTCTTGGCCCTTCTTCAACCGCGGGGGGTCGACGCGAATCAGCGGGTGTGGTCCGCCCGACACCACCACAATCACCGTGTCCCATGCCCCGGCCGCGAGGTGCAGAGCGAGGTGGTCTCCCCGCGCCGTCTTCGCCAGCCCATCGCGGTAACGCTCTGCCTGGCCAGCCGACTTCAGCAGCCTGGACAGCTGGGGCTTCACAGACTCCGACCCTGCCCTCGCTGCCAGCTCTTGCCGCATGCGGGCGATGTCCAGGGGCCCTGGGTGGGTGGGTCCGTGGAGGGCCACGAAGAGACAGTCCCTGGTCGCCGCGTTGGGGCATCTCTTGGCTCCGTACCCTTCCAACAACTCGTCCACACCGCCCCAGGCATCCTCATCGACCATGTCGTGGTCGCCCCCCTGCATTGCCCGTGGGCCCAGCACCACACCCTCCTTGCTTCCCGTCACTCCCTCCGCCAGCAGCATGTGGGCGTGTGCATCCTTCCGCAAGACGCGCCACATGTCTCGGACGACCAGCTCTGTCGCCTCAGCCTCCCAAACACCCCCCGCGCTGCGAGCCGCCCATCCCGCCGACATGCCCGCCGCGAGGGCAAGCGTCCCGATCACCGCCCACGGCGCGCCCCCGCTGGGGGCCCCGATCAGCAGCAGGAGCATGGCCCACCAACCCCTGTCGCTGCACCATGCTCGTAGGCTGTTCGCCTGCAGCTCCAGCCTCAGCGCAGCTCGCCCTCGTTCGATGCGAAGACGAGACCGACACACAGTGGAAGGCACCAGGGGGTCCAGGTGACGGCGGCGGCTGACCCATCGACTGCACCGTCGGGCCGGCCATGTCCACCTGCGCGCCACTACCCGTCTCCGTCTGAGGCACCCCCGCCATGCAAAGCCTGCCGTCAGCACCCACAGAGCGACGCACAATCCCGCCAGCCCCTGTGTGGCCACCACCGTCGCTTGGGGCGCCGCCTCCTCGAACCATCCGGCGCACCCCTTTTTTTCGATTTTTTTTGGTTGGGGTGGCCACCAGTCCAGGCTGCTGCCCCAGGGTGGCCGGATTTTCGACATGGGTAAATTTTTTTGCCCCCCCCCCCCCTAATTTTCACGAGAAATTTTTCCGGGGCTGGGCACGAGTTCCAGCTGACCTTCGGTACCAAAACCCAAAAAATACAGCAGCAGTCTCTCGAGTCTTCCTTTCAGATGATTTTTGCATTGATCGCTTCCACCCTTTTTTTTTTCTCGCTGGCGCTAGTGATGTCGGCTGGCAGAAAAAACACACACAAAAAACCCCCCCCCCGCGTGTCGAGTGACCTTACCTGTCTGAAGTACAGAAAATGTGTCGGGTTGGGTGGAGCATACACACACACATACACATATGTTCACACAACACAGGGCAAACCGCACAAACGTGTTCACACATCCGGCATCCTATGCGAAATACCCGCCGCTCCCCGGGAGCTGTTGCGGGAACCATCTGCTCTTCCGACCCACCGAGACTCTTGCCGTATTTTCTCTACCACACGGGGTGTGTTTTACCAAAAAAATTGTCGTGGGCCCTACCTTGTCATCAGGACACCTTCCACACCCAGCAGGGCACTTTTTTCATCATTTTTTCGACAGATATTGGCCTGAAATGGCCCGCAGGGGCCAACCCTGGAAGAAGGTGTCTTTTCCTGGTTTTCACCAGTTTTGCCCATCTTCTGCTCATTTTATGGGCCCGAAACCGGTTCCGGTGGGTCCACAGGACTCCTGTGGACCGATTTCTCCTCCTCGGGGTCAAGAATGCATCTCGGAAGGCGAGAAAACTGCAAAAACTCACCTGTTTCACCCCTCCTGCAGCGAAGGCCCCAGTATTGCAAGTATTAGAACAGGGGGGAGGAAGAAAGGGAAGAAGGACCCACCCCGACCGGATCAGTTCTGTGGGTCCCTGGATAATCCCACAGGCTCCGCAAAGCGCCCTATCACTTCACAGCTACAACCGCTCTGATGAATTTCCTTTTGTTTGTTGCGTTGACGCTTCTACACACAAAACCCTGAACTGATCACACCCTGAGCCTGATGAAGGGTGGGGTTAGTGTATAGAGTACGTTTGGTTGCAGCTGTGGTGGGGCGCTTTCCGCTCACACGAGTGTGCTTAAAAACTCCCTTCACCCCCTCGCTCCATTCGAATTCGCCCTCACCTTCTGCACACAATGTCCGTTGTGTGGCCCTCCGTCACAAGGCTCAACATCCACCTCGAGGGGCAAGAGCGGGTCTTCTTCGATAACGCTGCACATGAGGCTGTTTTGCATTTCCCCCCCGGTGCTGAGAAGAATACAATGAAACAATCACCAAAAGGGATGTGTAAGCCGGGTCAGCACGGGCGGTTCACCTTCGATGGGATGACGAGTCTCAGGTACCCCGAAGTGCCGGAGTTCTTTGCGTTCAACCGCCAGACAAACACGTGGGCTCTGAGACAGGGTGTCGTCTGGGAAATGATGATGGTCACTCTCTGGAAATTGGCTGTGCAGCAGGGAGGCAGATTGCCACTGGGAAACTGCTAGAGCCGATCCCGGTCTTTCACCTGTTTCTGGAGTTTTATGCTTGTGACCTGGCCCTGCAGTTCCCCGAGTTCCCTGCAGAAACAGGTGAAAAAGGCAAATTTTGCAGTTTTCTCGCCTTCCGTGACTACATTCTTGACCCCGAGTAGGAGAAATCGGTCCACAGGAGTCCTGTGGACCCACTGGAATCGGTTTCGGGCCCAGAAAATGAGCAGAAAATGGGCAAAACTGGTGAAAACCAGGAAAATGCACTGTGTGGCCCTACGGGCCACTTTTGGCCAAAATCTGTCGAAAAATGGTGAAAAACAGGTCCTACTGGGTGTGGAAGGTGTCCTGATGACCAGGTCGTGCCCAGGAGGTGATTTTTTTGGGTTTTGGTACCGAAGGTCAGCTGGAACTCATGCCCAGCCCTGGAAAAAAATCTCGTGAAAATTAGGGGGGGGGGGCAAAAAAAATCCACCCACATGTCGAAAAATCGGTAATTCAGTACCCCGGGGGGGTATGGAATCTGGGAACCTCGACCTGGCGACTACGGGTGACTACGCGCGACTACGACACAATGCGATTTTTTGCGAAAAAATCGATTTTTTTCGAAAATCTTACTCTCTTTTCCCCAGCCGAAAAACCGCGCGTAAATCGCCTAAAAGTGACTAAGAATGACTAAATTTCCATACCCCCATTGCCTCCTATTTTTTTGCACACAGACACTCGGTGGGATCGCAAAATACGGCTTTTTGCTGAAAAATGTTGCTCGGACAAGGCGTGTGTGTTGGGGGTGGGGTGGGGGGAGGAGGAGGATTTGCCTTGAGTTGTGTTGTTTTTTTTGCGGGGATGGCCCGCATCAACAAACCAGACAAATGAATCGCCCAACTGAATCGTGCTAGCTAAACTCCGGAAAGAAGTGTCTTTTTTCGTTGAACGCAGCCAAATATAAGGCCTAACCTGTTTTGGCGCACGGGTGTGATGACAAAAGGGAAAAGTGCTAGCACGAACATGATGTTGGTCTTCTGGTTATGTCTGGTTTCTTAGAACACTTAACGTGTATGCAAAAACCAGACAAATGAATCGCCCAACTGAATCGTGCTAGCTAAACTCCGGAAAGAAGTGTCTTTTTTCGTTGAACGCAGCCCAACCCACAGGGACCGCGTAGCGGAAAGAAAGACAAGGGATTGAAAGGGTACACCACACTTGAAATGTTTAACGCGATATGGCTGCAACCGCCGCGTATCTCGCAGGGAGGGGCGCCAGGGGGACAGGGCACGGCGATGCCACAGTGCCTCGGGTAAACTCGTCTGCTCTCTGTGCATGCGTAGGCACCCACTGAGCGGAAACGGAGATGCCCGCACCGTCCGCGGTGTCAAACAAGGCACACAACAAGTCATTCGCGAGGTAATTCTTGCTGTGGCCCTTGTTGATAGCTGCCACCGCTGCCGTGTTGTCCACCTGCAACCCCAACGCACAGCCCGGCCGCGTAGCGGCTGCGAGGCGTGTCGCCTGGAGCGCTGCGAAGAGCTCTTTGACATATATATGGTGGGCGAGGGGTTCATCAAAACAGCCCTGGACAATCGGCTCGGGGTCTAACTCCAGAAGGGCTGCCCATTCTGTGTCGGAAGCGTCAGACCACGCCGTGACCGAGGGCCCCGAAGCCCCTGCCTCAACCCACACATTCTGGCCCAGATCGGCCGAAATCAGAGAAAGATCAGCGAGAACAGAGGGGGGGATGTCGAGAGGGCGGTCCCACTGCTCCGGTTCCGCAACCAGCTTGGCCGCGGATCTCCTGAGGAAGGCGAGGGAGGCGCGGAAGTAGCAGAGACGCCTCTGCGTCGAGAACAGAAACCAAATCATACCGCCGAAAACCTTGTAGAACTCCCGGGAAGTAGCCCTGTTCTCGCGAACCGCCGCCACGGCCGCCGAGGCAAGGAATTTCGACACCCAATCGGGGTCCGACCTGAAGCGCTTAGGCGACGACTCCAGATCAAATTCCAACCCCAAGGCGATGAACCGCGACTGCGGTGTGCCGAACTCCGCACCCTCGTTGAGCTCGGCGCCCACCGACTCGGCCTTGCCGAGGAATCGGGCGTATCTCTCGGCTGCATCCTCCCGGCTATCTCCAACCACAAACCAGTTGTCCACCCAAGACAGCCCATCCTCCAGGGGGAGAAGCACGCGTGAGGCCCTCTGCGCGATGCACGGCGCCCAGCTCCAGCCCATGCACATCACCCGCAGCGAGGTGCGCCGAAACGGGCCCCGCTCCCCAGCCAGATTCACCCCGAAGAAGTCGCGGACCCCGTCCCCCAGGGGGAACTGGTAGAACCAGCTCTTCCCGTCAGCCTGCACCACGAATTCGGCCGCCAGGAACCTCCGGACCACCTCGTGGATCGACGGGAGGAGCATCGGTGGCGGGTCCCGCATCAGCCGGTTCAGCTTTCGCCCGTCGCATACCAAACGCAGCAGCCCGCTCTTTTTCTCCACGGTGAACGCCGGGAGGACCACCTTCGGCGCGTCTGCCAACCCCAGCACCCCCCACTCCGAGAGGTTATCCCAGTGCCGCAGCATGTGCCTCGAGGTCCCGCGCGAAAGAGGCCTGTCGCCCAGATCCACGCCCGGTCGCATGGCCCGCAGGAAAGCGCCCCGGTCCCGAATCACGTCGATAACCCCTGACAGGATCCCCTCGGAATCCAAAGCCTCTAAGGCGTCGAGGTTCAGACGTGACGTCGATATGGGGGCCAGCTCCCCCGTGGGGCCACCCCGCGCCGAGGGCGGGCCAAGATGCCGCCCCTCCACCGTCACCCGCGCTTCCCTCGCGTACGTCGCGTTGACGTCCGGCGAGTAGGAGTCGTCGCCGACCCTCCGAGGAAGAGGAGGAGGAGGGGGCGGCCGTGGCGGCGGTGGAGGCGGAGGCGGAGGTGGAGGCGGTAGCGTGGGAGGCGGCCTGGGCCGAGGGGTCGCCGGCGGGGAAGGCGTGCCTGGGGGCTCGTACGCCACGCACGCCGTCCTCAGGAGCTTCCCAGGGAAGGCAGGGCAAAGAGCGACCCCCGGGATAGCCCCCGGTCGAGCACCATTGATGTGGAGGCCGTCTGCCTCGCCAGCTTCAGCTTCCCCGCCGGGAGGTACCTGGCCAGGGCGTCCAGGGAGCTGTGGCGGGACAGCTGCCGAAGCGACTCCAGGCACAGCCCCTCTTGCAGGAGCTCCGCCAGAGCCCCCCGACGGAGGGAGTGACCACTCAGCTCCGGGTCCTCCTTCTTCAGCGCCGCCACGATGCGCCGGTAGGTCGTGTCGACCACCAGCGCGCCCGCCGCCCGCCCCGAGATCGCCTCCCGCAGCACCTCCGTCCAGCACTCCGAGAGGAACAGGCCCGTCGTGACGCCCAGGCGGAACGGGTCGCTCTTCGTCTCCGCCCAGTTCACGGCGACAAACTCGCTCTGGAAAGCGATGTCCCCGCACTTCAGGCGCACCACGTCCGACACCCGCGCCGCCCCGCACCACCCCAGCACAATCGCGAGCTTCGTGTCGCGGTCGACGTCCTCCCGGCCCACCACTGCGGCCACCTGGGCGGATGTAGCTGGCTTCGCTTGGTGCTGCGGTCGGAGGGCCCCCAAGCGCTTCAGACCTCGCTTGAAGTCTTGGAGCAGCTGGGAGTCCACCACAACCCCCATGCGGCTCATCGCGGCGACCGCCCTCGATACGTACTGTAGGGCGGAGGAGGGCCGGAGTGGGGAGTCCGCTTCGGACATGAGCCTCTGCACCCAGTAAATGATGCAAAGGTCCCACGGCAAGAGCACACCCGTGGTCTGCTCCCACTCGTGCCGGAACTGGAGGAGTCGCCGGTGGGGCCCCTCGAGCCCCCTCCACGTCGACGGTGCCAACGCCTCCCCCAGCGTCTTCACCGCGCGCTTGGCGATCCGCTGTGCCTCTCTGGCGGTCAGCGGGTCCTCCTGTGCCCGTCTCCTTCCCACCCGCGCCGTGGAGAGCACCCCTATGCTCTCCAGCATCGCCGTGAGGGGCGAGCTCACTGCCTGTGGCCCCCCCTCCTGTTCCGCTGGCTGGTGGGGTGGCCCTGCTGCGGCTGTGGCTGCGAGCTGCGTTGCTGTTGTTGTTGATGCTGATGCTGTGGGTGGTGGACCTGGGGGGAGCGTGGCTGGCGGGCCCGTGCCTTCTCCTTTGCCGCCCGGAGGTACGGAGGAATCTCCGGCTTCCCGAAGAATTCCTCCTCCATCGCGGAGGCCGCCTCCCATCCGCCCCCCAACACGCCCTCGTTGAGGGCTTCCAGCCTGCAGAACTGGTTCTGCATCAGCCGGACCAGGAGGTCGTCGTAGTCCTCCGGCTCCTGCAGCGACGGCAGGCTCGTCATGATGAGGTTGATATCCCTCATCCGGGCCTGCGCCTCGTGGGCCTGCGGGCGCAGGGCACCCCCCGCCCGGGCCCCCAGCAGGGCGTCGTAGCGGCGCAGCTGGTGCAGGTGCACCAGCCCCAGCGTGGCCTCGTCCGCGTGCCACCACTCGTCCACGTCCAGGGGGTTGAGAGCCCCGGCGCCCCTGCGGCTGTCGCTGCTGCCGGCTACGCTGCCGGCCCCGTCCCGCTGCTCCGGCTTTCCGGCCCTCGGTGCTCCGGCGCCGGCTCCGGAGCCCGTCCCGTTTCCCCGCAGGCGGGCCAGCTCCGCCTGGAGGTCCGCCACCTCCCGCATCCGCCGCACCTCCTCCCGGAGGGAAGCCACCTCGTCCTGGGGGGCTGCAGCCCGGCTCGCACCTGCCTCAGCCCTTACCCTCGCGTGCTCCGCGAGGGCCGTCTCCCGCTGGGCCTTAGCCCGCTCCTCCATCACCAACGCGGCGTTCCGCGTCTTCTCCCTCTCGAGGGCCAGCTCCGCCTCGAGGCGGGCTCTCACCTCCGCGTGCCTGGCGGACTCCTCGGCGACCATGGCCCGCGCCTGCGCCTCCGTGACGGCGTTTGAGGCCGCCGCCTCCACCGACGCCACCTTCGCGTCCGACTCCGCCCCCGTCACCCGCTGTGCCGCAGCGGATTCCACCTTCGCCGCATGCGCCGCTGCATTCGCGGATGCGATGTGCATCCCCGCCGCCGCCTCCGCGTTGGCGGCCCTCGTAGCCGCCCCCGCCTCCACCCCCGCCGCGTGCACCCTCGCGTGCGCCTCCACCTGCGTGGCCCGGATGTCGGCCCCCGCGACCTCGCGAGTGGCCACCTCGCGGGCGTTGGCGGTGGTCACTGCCGCCAGCGCCTGCCCCATCGCCATCCCGAAGTCGCCCGCCGGGAGGGGGGCGGACAAGGCCTCCGGGTTGCCCGCGCCGCGCCCCACTCCGGACAGCACCAGCTCCGAGTTCTGCACGCCAGGCATCGGATATGTCGGGGGTTGAGGGGTGGAGTAAAGAGAAGGGAGTAGGTGGGAGTGTTGAACCACGAAAATATTTTTCGTTGAACGCAGCCAAATATAAGGCCTAACCTGTTTTGGCGCACGGGTGTGATGACAAAAGGGAAAAGTGCTAGCACGAACATGATGTTGGTCTTCTGGTTATGTCTGGTTTCTTAGAACACTTAACGTGTATGCAAAAAAAAATAGCAACGCCCGTTGCCCGAGTTCGGTTCTACACATCTCAAACGCCTCCCCCGATACACAGCAACACATTTCTTTTTCGAACAACACTCGTGTGAGCAGAAAAGGGCAGAAAGGGCAGAGACCCACCACAGCGCAGCCAAAAAAACAACCCAAAACATGCCCTACACACAACCCCCACCTGCTCTTAACACGCCCCCCACAACACACGGACCCCCCCACCCCCACCCCCACCCCCCCCTCCTTTTAAAACCTCTTTCACATCGCTGCCGCCGCCTCCTCCTCCTTCACCACCACCCCATCTCCATCACCACCACCACCTGCCTCCACCACGTTCTCCTCCTCCTCTGTCTCTAGGCAGAGGAACTCGCAGAGGGGCGCAAGGAAGTCGGGGCCAAGGTTTGTCTCCGGGTCGGGGGACTCGGAGCAGCAGGCCAGGACGAGGCCGAAGAGGTCTGGGAGGTAGGCCTGCAGGCCGGTGAGCCTGCCTTCGAGCTGCTCCTCCGTTAGCGGCTTGTTGAGGTGCTTCTTGGGGAACTGCGGCATCGCCTCCCCCAGGAACCCGGCGTACTCCTTCCGCAGCGAATCGAAGGAAGCATACCGCCGCCAGAACACAGCGCCGTCACCCCCTGCCGCCTCCGGCACCCCCACGCACAGCTCATACTTCACGACGCTGCCCGCCCGCTCCTCCGCCCGCAGCACCGCCACCTCTCCCACCCCACGCAGCGCGCGCAGCATCGCCCCGAAGCTGGGCTGCGGGGGGACCCCCTCCTCCTCCTCCACCCCGCCACCACCCTCCTGGAGGGCCTTCTCCTCCTCCTCCCCCGCCTCCACCGCCGCCGCCGCCACGCCAGCCTCGCCGGCGTTCGCAACAACCCTCTGCTGGCAGGGCAGCTCCTCCACCCCAGGCGCCCGCACCGCCCCGGCTCCACTGAGCTCCGCCCCCAGCCCGTAGGTGCCAGAGAAGCTCCCCCCGTCCTCCCTCCGCAGCACAGCGGGGAATGCGGTTGCAGGGGTGGCGGTGGAGGAGGCGGTGGCATGCGGCAGGGCGGGGGGGTGCACTGCGGGGGGGCGCCCCCCGGTTTCCAACCCGTCGCTGTCCCCGAGGCTGGAGAGGCGCACGTTGTCTGAAGGGGACCCGTCGAGGCCCATATCCTCAGGCTCCGGAGAGGCAGCCGCGACACGCTGCTGCTGCTGCGCAGCAGCAGCGATTCCCGACATGCTTGTCGTCGGATCGATCACAGCCGCCCCACGCCTCCGCCCTTCTGGGGCGGTGTCTTCACCCCCGTGGTGCCCCGTCAGCGGGTCGAAATACACAAGCTCTGACAGTTCCTCCATGTCATCGCCAGGCTTGCGTGGCGCAGCAGAGGAGGCAGACTTCTTGGGACCCTCTTTCTCCTTCTGCTTCTGCTTCTGCTGCTTCGCAGACAGCGGAGGTGTGGCGAGGTTGGCAGGCGCTTCAGGGCTTGCCCCGGAGGGGGCAGGGTCTGGCTGCCCCGCCTTCGGGGGGGCTTCGTAATACCCCATGAGAGGGTCGTCGAAGGGAGGCAATTGGTGGTCCTCCGTCAGCTCCGTGGAGGCGTCATCCTCGGAGAAGTGCCCTGCCCCAGCGTGGTGTGACACCTTCGCCCTCCTCTGCGTGCCCTTCTCCGGCGGAGGTGGTGGGGGCTGTGCCTCCCCGCCATCCTGCGGCACGCCCCTCCCGCCCTCTGTGGGGGATTCATCTCCATACTCTTCAAAGCACATCTCCTTCAGCTCGGAGGAGCATTCGTCGTTCATCCCGGGGGTCTCGTCATCCGCACGCCGTGTCGCGAGATCCCGCTGCATCTTCGCCGCAGCCTTCGTCTTCCTGACAGTCGTCACCCCGGGAGCTGCTGCGGGGAGGGCCCCCTCCGAGGGAGTCGCATTCCCGCCCGAACCGGCGGGGTTCCCCGGAGACCCACCCCCTCTGATAGGGTTTGGCTGCAGCACCGGTGCCCCGGGGAGCGGGGCCGCCTCCCCGTCGCCGCCACCACCACCACCACCACCACCCACCTCCTCACCCCCTTCCTCTTCCTCCTCCTCCCCCTCGCCTGTGCGGAGCACGGCGCCTCCAGGGGCGTCGGTTGGCGACCCACCCTCGGGGTCACCGTCACTCCCACCCCCCTCTGCAGGGGGGTTCCCTGCCTCCAGGTCTGCGGTGGCGGAGGGATGGGCTTCCACCTCCACATCCCCGTCAGCAGCAGCAGCAGCATCTGCGTGCCGCGCCACCCCCGCCTCTCCTCTCCGCCTCCTCCGCCCCTCCTTCTGCGGCTTCTCCCTCCGGCGGCTGTCCTCTGTCGTTTCACCCTCCCCCTCGACAGCCCCGCCTTCTTCCCCTTCCTCCTCCACACCCTCCTCCCCGCCCTCACGCCTCCGCCTCCGGCCCCCTTTCGACCCCTTTGACCCCCTCCGGGGAGGGGTGTCGTCGGGGCTTGCTGTCGCATCAGCTTCTTCAGGAGATTCCACGGCATACTCTGCATCGCCTTCGGGAGGGTTTTCAGAGGGGGTTTCAAGGGGTGGGTCTGCGGCGGTGGTGGTGTCACCCTCAGCGGTGGCCCCTTTTGTCTTCTTCGAGGAGAGGGATTTGGTTTTGGAGCCTTTTTTCTTCGGCGCAGAGCCAGCTGGGGGGCAGAGAGGTGTCTCGTCGAGGTGAGGAGACCCTTCAGGGATCTCGTCGTCCCCGATGCGTTTCAAGAGTGCCTGCTTTAGGCGGGTGAACAGCGTGTCCGGGTCCTCCCCCTGTGCCATGGCGGAATAGAGGCGGACCATGTCCCCTGTTGTGGATTCCTGCAGCAGCGACACATCGCCCCGAGTATACCCGAGGGAGACCTGCCGGAGAAGCTTTTGAAGCGGCGGGGCGAGCTGGCGTGCCTCTTCGTGCAGCATCCTTCCCGAGGTAACAGCCAAAAAAGAATCGCCCACGCACCCCCCTCCCCGTGCTTGTCCCTCCCTTCTTGGAGGTGGGGAGGGGGGGGGGGGGGCGGGATGGGAGCAGGGGGTCAGTGGACCTCCCTCTCTTCCTGCCAGGCGGTGGTGGTGGTGGTGGTGGTGTCGGGGGGGGGGGGGGGGGGGTTTGACTGTGCTGACAAATCCGGTCTGCAGTGGAGGAGGGGGGGGGGTGGGGGGGAGGGAGGGGGCGAGATGGTGTCTCTGTTCCGTTGTGCCTTTCACTGTGTCATAAACGTTGAGTCGGTTGAGTCGGAGCGCGCAAACGACCCCCCACACCTGTGGGTCAGAGCAGGTGTTCTCTCACTAAGACAGTTGAGTCTCGTTGAGTCCAGCTTTCCGGAGTTGTGCAATACACACACAGGAGGGGGGTAAAGAGTAGAATGTAGAGGTGATTGTTACGGTATTAAAAACACACACGCGGGGGAGGGTAATGCTATGACAGTACACCAACAAACACAAAATCGCGAAATCCACCGGTGTTTGTACGTACACTGTATTATTACCCTGAAGAAAGGACCTGCGTGAAGACCTGTCGGAGCACATGCAATATCACCCCTGTCCTCGACAGAGAAGGCAACATGTTCCGGGTCGGGTCGTCACGAACCGCTGAGCCTGACACCCGCCGGCCTGTTTCTTTATTGCGATGGTAACTTTTTAACAGAAGTGGGGGGAGCATCAAGTCGACACCATCGCCTGCAAAAGGCTGCCACACGATGCAGCACGGTATGGGATATTTCGAGTCGATAGGCACAATGGACCCCGAGGGATCCGTCACTTGCCTGAAGGGCAATGGAGGCGTGGGGCAAAGGACAATCAGCAACGGCGGAATGGGGGGTGGGGGGGGAACGCGAGGGCTGCAGTGGGACCGCTGTTCGTGCCGGTGACGCGGAGGAAAAGACGCCTCGGTGTGCGGGAGGCCACACAAAGGAAGAACTCTCATCCCCTTCACCTCCTTCCTGAACAGGGGACCGCAGTTCACAATGCGAAACACAACAGGGGTGGGCAGCGGGCTGCTGGACACCAAGTCGACACCATTGCCTGCCTGCTCAAGTGATGCAGGCAGCACCACACGACGGAGCACAGTGGCGCACAGAAGCAGGCAGAAGGGATATTTCGACTCGATACGCAATCCGGAGCCCGAGGGATAGGGAGCAAAAGGGGGTCGGGAAAAGCCAAGGGAGGGGGTGATACCAGGAAGCGGTCGAAGATGCGGTAGAATGGGGTGGAGAACAGGAGGGCACAGCCCGGGGGTAAACAGCGCAATCTGCACAGAACAGATGCGCCGATCAGCGTGTCTGAGGAAGACTGCAAACAAAACAATCAGGCAGAGTGGGCACGCAGTGGTGTGGTGTGGTGGAGTTGAAGCACCTCCCCGCACAGCACTACCTATCAGATGGCGACACACAAACACGCGAATCATTGAAGTGGGCTGGAGTGCAGAGGACACGGAACACCTGCTGTTGATGATCTGCACCGTCGACACGCAGGCAGACAGAACAGGAAGAGCAGAGCTCACAGCCCGGAGACGTCCCACACAAGCAGCTGGCCGTCGTGGCCTGCCGTGGCCACACGTGTGCCGCTGGGTGAGAAGCTCAGCCGGCGCACACCTCCTGCGTGCCCCACAAGCCGACCGTGTGTCGCCCCGCCGCTGGTGCCCCACAGCACCACCGGGCCCACCCCGGCAGCGGCAACGAGGCGCCCGTCAGGCGAGTGTTGCACGTCGAACACGAATCTGGATGCGTGTCGAAGACGCAGCCGCTCGCTGGCGGCGTTGCCTGCCCACAGCCCCACACGCACCGTCCCGTCGTCCATCCCGCGTGCAAGCTCGTCCCCGCCCGGCGAGAAGGACATCGCCGTCACACGTGCCCCAACAGACACCACTGCCGCCTCCTCCTGCCCGTTGTCCACAGCGAAGACACGCACGGCCTCACCCACTTCGGCGTGCCCCGTCACAGCCGCCAAGCGTGCTGCTGACCCACCAGAGCCAGCACCAGCAGGCAGGAACGCCACATCGCGGACGTGCCTGTGCAGCACCTGCGCCGGCCGCATCCCTTCAACGGCGTCGTGCACACGCATCACCTCCTCCTCCACCCCGCCAGCCACAAGCAGACGCCCATCCGGCGAGAACCGCACACGCCGCACAGGTGCCGCCGCCGCGTCACCGTGCTCCAGGTCCAGCAGCACCGCCCCCGTCGTGGCATCGCACACCACCGCACGCCCACCTTCCCCGCCTGCCGCGACACGCGTCCCGTCCGGCGAGAAGGCAACGTCGTGCGCAGCAAAGCCACCGCACGCCAGCGACCGCAGCTGTGCCCCAGTCGCAGCGCTGAAGACACGCACCACCCCGTCCGCACCGCCTGCCGCGATTTCCGCACCGCTGGGCGAGTGTGCCACGCTCAGCACGCTGCCCGCATGCTGGATGCGCAGCACACACCGCTGTGACGCCCCCACACCGCACACACTGGCGAACGTGTCGGACACTTCGCAGCTGTGGGGCACAGCCGTCACGGGTGCAGGTGCATGTGTGTCAGGCGCTGCAGTTGGAGGTGCAGGCGTGTCCGGCACAGGTGTCGCAGGGACAGGTGTAGACGGTGCAGGTGTCGGAGGTACCGGCGTGTCAGGAGCAGGAGTCACAGGTGCAAGTGTGTCTGGCACAGGTGTCGGGGGTACAGGTGTAGACGGTGCAGGTGTCGGGGGTACCTGTGTTTCAGGAGAAGCAGTCCGTGGTGCAAGTGTGTCTGGCACAGGTGTTACAGGTGGGGGTGCCCCGTCGTCCCACAAGAGAATCTTGCCAGAGCTGTCGTCCTGTCCAGTGATGATGGTGTCGCTGGTGTGGAAGTACGAAACTGCTACTGTTCGTGGGGTTCTCTCTGGGGGTGTTATGTCGTGAGACTGCAGCAGGCTGCCTGTCTCCACGGAGTGGACCTTCGCCAGCGTCCTTCCAACCACAGCCACCTTGCTCCAGTCCCGAGAGAAGGCCATCCCGTTCGCCATGAACCCCATCATTGGAATGCTCTTGTGGAAGGAGTAGTCGCTGAGCCTGTAGATGTTCACCGGAGCCGAGCCACGCAGAGTCGCGAAATACAGACCATCTGGGGACACGTGGACGGTGGTGAGCGTCGTATCTTGAAAATCCAGCAGCGTCTTGAGAAGATCACCAGTCGTCGCATTCCACACACGCACCCTCTGATCCGTCGACGTACTGATGATCCTTCCCCCGTCAAGGGTGTAGGCCAATCCCTTAATTGTTCCGCTTGGAGGCCCAGTCAACTCCACGATGCGACCATTCGCAGCATTCCAGATCGAGATGAGGCCATATTGGTGCCCAGCAACAATACGTGTCCCGTCTGGTGAGTACAATGCAATACATAGGGTAATACCGACCTCTTTATCCCCCCACAGTTCCTCCCCGGTGCTCAAGCTGACGACAGCAACCCCATCGGGCCACATGCCTATCGCCACTTCGTCGTTCGCAATAGGAGAGAACGCTACGGCGTGCGTACTACTGTAGTCGGGAACTATGAGAGCACTACCTGTTGCAATGTCGAACACATGCAAACCACTGTACGCTCCCACCGCGACCAACCTATCGTCATATGAAACTGCGAGGTGCGAGGCCCGATACGGCACAGTCCCAACTTGCCTCCTGCAATAGGGACTCACAGACGCAGGGCACGGTGCGCTGAAGCACAGCGACAGCAGCGCCGCTACGGCCGCCATGGCTGCGGTGTGTGCAGGGTGTGTGTCCTATCTGTCGGGTGGTGGGGGGCAGGGATCAAGAATACGCGTCTGACACCCCACGTATTCGTATTAATCATAGTGTCATAACGGCCGTCATGGAGGGAGTGGATTTTCTGAGAATTCACTACCTCAGTTCCCGCTACCGAATTATATAAACGGCCGTTTTCATGTTTTGTTGGCGAAAAAACGGCCGTTTTTTTCCCCCTCCTATTTTCCTTTGGAGATTCGCCTCCTGCTTACCGTACCGAGCTGAGGAAACACACTTGACAACTCCCTGTTGCCTGCACATGACATTGGGCACTGCGATTCTCTGTCGACTGTACAAATAAAAATGGCTTCCGCCCTGCCTGTCGCTCGACAAGCAGCAGACACCCGAGAGCAGAGAGGAGTGTAGCAGCCCGGTTCGCCCCCGGGTTGTCCGAGAAATCCAGCACACCCTCGGAACGTGGTGGCCTAGTCGTAGATCACCCAGGCCCTGCTCGTGACCTCCCCGAAACAGAGGGGAGGTGGCACCGGAGTTCTGACACCCCTACGACTCATGCGGCCGCACGCGCTCGGGCACAGACGGCGGACCGCAAACCAGAAGGACTTCCCTGATTCCGTGCCGTCCCACCTTCTGCGCATGCGGTCGCCAGCCCAGGCCAGCTCCCCTGCCAGGGGCACTGGGGGGTCGTACTTCCCCACCTCAGACACTTTCTCGATGACATTCTCAATGTCGGTGTACACTGCGTCGACAGGGGCACGCCGTTGGCACACCCAGCTGCGCATCGCAGTACTTCTGGAGCAGCGATGCGAGGGGTGCCGTCAGGCGGACGGCGGCCTGCGGGTGGGACTCGAGCCCAGCGATTTCGTGGGCATCTCTGCCAACCGCAGAAGCGACGACACGTAGCAGGGCCGCTGTCCTGCAGCGGGCCCGGAAGATTGTATAAATGCCCGGGGACGTGGTGCAAGGTGCAGATCCACTCAAGCGGTGCAGGTAGTGTGTGTCGGAGAGAAGCGGGATCGCACGGCCGGTGGTGCCGTCTTGCTCGCCTGCTTCTCCCTCTCAGCTGCGTCAGAGATGTGGCACAGCACATCCTTCAGCGCCAGTGCGGTCGTGAACCCATCCAGCTGGTGCTGCATATTGCCCGGGATGATCGCCCGTGCCTTCGGGAATAAATCAGCGAAGGCGGTGTCCTTCTCATCCGGGGCTGTCGCCGAGAAGGGAAAGCTCTGTCGGAAGAGCCCTGATGCCAGTGAGCGACACCACCTCTGCCTGCACGGTCATCCACGACACACGTGCCTAGATTGGCCGCAACCATGTTCAGCCCCTCCTCGGGACACACTTCTTGACAGCATCATGCACCATGCCAGCTGGTGATCCGGTGAACAACGCACCCCGGGCGATCCGAAGTTGCAAGCCTGCCACTGAGGGTATCGCACTCCGAGAGCCAGCTGTTTCCCTGGCTCTGCACTTTCAACGCTGCGTTCTTCTTCTTGATATGGCGCGGTCCGTCAAAGTGGTCCACGAAGTCTGAACTCTTCGCATCATACTTGAAGGCGCGCTCACAATGCTTGCTGCAGGGTATCCCTTGCAGTGGGGAGGCACTCCTGGTGGTGGGATCTCGCCTGCTGACCCACGCCCCATACAAAATTCCCAGGTAAAAAAAACGGCCGTTTTTGCAAGTCTGTGGGGTGTACTTGTGGTGTGTACTTTTTTAAAATGCTGAAAATCAGCGGCCGTTTTTGCAAGTCCACAAAATACAAGGGATTTTTTAAAACGGCCGCTATGCAACCATGTAATACGTATTAATACGAATACGTATTAATACGTCGAATACGTGTAATACGCGTGGTTTTGGCGACCCTCTTTCCCTCAGTGGTTTGGGGTATTTTCCCTTCCGGTGTCTGTTTTGTGAGGTTTTTGGGGTGGAGATGGGGTTCCTCCGGGATCGCGATATCTGCAGAACATGTTGACGCGCTGCGGGAAGCACATATTCGTTGTGAGTTTGTGCTTCTCCAGTGTGTTTGAACCTCAGACGCCGTCCATGACGACGCCACACTCGAACTGACGGACACAGACAATCCAAGATGGGATCGGTCACGATCCTTTGTCTTCGTCTCCTTGGCTGACACAGTGCCCAGCCGGTGCGATCTGCCCCACATACAAGCACTCAGTTGACCAGGTATCGCCACTCAGTTGATGTGGTTTCGCCTGTTCTACCACCTGGGGAGGGCGCAGGGTCGGTGTACGCCTCAACCTGGCGTTGCGGGTACCCTTCAGGTGCAGGAAGGCCGGGTTTGCAGGGCCTCTCTCGTGATTACGAATGCCCCATTTCAGCTCCGCCCGACACATGGTTGCTCCGTGCTCTTAATAGCGCGGGTCCGGCCTCTGCAGCCGACAGGTTGCGAGCCCATGAGGGGGTCTACAGCGCAACTCAAGGAGGGAAAGGGGGCTGAACCAAAAACCCACGTATTTCAGGAAAATACCCCCCACGTATTCGTATTAATACGTATTAATACGAATACCTGGGACCCCCCGTGTTTAAGTCCCCCCCCTGGAGGCGATTTTCGGCCGGGGGGGACTTAAACACGGGGGGGGCGGACCTAAACACAGGGGGGGCTTAAACACGGGGGTGGCACAGTGGAGACCAAGAAGACCTCTTCCTCTGCTGTCGTAGGGGGGTAATTCCGGTCCGGATGGACTTTTGGCACCCCACTTTTCGACTCTGACAGCACCTGGAGGGCCTAGGGGCCACCTGATGACCCTCCAGACCAGCTCACCCCCGTGTTTAGGTCCCCCTGTGTTTAAGTCCCCCCCCTGCCAGACCCCCAGGGGGGGACTTAAACACGGGGGTAAGGGGGGGGGACTTATACACGGGGGGTCCCAGGTACGTATAATACGTTTAATACGCGTATTTTTGAACCCTGGGTGGGGGGGGGGGGGCGGAGGAACACATGGCAATCTTCAGCAGGTCACAGTTGAGGGAGAGGGGTGGGGGAGTGGAGGAAGGCACGGCGTCTCTCTTCTATCCGCCTTCACTGTCTCATACACGTTGCAGCAGCTAGTAGCGAGCAAATGACCCGCAGCAGGCGAAAAACGCTCTGTGGCTGTGCCGCCCCCTCCCACACCTGTGGGCCAGGGCACGGCTCCCAAAGCCCTTCAGAGAGCGAGTCAGAGCCGGGGTACTATTGCACGCAAGAACAAGGCACTCGACAGGCACACGCCACAGGGGGTAAGGGGGGTTTGATCGTCGAGAGTGAATAGAAAAGCAAGCCACCCAGCACGTTCTCGCAATGCTAGTCCCTTTTGTAGTCACTACACCGGATCGTAGTAGGCTGTGGCTGAGCCCTGGCCTTGGCTCTTGCCGTTCACAGAGTTCCTTGCCGCGCACTGGCGAGTTACTCGCAACACCTGCGAGTAACCTACCCAAGCATACGTACTCCAAAGGCACCACTACCGGATCGAAGGCTGGCCCTGGTACACCTCAGTTCGACGACTGGATTTGGTGTGCGTGCATGCCTGAACGTGGATCTGTGGGAAAACGAAGGAACAGAACAGGGTAGGTTAGGGGAACGGGGGAGGGAGGGAAGGGCATCAAGTCGACACAATCGCCTGCAAAAGGCTGCGGGCAGCACCACGCGGCGCAGCACGGTGCAGCACAAAGGCAGGCAGAAGGGATATTTCGAGTCGATACGGCACAAAACTCGGAACCTGAGGCTTCTCAGGGTTCTCCGTTGCTGCCGGAAACGTGGAGATATGGGAGACCAATGCAGCGGGGGTGAAGCAACCAGGGGGACTGGACTGTTCCCGAATTGGAGTTGGGGTGGGGGGAGCGCCAGGACTGCAGCTCCTGAACGTGGGAGAGGAATGGGGAGGAAAGGGGCACATTTGGACGGGGGTTTCGTCCTAAGAACCTGGAGCCGCGAGGGATAGGCATGGGCAGAACCAAGGTAATGGGTGCTACCGGGGGAGCGGGTCATCGCTCAGATGTGCAGAAAGGTGAGAAAAACTGGGCCTCGCAATAACTGGGCTGCAAAGCTACACAGTTTGACACACAGTGCGGCACAAAGCGAATCACCGCCGCGGGAAGCAATACGGGGCAGAAAGAGGGGGCCTAAGCGGCTGTGGGTGAAAACAGGGTATCGGTGAAGCAACACAGTGACCAGGGCGTGTGGGATATCCCGACATCCACGCACGGGAGGTCCCGCCGGGATATGGGACACGGGAGAGCAACTATCCCCCGAGAACGTGGGTTCCCAGGGAGCCCATCCCGGGGGGGACAGCGGCCATGTCCCGCTTGGGATATCCCAAGCGTCCTGGCGACCGTGGAGAAGACCTGGATGCCCTGAAGCAATAGAAGAGGCGGTAGAATGGGGTGGGGAACGCCAGGACACAGCTCCTGAACCTGGGAGATGGGGGTAAACAGCACGCGCCTTCCTCAGGCACGGAGAAAGCGTGGTGTGCGAGCTCCTTTTGAAGGGTGGCTTTCGCACGATTCTGGCAGGCCAGAGTGCACCGATCAGCATGTCTGAGGAAGACGTGTGGGAAATGCAAACAAAACAATTTCATTTCAGAGTGGGCACACATTGGTGCGGTGTGGTGGAGTTGAAGCAGCACCATCCAGCAGATGGCGACACACAAACACGCGAATCATTGAAGTAGACTGGAGTGCAGAGGACACCGAACACCTGCTGTTGATGATCTGCACCGTCGACACGCAGGCAGACAGAACAGGAAGGGCAGGGAGGCTCACAGCCCGGAGACGTCCCACACAAGCAGCTGGCCGTCGTGGCCTGCCGTGGCCACACGTGTGCCGCTGGGTGAGAAGCTCAGCCGGCGCACACCTCCTGCGTGTCCCACAAGCTCAGCGAGCGTCGCCCCGCCGCTGGTGCCCCACAGCACCACCGGGCCCACCCCGGCAGCGGCAACGAGGCGCCCGTCAGGCGAGTGCCGCGCATCGAACACGAATCCGGACGCGTGTCGAAGACGCAGCCGCTCGCTGGCGGCGTTGCCTGCCCACAGCCCCACACGCACCGTCCCGTCGTCCATCCCGCGTGCAAGCTCGTCCCCGCTTGGCGAGAAGGACATCGCCGTCACACGTGCCCCAACAGACACCACTGCCGCCTCCTCCTGCCCGTTGTCCACGGCGAAGACACGCACGGCCTCACCCACTTCGGCGTGCCCCGTCACAGCCGCCAAGCGTGCCGCTGACCCACCAGAGCCAGCACCAGCAGGCAGGAACGCCACATCGCGGACGTGCCTGTGCAGCACCTGCTCCGGCCGCATCCCTTCAACGGCGTCGTGCACACGCATCACCTCCTCCTCCACCCCGCCAGCCACAAGCAGACGCCCGTCCGGCGAGAACCGCACACGCCGCACAGGTGTCGCCGCCGCGTCACCGTGCTCCAGGTCCAGCAGCACCGCCCCCGTCGTGGCGTCGCACACCACCGCACGCCCACCTTCCCCGCCTGCCGCGACACGCGTCCCGTCCGGCGAGAAGGCAACGTCGTGCGCAGCAAAGCCACCGCACGCCAGCGACCGCAGCTGTGCCCCAGTCGCAGCGCTGAAGACACGCACCACCCCGTCCGCACCGCCTGCCGCGATTTCCGCACCGCTGGGCGAGTGTGCCACGCTCAGCACGCTGCCCGCATGCTGGATGCGCAGCACACACCGCTGTGACGCACCCGCACCGCACACACTGGCGAACGTGTCGGACACTTCGCAGCTGTGGGGCACAGCCGTCACGGGTGCAGGTGTGGGAGGTGAAGGTGTTGCAGGTGCCGGCGTGTCCGGCACAGGTGTCGCAGGGACAGGTGTAGACGGTGCAGGTGTCGGAGGCACCTGTGTGTCAGGAGCAGGAGTCACAGGTGCAAGTGTGTCTGGCACAGGTGTCGGGGGTACAGGCGTGTCTGGCAAAGGTGTCGGAGGTACGGGTGTCGGAGGTGCAGCTGTAGGCGGTACAGATGTTGGAGGTGCCCATGTGTCAGGAGCAGCACTTGGAGGTGCAAGTGTGTCTGGCGACGATGTCGGAGGTACAGGTGTCGGAGGTGCAGGAGAGATCGGGGGTGGGGTTGGTGCCACGTCGTCCCACAAGAGGACCCTGGCATTAGTGGTGCTGTAGTCTGCAGTGACGATGGTGTCGCTGGTGTGGAAGTACGAAACTGCCTGTGTTGTTCGGGATGACATCGCGTGAGACTGCAGCAGGTTGCCTGTCTCCACGGAGTAGACCTCCATGTCGCCATACCCAGCCACCGCCACTTTGCTCCAGTCCTGAGAGAAGGACATCCCTTACGACCACGACCCCTTTGTAATCTTCTTGTGGAGGGTGTAGTCGCTGAGTTTGTAGATGTTCACCGTGTCCGCCGTCTGGTAACCCAGACTCGCGAAGTAAAGACCATCTGGTGACACGTGCGTGACGTCGACCTTGCTTGTGTGTTCCAGCAGAGCCCTGAGAGGAGCACCGGTCGTTGCATCCCAGACAATCGCCTTGGTATCCCACGACCCGCTGATGATCCTTCCCCCATCAGTGGTGTACGCCAAGCCGTAAACCCGGTCGGTGTGACCCCCAATCAGGGACACCACGAAGGCACCAGTCGCAGCATTCCAGATCGAGATGCCGCCATTGAGATGCCCAGCAGCAACACGTGTCCCGTCCGGTGAGTAGGCAAGAGAGAGGACAGTACCTTTTGAGCCGTCCGACCACAGTTCCTCCCCGGTGATCAAGCTGACGACAGCAACCCCACCGCTCCACAGTCCCACCGCCACTTCGTTCGCAACAGGAGAGAACGCCACGGCGTGCGTATTACTGTAGTCGGGAACCGGAAGTGCAGCACCTGTTGCAACGTTGAACACGGATAAGCCACTCGACCCTCCCACTGCGGCCAACGTGTCGTCACGTGAAACTGCCACTCTCGAAAGCTGATAATTCAGTGTCGCAAGTTCCCTCCTGCACTGCGGACCCACAGACCAGGGGCATAGTGCACTGAAGCACAGCGACAGCAGCGCCGCTACGGCCGCCATGGCTGCGGTGTGTGCAGGGTGTGTGTCCTATCTGTCGGGTGGTGGTGTCAGAGCTGTGGCGCCCCCCTCGGTGACGACACACGGCCTCATCACGGCACCTGTGCCCCCTCCGCTCTGTGCCTTTGTGTGTGTGACACGCATGCTGCTGTGGCACTCACCCTCCTGCGCCGACCCTTCAAACACCGCATACCCGTGCACAAATCCGAGCATAGGTGGCATGTGCGGTGTCTCAGGGAATTGGAGGCGGGGCCGCGGGCCGGGGTGTGGAAAAAACGGTGACTCACCACCTGGTCGTACTCTACGCCACCACCACACCCTTCCTGCTTCTGTTCCCATGCCGCGCCCCGCTATTTTGTTTTTCCCGCCAAAACCGCTGCCACCCCACCACCCCACCCACCCACCCCTCTCCCTCCAGGCTGACTCACTTCATTCATGAAAGGACGGGGCGGAAAGAGCTGCAATCATTGAACCGAGCTGGAGCCGCACCGTCCCAGGCAGGCGCTTCGACTTTTTGATTCTGGAAGCTTATTGGGGGGTGGGGATAGGGACAGAGCGGCATGCGTGTCAGGATACGGAAATACCGGGGGAATGGAACAGGGGGAAAAAAACATCTTGCCGCTGTGTTGGGGTGGGGTGGCAGGTTGAATTATGGGCATGGAGCAATCGGACAGGGTACGGTGTGAAGTGGGTCAAGGGGGAAGATATGACCCCCGATTGAAAACACGGGCTGAGGGGGGATTGTGTTGTGAGGGCGAGTAAGGGGGGGGAGGGACGATGGGGAGAGGGGGGAGAAGGGGGGAAAAAAAAGGAAACGATCTACGTCGCGCACAACAACAACACCAAGAGAAAATGTCACTCCAGTACAGCCGCTCTTTACTCGTATTTTGTTTGTGATGCGTTGACGCTTCCACACACAAAACCTCAACTCCTGTGATGGGGGAGGCTAGTGGTGTGCGGAGCACGTTTGGCTGTGGTGGAGTGACATTTTCTGCTCACAAGTGTGCGTAAAAAAAAACAAGGCGTGGGAACACGGAAACAAAGGAATCAGGGGGGGGGGGGGGAAGGTGGGTGACACGAGAGGACATCCAATATCCCCCGACGAGCCCTCTTCAGCCATTTGCCCCGTGGCTTCACGCTGCTGTTGCTATTGTTGTATTTTGCTTTTATCTATTGCAGCAAAATGGGTGTGTGGGTGGGGGGGGGGGGGGGGGAGAGAGAGGGGGGGGGGCAAAAAAAGGCAAAAATGGATACCCCACGATATAAAGGGGAGGTCGGGGGGTGGTGGTGGTGGGGGTGGGGTGAAAATCTACAAGAAAAAAATGCATGTCAATGTATAGCCAAAATTGATATGATGGTGTTCCCTCGAAGAGGGTGGTCGGGTTTTGCGTTTCGTTTGCTTTGTGGCGGGGGGGGGGGGGGGTGGGGGGGGGGAAAGGGGGGGGCGGTGCATGAAAAAATAGGCGTACGCATTTGGATTATTGACGACCTCCCAGCCTGACGTGCAAGACGACCAGATCCATTTTTTTTATGCACCTATCGCACCGGGCGAAGCTCAAAGAATGCCCCCGAACACACATGAACCCTGTTTGCAGCAGGTGTTGAGAGATCACGTCTCTTTCACGCTGCCACACCCACTGCCAACAAATTAGGGTGGACGACTCGCCCAACTTTTCAGCTAAGCTACTGTGACAAAAAATATTGGCTTCAAAAAAAGAAATTCCTGGGTTTCTCGGCCACTTTTGAGGTAATTGCGCGACAGTCCTGAAGTTGGGAACCCCAAATGTGGAAAAGCAACACCGAAAACTCGATTTTCGGGCCCCACACTGTAGACACAATGTGAATTTTCGGGGGTACCTGGGACCCCCCGTGTTTAAGTCCCCCCCCTGGAGGCGACTTTCGGCCAGGGGGGGGCTTAAACACGGGGGTGGCACGGTGGAGACCAAGAAGACCTCTTCCGCTTCCGTCGTATGGGGGTGATTCCGGTCCGGATGGACTTTTGGCACCCCACTTTTCGACTCTGACAGCACCTGGAGGGCACCAGGTGGCCTAGCGGCCACCTGATGACCCTCCAGACCAGCCCACTCCCGTGTTTAGGTCCACCTGTGCTTAAGTCCCCCCTGGGGGGACTTTTACACGGGTGGTCCCAGGTACGAGCAGTGATCTCGTGCCAGGGCTGGCATGGCCCGACCTCAACATTTTCCCATCACATGTTGTGGAGAGGCCAGACTATCTTCAGTAGACTTTGGGTTTTTGAGTTCGGCCGGGTGAAAATGCGGCGCAGCGTGCGAAAACCCAACGCCACCATGAGAGGCAGGTGGATGAAGCTTGATGACTCAGTCGCGCCGAATCGTACCCAAGTGAAGGACTATCCCCTGGAATGCGACACAGCACCAACCGGTGTGAGACGTGCCTTCAAAATCCTGAAGGATGTTCACCGACCAATAAAGCGACCAGATGGCGGTCCCAAATTTGGGACCGACCCATAAAGCGACCAGATGGTGGTCCCAAATTTGGGACCGACCGAAAAATTGACCAGAGGGCGGTCCCAAATTTGGGACCGACCCATAAAGCGACCAGATGGCGGTCCCAAATTTGGGACCGACCGAGAAAGCGACCAGATGGTGGTCCCAAATTTGGGACCGACCAACAAAGCGACCAGATGGCGGTCCCAAATTTGGGACCGACCCATAAAGCGACCAGATGGCGGTCCCAAATTTGGGACCGACCAAGAAAGCGACCAGATGGTGGTCCCACAATTGGGACCGACCAAAAAAGCGACCAGATGGCGGTCCCAAAATTGGGACCGACCGAGAAAGCGACCAGATGGTGGTCCCAAATTTGGGACCGACCAACAAAGCGACCAGATGGCGGTCCCAAATTTGGGACCGACCCATAAAGCGACCAGATGGCGGTCCCAAATTTGGGACCGACCAAGAAAGCGACCAGATGGTGGTCCCACAATTGGGACCGACCAAAAAAGCGACCAGATGGCGGTCCCAAAATTGGGACCGACCGAGAAAGCGACCAGATGGTGGTCCCAAATTTGGGACCGACCGAAAAATTGGCCAGATGGCGGTCCCAAATTTGGGACCGACCGAGAAAGCGACCAGATGGTGGTCCCAAATTTGGGACCGACCAACAAAGCGACCAGATGGCGGTCCCAAATTTGGGACCGACCCATAAAGCGACCAGATGGCGGTCCCAAATTTGGGACCGACCAAGAAAGCGACCAGATGGTGGTCCCACAATTGGGACCGACCAAAAAAGCGACCAGATGGCGGTCCCAAAATTGGGACCGACCGAGAAAGCGACCAGATGGTGGTCCCAAATTTGGGACCGACCGAAAAATTGGCCAGATGGCGGTCCCAAATTTGGGACCGACCGAGAAAGCGACCAGATGGTGGTCCCAAATTTGGGACCGACCGAAAAATTGACCAGATGGCGGTCCCAAATTTGGGACCGACCCATAAAGCGACCAGATGGCGGTCCCAAATTTGGGACCGACCGAGAAAGCGACCAGATGGTGGTCCCACAATTGGGACCGACCAAAAAAGCGACCAGATGGCGGTCCCAAAATTGGGACCGACCGAGAAAGCGACCAGATGGCGGTCCCAAATTTGGGACCGACCAATAAAGCGACCAGATGGCGGTCCCAAATTTGGGACCGCCATCTGGTCGCTTTGTTGGTCGGTCCCTAATTTGGGACCACCATCTGGTCCATTTTTCGGTGGGTCCCAAGTTTGGGATGAGGAACTCCGTGGGCACCATTGGTCGCCCTTCGGTCGCCACCTGTTCAGACCCCTTTTCAGGGGATTTGAGCCCCAGAGAGACCTCCTGGACCGGTTTTCTGGTGTTTTATGCTCTTCCCGACCCTGTCCTGGCCCACAATGTGGTCTGGAGCGAGGTTCTGCTGATTTCCGCCTGATGCGGACCCTCCTTTGGGGTCCTCCATTTATTTTGCGTCTGACCGTCGCCTTCCCCACCTAGTTCACGAGGGCAAGGTGAAAAACCGTTTTTTAACCCCAAAAATGGCATTTCCCGGGTGGCGACCTCTGGCGACCTCTGAAAAATGTGCCCAAAAAGTGATTTTTGGGACCTTGCGGACCTAGAAAACACAAAGGGAAAAAAATATATTTTTTGTCACACCCCCTCTTGGGGCGGTACGCCAGTCTACAACAAAGGAACATCTTGTTCATACTGTCCAGTGCCGAATAAGGGGCATCACAGCATCGAGCTCCGCAAGGTACACACTCGACACACACAACCCACACGCAAACTCTCGGAATTTGCCCCACCGCACCCTTATTCTACGGGGCGCGGGTTGGAGGTGGGTGGTGTGGTGTGGTGGAGGGGAGGGGTGGGGTGCAGCAAACTAAAAACAACCTCAAGGGGCCCCCCCTCCCGTCGGGGTCCCCACACGGGGCGGGACCTCGGGTGTCGCCTTCGACAACATTGCTTTGAGAAACAAGACGAAGAGGCGCTGCAGCATGGAATCCACGGGCATTGCATCTTGTTCTGTGGCACGGCATCAGACACACCAAGGGACACCGCACACACGTTGGCCTCAGACAACACGACCCAGTTAAGAAGGAACGCCAGCCGCAATCCGGGATGGGGGTGGTGGTGGTGATGGTGATGCTGGTGCTGCTCACAGCAGAGGGAATCTGTGCCTCGCACAACCCTCACGGCATGGAAGCCATGTGCAGCTCGTTGAACCACGGGTGCTGTGTGTGTGTAGGGGGTGTGGGTGTGGGTGGGTGTTGCACTGCCGTGGAGTATATAGATCGAAAAAAAGAAGCCGGCGGTACGTAATGTGTTTGTTTGTGGTTTGTGCAACCGGGCAACAATGATATAACCAGGGGCCAAAATCCGGCAAAAAAAAATCAGCAGCAAACCCCCGCAGCCTGATGAGGTGGTGTATTTGTTTCCCAAAGGCGCTGCCTCCAGGTGGCTCAACCACGACCCCCTCCCCTCCCCTGCTCGCTCTCTCTGTCCTGCAGCCCCTCCCCAGCGCCACACGCTGCTGCACCATACCTGTGCAGCCACCGCTGCTGTGATGCGGGTGCTCGGGTCGTACGTCAGCAGCTTGCCCAGCAGGTCGATCCCCAGGGCATCCACCTCGCGGCAGACGTCAGCCAGGTTCTTGCGGCCCCACTTCGGGAACACAGGCTTGTAGTCGGGCAGCAGGGTGACGCCGGGCCACGTCCGCTCGTCAGGCGTCCCCAGCAGGCGGAACACCTGGAACAGCTCGTCGATCTCGCAGTCCCCAGGGAACAGCGGGGACTTGGTGGCCATCTCAGGCATGATCACGCCGCAGCTCCATGTGTCCACCACGGTAGAGTAGCGCTTCTCGCCCAGGAGGATCTCGGGAGCACGGTACCACAGCGTCACCACCTCGTGGGTGTAGGCGGGCAGCGGCACCTGATAGCACATCACAGGGGGGACGGGTGTTGAAATAGAAGGAGAAGGAAAGAGAAGCGAATGACACAGCAGAGGGATCCCCTCCCCTCCCCAGTGGCGTTGCGTGATGGGATACCTGGAATGCCCGGGCAAGGCCGAAGTCGGCGATCTTCAGCACGTCACCTGTGACCAGCAGGTTCTGCGGCTTCAGGTCGCGGTGGATGATGCGGTGTGAGTGGCAGAAGGCAAGCCCTGTCAGCAGCTGGTGCATCATCGACTTGAGGCGGCGCCCGCGGAACTCGCCCTTCTTGATGACCTGCCTCAGATCGCTCTCGCAGCACTCGAAGACCAGCAGCAGCTTGTGGGAGTAGGTCACGACGTCCAGCATCCGCACCACATTCTTGTGCTTCAGGTTGCGGAGGATTGAGATCTCGCGCAGCTCCGTGCCTGCGATGCCCTCGCTGTTCGTCTCGCTGCGGATTTTCTTCACAGCAACAGGGATCTTCAGCACAGTGTCGAAGCCCTGTGCGGGGGGTGCGGGGAGATGGGTAGGTGGGCAAGCACAGCCATCAACAGACATACCTTGTAAACCTCGCCATACGTCCCCTCGCCAAGCTTCTGCTCCAGGCTGTAGCGGTTCCCCGTAGGGTTGTGGTACGTCGCCATGTCTTCTTCTTCTTCCTACCGGTGTACAGCAACCCCCAACCCTTGCCTCGTCTCTCCCTCCCCTAGTGTTAGTGTAGTGCTTTTGCCGGGCGTCGAAGGCGGAAAGGCAAAAGCTTGACGGAGAGAGGGGGGGAGAATTCGTCGCCTCGTCGCGGGGGGGGATTGGGGGGCTGGGGAGGGTGTGAGTGTGTGTGTGGGGAACCTGAACAGACAGACAAAATCCCTGCAGGGGTTGGGTGTGTGGTGGGGTGGGGGCGGTGATAAAAATGACAGAGAATAGGGGGGGGGGGGCAGTGAAGGAGAAGTAAGTATGGGGGTGGATACGCACAACAGAGGAGGGTGGGAGGGTGGGAGGGTGGGTGGGTGGGTGGGTGGGTGGGTGGGGGGCTACTCCCTTCCACGACGAACATCTGCTATCTAGGACAAACAAAACAGCGCACTGGCCGGGGTTGGGCTGCTGAGGGCGCAGTGCTGGCGGCGCAAAGGAGGGCCGGGCCGGGGGGACATTAGCCCTTAGGTAGGGGGGAGGGGGGGTGTCAAAACACACGCTCAAGCTCCGGCAAGCCGGAAGCGTCTGCACTTCACACGAAACGTGCATTGAGCTGGCACTCAACGTGGGATTGGAGGGAGCGGGGGGGGGGGGGGGGGTGCAGGGGGAAGGCACTGTTCTGCGGCGTTTCTAATATTTTTTGTGTCAAACGCACCGTGCTCACGGGAAGGCGTTCAGAACTAAAAAAAGGTTGCAGTGGGAGCAGTGTTTTGTTCACCTACACTCCACGCCCCAACGTGCAGGTGACCAGAAGGTTGCACACACAAAACAAAAGAAACCCGGCAATCATTTTCGTATACATGGGACGGGGGGGGGGGGGTAGGGGGGGTCAAATGGGGGTGACACACGGTGGGATCTTGTAAATTTTACATGTATAACTACAAGTATATACATGTATTATACATGTATAATACTTGCATGTCAACTATTATACATGTATAATACATGTATATGCCTGAAATATACATGTAAAATACATGTATATCAAGTAAAAATACAAGTATAATACTTGCATGTCAACTATTATACTTGTATTTTTACTTGATATACATGTATTTTACATGTATATTTCAGGCATTTACATGTATTTTACATGTATAATACTTGTCATGCAAGTATTATACATGTAAAATACTTGCATGACAAGTAAAATACATGTATAATACTTGCATGACAAGTATTATACATGTAAAATACATGTAAATGCCTGAAATATACATGTAAAATACATGTATATCAAGTAAAAATACATGTATAATAGTTGACATGCAAGTATTATACATGTATTTTTACTTGATATACATGTATTTTACATGTATATTTCAGGCATATACATGTATTATACATGTATAATAGTTGACATGCAAGTATTATACATGTATAATACATGTATTATACTTGTAGTTATACATGTAAAATTTACAAGATCCCACCGTGCAAACACGATTTTTCAAAAAACCGGCGCAGAGGCCCCAAAGCCCCCGTAAACCCTCCAAACCCCCCCAGATCGGTCCGGAAACCCATCGAACCCCACTTTTCCACCATTCCGGGCACCTCAGGTGCCCGAATTGGGGTACCTAAATTTTGTGCCACCGTTTGGTACCGTACAGTGCCACTGTGTGGGAGGTTGGAAAAGAAAATGCCCCAACACACCACATCTGAGGGTTGCAATGCATGTTGCTTGCCAACCACGTCATCCGGTGGGTGTCAGGCGCTATGTAGGTGGCATCAGCCAGGTCTTCGATGTGTTCTGGCTTGTATATGTACCTCCCTGCCTGCGGCACAGGCACTGCCTTTGTCCCCCACACCAGCCACAGAGAGCGTATTGTACTCGGTCCACGGTTGCTGATTCATTGTGATGCGTTGTATCCTCGAGTGAACGTCACACACTAGTGACACCACCACCCGCCATCCGAGAGCTGTATTGACTTTGCGCGCTTCCGTTGCATTCACCTCGCCACGCATATTGCACTGTTCAGTACCAGTGCTCTTGGGCCAGGCAAAGTAGACCGCAGCAAGTACCAATTCTGGCACAATGGGTACCACGACAGCGCACTTCGTGTGTTCCCGGAATGTACAGCTCGTGTTGCAACAGTCGTTGTCAACACATCCCGGTTGTGGAGCACTGCTGCACAGGAATCACACGACCATCTGGACTTGTTCCGTACCTACAGGCAGCCTCCCGGTGCATGGTGGCAGGGAGGTACATATACAAGCCAGAACTCATCGAAGACCTGGCTAATGCCACCTACATAGCGCCTGACACCCACCGGATGACGTGGTTGGCAAGCAACATGCATTGCAACCCTCAGATGTGGTGTGTTGGGGCATTTTCTTTTCCAACCTCCCACACAGTGGCACTGTCCGGTACCAAACGGTGGCACAAAATTTAGGTACCCCAATTCGGGCACCTGAGGTGCCCGGAATGGTGGAAAAGTGGGGTTCGATGGGTTTCCGGACCGATCTGGGGGGGTTTGGAGGGTTTACGGGGGCTTTGGGGCCTCTGCGCCGGTTTTTTGAAAAATCGTGTTTGTCCACGTAAAAGGGTGGCATTTGACCCCCCCTAGGGGGGGGGGGGGGGGGCCGTGTCTAAGTCCCCTCCCTGGAGGCGATTTTCGTCCGGGGTGGGGGGGACTTAAACGGGGTGGCACGGTGGAGACTAAGAAGACCTCTTCCCGCTTCGTCGTAGGGGGGACATTATGGTCCGGATGGACTTTTGGCACCCCCACTTTTCAACTCTGCGTGAGAGCTGGGCTACGCTTGTAAAATGGGAATGAGTGAAGCCCCCAAGCCACTTAAGGTAGATTTCTCTTCTTCAATCCCGCAGAAGATTGGACAGAACTCTAGATTCTGCAGACCAGGCCCAAACTGCGGAAGAGCCAGTTGATGATGTGACATTGGTGTGTTGAACAGAAGATGGCAGCTCCAAGCTGGATTGCCTGGGCACCAGATATCATACACAGGCAGCCTCACTCACCGAAGCGCCGGGTGTACTCGCTGCGACGCATGCGGTGCTTCGAGCTGGCGTGGCGCAGCACAGACTCTGCGGAAGGGAACGGCTCGCCAGATGCCAGCGCAACTGCCCCGCACACAGCACACGCATGGGTGCTGCCCGCAGGGTGCTCGTCGTCATGGTCCCGCTTCCGCTTGCTGCTGCCGCTTGCTGGCACTTCCTCACGAGCACCCTGTGTTGCGTCTGCTTCTGATTCTGCACTGTCACTGTCCCCAAGAGCGTCTTGCATGAGCGCCAGCACCGCCTTCGCACCCCGGCCCTTCAGTCCCGTTGCCACTGACATGCATGTCCTCCCGTCAGCATCAGGCTTCGTCGCGTCTGCCCCACGTTCCAACAGGACAAGGCATACAGGCACATTTGCCGCAAGTATCGCAGCGAGCAGCGGTGGCACTGCACCGTCGTTGATGCCGGCACCGTGGTCCAGTAGCAGGGTCACGACCTTCACGTCCCCCGATGCCGCTGCATGCCCCAAGCACGTCCGCCCGTCGTTGTCCTGTGCACCAACGTCCGCACCCTTCTCCAGCAGTGCCGTGCACCTCGCCAGCCCATTCGACCGTGGCACCCGCATCAGCGCCGTTCGACCATTTCTGTCGCGCGCATCTCTGTCTAGCTTCGGTGATGCATTCAGCGCGCCAAACAGCGCGAGACTCTTGGCAACCACTGTGTGTAGCAACGGCAACCCTTCTCTGTTGCATGCGTTGGGGCACGCACCTGCAGCAAGAAGTGCAGCGAATGCATCCTCGCTCTTGCTTCCGACTGCGATGCGCAGAGCTGTCAAGCCGTCGCCGTTGTGGGCACAGAGGTCGGCACCATGCGATGCGAGTGACACAACCAGCTGTGCGCACGCCTCGTGTGCCTGCTCAGGCCTGGGGAAGACGTCACGGTTGGCTTCTGACACAGCGTGCATCAGACATGTCCATCCGTTGCAGTCCTGGACAGTCACGTCTGCCGTGCGCTTAGCGGCCTTCAAGTACGCGAGAATGTCGTTGCAGGCAACCAGCCTCTTGGCGGAGGCTGCGTGCAGGAGGCATGTCATCCCGTCACTGTCCTGTGCACCCACATCAATGTCTGCGCGCTGAAAAAAGAATGCGACGCTGTACTCCAATTGTGCAGTTCGCATCAACACTGTGCAACCAGTGCTGTCCACCACATTCACGTCGAGACGTGGCTCCGCGACCAACGCCTTCAGCATCTGCAAGTAGCTTTTCAGTCGCTTTTGATCCCTCTGGTACCTCTGCTCCCCCGGGTAGTGATGCCCCGGACGAAACTGGATCGGGTAGGTCGGGTCCTGTGTTATGGCTTCCTGTATCTGTTGCACCTTGCGGTATAGGCAGTGCAGAAACCAGTCGCCTTTGCCGTCGCGAATGTTGATAGCGGCACCCCTTTGCACCAGAAGCATAAGCACCTCCTTCGTGGAAGCATACCACAGCGCCGTGGCACCTTCGCCATCCGTCGTATCCAGTTCCACACCGTGGTCCAGCAGCATCGCCACAGGGAGGCACTCCCCCTGTGCACAGACACGCATCAGGCACGTCTTGCCGGTGCCGTCTGCTGCATTGGCGTCCGCACCGTGCTCGATCAGCACGTCGAAGAAGCCCAAGCAGGTTGCCTTAAGCAGAGAGACGTTGCGCGGCACTTCGGCACCCAGCTCCACAAGCAGGTGGCACACGTCTGTGTTGTCGGAGTTATGCTGCAGCACAGCAGACAACAAGGCGTCGGTCAACCAGGACTGCCGCAGGGTGCCGTGTGAGGCAATAGCACGTACTATCGACACCTTGTTTTTATCAACAGCACTGCCCAGTGTGTTTCTCAGCACCGTAGGGTCCTGCGGTACAAGCTCAGTGAATACCCAATCACGATCGAAGTCAACAGCATCGGAGAAGAACGAGGAACTGAACCCAGTGACCCCATGTTCAGCCAGCGCCTGCACAAAATCACGCTTTTGGAGCCGGCCATGGTATTGCGGGATTTCATGCCAGCGCTTTCCACGCACGTCGTGAATCAACGGAATGCACTTCTTATCTGCAAACATGACCCTGCACACTGGGAGGTTGGACTTGTCCACAGCAGCGGTGACAGCAGCGTGCACGGTGTGCCACAAGAAACCATCACTCAGCGAGTCACCCCATGCAAGGAGCATGAGACGCACAGTCTCAGTGTCCCCCCGCTCCACAGCCTGCATCAGGTCGGGAGTCCTGGAACTAAGGGAGACACCTTGGTCCTGCAGGGTAAGGACGGCCGCATCACGTTCATCAGGCATGACCTCGATGGTGCTGCCCGACGACAGGGCAGCGACGCTGCTGTCGTCGGACAGGAGCAGCCCCTCTGGCCTCAGCTTCATCCCGAATTTGGTGGACGCTTTTTCGTCGAGCCCCAGCGCCTTGCGCACCGCGGTGTGCAGTGCAGCCAGCTTCGGCTCGCTGGAAAACTCACACATGACCTCATGGTCCCCGAGCACCACACGCAGCTCCATCGCAGGTGCTGTGTCTGTGTCTCCTGTAGGAGTGGGTCCTCCATTCGCTGAGGCATTGTGTGCCTGGTGTGAAAAGGGAAGGAAGCGGGTGCGCCGCCAGCAAGCCAGTGGAGAGCCGCCAGCTGCACTGTCGGGATCGTATGACCTTTTCGAAGGAAAATGAGCACACCTGTTGGTCTGCACATCACACAAAGGAATTGGATCAGTGCAAGAACAGAGCTGTGTGGAGCGGGATGTGGGGTGTGGGGTGTGGGGAGGGGCAGCGCACGCGCGTTAACGTGACCTACACACAGCAGACGATCTGACATGCGGAGGAGCCCTCGAGTAACACCCCCAGCAGAATATGGTGTGCGTCGCAACGCATCACCGGCAGGGCTTTTCCTAAAGCTGGGGGTCCGGGGGGCTGGTGACCGAAATCGGCAGTGATTTTCCCCCGTGGCGAAAAAACAAAATTTCCAGGCCATTTTGGCCATGGGGTGTCTGTTTGCACCCCTTACTCGGGGTTGCCATGTGGGCTCAGACCCCCGTAGACATGCAGGTCGGAAGGTGCGGAGGAATGCACCAATGAACACAGACACACGGCCCCTGCTGCGGGCCTCAGCGCGTACCTTCTTCGCCTGCTTCAGAGGCTGCCCCCGACGAGCCGCGGCAGCGGATGCGAGGAAGGGTGGTTTGGTGTCCCGGGGGTCCTGTGGCGGCGCCTGGGTTGGCTGACGGGGCAAGGGCCCAGGGAGGGGCCGTGGCATCGGCATTGGCGGCACCGGGGCGGCAGAGGGGGCTGGGGCTGTGTTGTATGAGCCACCACTCTGCTGGGCACCACCTAGCGCCAAGTTGTTGTGGGCGGGAAGGCCACCCGCGTGGGAGGCCGCCGCCGCCGCCGCCGCAGGGGGCTGCCCACCCGCTGCCTGGGGGGCATCCGCGTGGCGCTGGGCAGGTCCTCGAGGATGCCGCGCACTCACTGCAGACGCGGCGCCAGCACGACGAGCAATGCCAGTGCTCTGCGCGGGTGGCCGCCGTCTTACCGCAAGGCCCAGCACACGTGTAGTCTTCTGTGGTGCAGCGGGTCCCGTCGACGACGACCCGCAGGTCACCCGCCCCGGTCGAGCAGGTCGTGGCAGAGGTGGAAGCTGGGGCGGCCGGCAGCACGAGAAGGTAGTCCCGCACGGCTGCCGGGATGAGCAGGGGCTCATAGTGACCCTCCTCGTTCCGGGGGTGACCGTCGGCCCCAAGGTGTCTGACGTGCAGCAACGCCACCGCCCCCCGGAACAGCGCCCCCCCCCGCGGGGAGGAACACCTGTGGAAAAGCGCTGTCTAGCCAGCGCCGCCTCCTTTGCTGCGACGGTGTCGCGGGAGCTGTGCAGGTCAGCACGGAGCTGTTCTGCATCCTGGTGGCTGTCGCGCCCTGCCGCATCGTGTCGGGCCTCCGCCTGGCTCAGCCTGCGGTGCGCTGCACTGCTGCTGCGCCTCTGCCAGGGCGGCCTCCTTGTGCGCTGCTGCCGTTGTCAGGTCAGCGATCTGCGACCGCAGCTCTCCCACCACATCCTCCATGCCTGCGAGGGTGCGTGCCAGCATCCGGATCTCCTTCTCGGCGTCCTTCCCAGGGCTGCCCGTTGTGGCAGGCGGGTCAGGCTCTGTCAGGGCAGGGGTGTGTTGGCGTGCGTGGGGTGAGGGATGGGCAGCCCTGACCTGTCAGGCGACACCCGAAGGATGCACCTGCAAGCGACCTTGCCCCTGTCTGCACCTTGCCTTGCAAGGGCTGTCTGCAGACTGGGGAAGGCAAGCCTACCACCCTGATCCCAGGAGGCACACCGAACGCTCGGGCATGATCTCGCCCCAAAATGCACAGTTTTGCGCGGAGTGAAAAGAGAGGGGAAGGCTTTCAGTGACACCACCAAGGTTGTGCCGATGTTGTTGCGTTTCAGGTGATTCGAGTGATTTGCCAGGAGGAGAGGGTGGGGGAGGGGGGACCCCAAGCCACCCCCGGGGGGGGTTCACCGTGGTGAAAGGGTTGGCTCGGGGCACGTCCAGAAGTATCGTTCCAAAGTGGTCTTGCAAACTTGGACAAAAGGTTCAATTTGATAGAAACACGCAATACGGTGGTCGCAGCAAGCGATGTCATACCAGGTGCGCGGCGCTTGTGTTGGTGTCGCTGGGTCAGCCGCACCAACTTCGGTGTCGTCGTAGCCCATCTCTTCATTTAGGAACAGCGAGCTGTTACTCGGAAAACTGTCATTCACCCGCTTCATGGGGGTTTCCCCTTCGGAGCCATCTTCCAGCTCGCGTTTCCGCTTCTTCTCCTTCTTCTCTTTCCGATCCTTCTTGTCCTTTATTTCCTTCTTCTCCTTCCTCGACTTCTTATCCTTCTTCGTGAAGATCGGCTTCTCGTCCTCCTCCTCGTCTTCGTCCTCGTCCATGTCGTCGCCCCACTCGCCCCACCCGGAGGCCTGAGGCGACGCGCTCTCCTCCGCGGCTGCGCCCTCGATGGTGCTGAGGAGTGACTCCAATTCGGCTGCGGCGGCCTCTGCCTCGGCCTGCCAGGTCTTCAGGTCCTCCAGCGCTGTGTCCCGCTGCTCGCGGAACTGGCGGCCGTGTGCCTTCAGCTTCTGCACCAGCGTGGTCTGGTCCTCCGCAGCAGACTTCGCCTTATCGAGGGCATCCTGCAGGCTCGCCACCTCGGCCCTGCTGGCACGCAGTGTGTCCTCCAGCTCTGATACCGATGGGGGTTCAGGGTCCTCCATCGAGTCGTCGCCCCAGCCGTCTGCATCAGGCTTCTCAGGCTCCGGCTGCGGGGCAGGGGCCTGCTGGGTCTGCAGGGAGGCACGCAGTGCCGCCACCTCCTGCTCCAGCGCGGTGTTGGTGTCGGACAGGGTGGCCAGCTCCTGCTTCGATGCGTCGGCAGTGCTGGCAGCCTTCTGTGCGTCGTCTGCGAGGGTGTCGCGCTCGCCCTCAAGTGCCTCCACACGCTCCTGCAGCACACGCACCTGTTCACGCGCAGCAGTCAGCTCCTCAGATGCGTTGTCCTCAGGCTGCGGCGTTGCTTCCACCTGCTCCTGCGGCTCCTCCATCGAGGGCTCCATCGAATCGTCCCACCCGCCCCTGCTGCTTCTGCTGCTTCGGGTGCGTCTGCCGTGCTGGGCTGTGCCTGCAGCTGCTCCTGTTTGCACGCACTGTTGCAGCCGGCACGCACCGCGCCGGCTATGCCTCACGCCCTCCTCGGAGAGGCACTGAGTTGGCCCCACACTCTAACCCGAGTGGGGCATCCGCTGCAGTGGGCACAAATCCAAGCTACACACTGCACTTGGGAGGGGTGGGTGGGTGGGTGGGTCGGGGAGATGGGGGTTCCGTCAATACAAACCTTTTCAGAAGGCCATTTCACGTTGGTCCCCCCCTCCTTCGACCCCCACACACCCACCCCAACAAGCTCCCCCCGGACAGCAGCACATGTTGCAGACAGGCTCTAAACTGAAGATGTGGCCAATACCCTCTACAATACCCTCCGCACCTGACACGACTTGCAACCAAGGTGATCTTTCGATCCCCGGACGGAGGAGCCAGTCTTTGTCACACAGAGGAAGCGCTGAGAAAAAAAAATTGAGAAGAAAATCATAGAATCAGACTCAGAATAACACCCTCCCCTCCCCTCCCTCTGACAAGCACAAAAAAAATAACTCTACTTCAAAAAGGCATGCAGGGAAAGTGAGGGGAAGGGGTTCTTTGGGGTTTTTAAAGTCGAGAGTCAAAGTAGAGGCAAGCCACCCCAGCACCTTCTTGCAAAGTGCGAAGATGAGGGGGGGGGGGGGGAAGCGATGTCCACAGGTTCATCGTACCCACCTCCACACCCCCGCACACGTCACACGGAGCACCGTGCCATCCAATGGCAAGCCTGAAACAACGGGGGAATATGGGCCAGAGAAATAGCCTGTGATATGCCGTTGTATGGCAGAGGCACGAAAGAGACGGCAGTCCGTTTTTGTCCCTCAGCGGGTGGGCTGCTGAGAGCAGGGGAAAAAAATCTGCGGAATCCCCCCTGGGCCTCTGCAAAACTTTGTGTCTGCAAATCAAGAAAGGGGGGAGAAGAACCAGCGGGTATTCGTCGCTGAACACCCCACACGCCTGCTGTGTCCTGCATGATCTGCATAGCAAAGTTTCCTGCGTTGTTGGCACAACTCCAAAAAAATACTACGAGAAAAACTTGGCCTCTATGCTGTGAGTGTTGCATTGGACGCTTCCATCCCCCCTCTCCCCCCTCCTCCGCCTTTGTCAGTTTTGGGGTTCAGCCCCCCCCCCCCCCTACAACATGGCAGAAGAGCTTTGGGGGGCACATAATAAACAAAACACAAAAACACAAGCCACAACAGGGGAAATTCCCTGTCGTTGGCTCACAACACCACTGTGTGTGTTGTGCCACCAGGGCACAGCACGGGCCGACACCAGGGACGGACAAGGGGGGGCTGAACCCCGGGGGGATCTGGGGTGAGTGGGGGTTGCGAAGCAGCGCCACAGAGAACAGACGCCACACCGCTGACTATGGGGTCTGAATGCCCATGAGAGCGGTCCGCACGCCTCCTCTCAGCTCGCTCCACCACCCACCCCCCCCCAGCCCCCAGCCCTGCAATGTTGTCCTCTCCTGTGCAGCCTGTCAAACTAGTTTAGGAGCACGGTGGACCCCCACCCCCCCTGGAGCGGGGGTCAGAGCAACCCCCGCTAGCGGGAGTCTGCACTGCCTATTTTTGGTGCCCACACGACGACCCCACGATAGCGGGGGTCCATACCCCCACTCGCGGGGGTCGGACCCTCGTCAGACCCCCGCTTTTCCGATATCCCAAAAGGGTCTACCCCGACGTGCGGGAGTCCACCGTGTGGAAAGTTGAGGGAAATACGGTAGGGGTGAGGGTGGGGTTTGATCGCCGAGAGTGAATGGAAAAGCAAACCTCCCAGCACCTTCTTGCAATGTTAGTCCTTTTTGTAGTCACTACACCAGGGGTGAGGGGGGAGGGGGGTAGATCGGGGACCTACCACACGCAGATCATCGGAGCACACAGAACACACACAACACACACAACACCCCCCACATCTTCATACAACTGATGCCATAAGGACACCTCGCCCAACATCGACTCGTTTACACTTGGATGCGGGCAGGGTTCTCAGGAAATCCGCAACGGGAAGCTCCGACTCTTCGAGAAGAGCGAGAATCTCCGCTACAATGTACAGCTGCCTATCCCCTGCGTAATCGCTGCCCCCGAAGTAAGGCGTCACCAGCAGTGCATTGCCCGGGTCGCACCTGAGGTACTCTGGTCTGTCGTCAATCTGGAGGCAGTCCTCCTTGTTGCGGGGAACCAGGTCCAGCGGCTTCAGGTCCGGCAGGAAGGGCCAGTCGGAGGGGCCGGCCTCCGCCCCACCCTCCTCGTAGCACAGCGAGTCGGAACGGATCACGTGCTGGAATCCGACGGGAGCATTGGGCGGCAGGGAGGCGCCCTCCAGCGCCTGGATCACAGACTCGACGTAGCGCAGCCCGCCGACGGTCCACAGGACACCCTCGATACCGGGTGTGCCCTTCAGCACCTGCATCACGTCGCGGCTGCCGGGGCGGAGGCTGAGGAGGAAGTCGCCGCGCCCGTCTGGGCCCTGGATGCGCACCGCGTCAGACAGCCCGGTGGTGGCGGGGAGCGGGCCCTGCGATGCCCAGCCCGACTCGGTGCAGCCCGCAGGCGCGCCGCGCGACTCGGTTCCGCCTGTGCCGTCCAGCGGCTCGACGTGCGCCAGCGTCTCGTGGAGGTCCAGCAGCACGGTGCGCGCCCTCCGCCCCGAGGCAGCGGCGACCGCAGGGCTGCGCGGTGGGAGGACAAGGCCCACATCGGATACGGCGGTGCGGTCGACAGGCTGTGCCCAGTAGTGCTCCGCAACGGCGTGCGTGTATTGCTGCCGCTGGATCACGCCCCGCAGAAGGTGCTTGTCGTACCGCATGGCCCCTCCGCACACGCCCCGTTTGCCCCCTGGACCTGCGGGTGGGTGGTGGTGGTGGTGGCGGTGGTGGCGGGAGTGGTGGTAGAGTTGTGTGAGGCTGATGTGGCTCTCTCTCTGCGTTGCAAATTCCGAACGTAAACTCAGATGGTGGTGGGTGCCACGAGGTCCCTGTTATGCCCTCCGCCATTTGCTCAGCACCCTGCCATCTGCAGGGCTTCTCTGACCATGTTCCTTCGCATTCCAAGACCTTCACGCGGCACCAGCGACGGGAGCAGGAGGGACGCCAGCTTGACCGCGACGCACACACATCGCGGGCTACACTGCCGTGCCCTCCGGTCGCTGTTCATGGAGCAATACCTTGTGTCAGTCGCGTGAACGTTTGTGGGGTGGGGTGAACGGGGACCAACTTGTCTGACCGCGGGCTTCCGCCTCACACACATTCTCGAGGCATCCGAAGAGGTGCAGGATCTTAGTGCCTGTGTGCACACATGGGGGTGATAAAGGGATGGGGGCGTAGCGGAAGAAGAATCGGTCACCAATGGGATGGCCTCCCTTCACTCGCTATGCAGGTTGCACGAAAAGAGGTGTGGGGTCGTGGGAAGAATACGGAAGCAGGCCCCCTGACCTAAACCGGCCAAGAAAGCGCCTCCAGGGGGGCTCGAACACGGAGGTCCCAGGTATGTTGTGCAAGAAACTCGGCAGGTTTGTCCAAAAGAAGGAGGTGAAGAGCGAGGGGTTGAGGGCGAGAGGGAGAGGGAGAGGGTCGGAAAGAAACACGAGAACCCAGAAGACGTGCCCGACGACACTCGCCCTTGGAGCAAAGCAGTGCAAGGTCGTCGGATGCAAGGCGCCACGTCTCCCGGGTGATGGTGCTATAGAAAGGTCTCTACAGTCCGCTGGCTCTTGGGTCACACTCGTTATGAGACGTTGATGATTCACTCACACAAAACCTCAACTCCTGTGACAGGGGAGGCGGGTGGCGTGTGAAGCACGCTTGGCTGTGATGCCGTGACATGTTCTGCTCACAGGTGTGCGGAACAATTCTCCCGCAGGCCAAGTCCGGTCTGAAAGCAAAAAGGGGATAAGGACAAGCAATACGATAATGAACCATACACAGCAAGGTTCTCCACAACACGTGTGCCTTCTCACCCTGTCGGCAGGGCACAGGAGTACAGGGAAACTCGCACCCAGCCGTCGATGACTGAAGTGGGATCCCAGTTGCTGGTTCCGATGTAGTTGCTGGTGCGTGTCACCACAACAGGCTGGTGCAGCGGGTGGATGACACACAGCCGGTCGTTGATGTAGATAGCACCCACACCGTCGACATTCGACCCAGTGACGGGCGTGACGCGTACATCCACAGTGAGTGGGGTGTTGATGAACACGCCGTCTTCGCACACCAACCTCTGGTGGACGTTCCCCCGAAACACCTCCAGCACAAGATGGTTGGTATCGGCATGCACTCCCAGGACCACGTTGTCCTGCGCGACACCGTTCCCAAAGTCGAAGATGCGTGCCATCGGCTTGTGGGTCCGGATCGTCAGTGTCACCCTGGCGAAGAACCCACCACCGAAGGTCAACGGGGCTTGCGTGTCGAACGGCTGGCCGAGGAACTGCCCAACCCGAAACATATTGTCGCAAGCCTGCCGCGGCAGGGGACAGGAGGAGATGTCAAGACTGTTCACCTTGCCGTCGATGACAGAGGTGCGATCCCAGTTGCTGGTTTTGATGAAGTTGCTGGTGCGCGTCAGCATAACAGGCTGATGCAGCGCCTTCCTGACACACAGCTGCTCGTTGATGGTGATGGCACCCACACCGTCGACATTCGACCCAGTGACAGGTGTGATGCTCACCTCCACAGTGACTGGGGTGAGGAGGGGCACGTCGTCTTCGCACACCAGCATCTGGTGGACGTTCCCCCGAAACACCTCCAGCACAAGATGATTCGTGTCGGCATGCACTCCCAGGACCACGTTGTCCTGCGCGACACCGTTCCCCAAATCGAAGATGCGTGCCATCGGCTTGTGGCTGTAGAACGTCACTGTCGCCTTGGCGTAGAATCCACCTCCGAAGGTCAACGGGGCTTGCCAGTTGAACGCCCCGCCGGGCTGGAACTTCCAATCTGCGTAGCATTGCAAGGCTGCATCGACAGGGGACAGGAGGAGACGTCAAGGCTGCTCACCTTGCCATCGATGACCGAGGTGCGATCCCAGTTGCTGGTTTCGATGAGGTTGCTGGTGCGTGTCACCGCAACAGGCTGATGCAGCGCCTTCCTGACACACTGCTGCTCATTGATGTAAATGGCACCCACACCGTCGACATTCGACCCAGCGACAGGTGTGATGATCGCCTCCACAGTGACTCGGGTGAGGAGGGGCACGTCGTCTTCGCACACCAGCATCTGGTGGACGTTCCCCCGAAACACCTCCAGCACAAGATGGTTGGTATCGGCATGCACTCCCAGGACCACGTTGTCCTGCGCGACACCGTTCCCGAAGTCGAAGATGCGTGCCATCGGCTTGTGGCTGTAGAACGTCACTGTCGCCTTGGCGTAGAATCCACCTCCGAAGGTCAACGGGGCTTGCGTGTCAAACATCTGGCCGTCCTGATAGCTAGCAACCTCGACATCCAAGCAAGGCAGGGGACAGGAGGAGACGAAAAGGCTGGTCACTATGCCGTCGATGGGGTAGGAGCCGCCCCAGCTCTGCTCTACGGAGTTCTTGCTACGTTCCACCACCGCAGGCAGGGGCAGCGGGCCCGTGACACACCACACACCGTTGATGTAGATGCTCGCCACACCCTCTGTAGGAGAAGACCCATCACGCAAGATGTTCACCTCCAGAGTGAAGGAGAATCCACCCGGCACAGGGACGAATCTACAGACGACGTTCTTGACTGCGGGGAACATCGACACTGCAAGGTGATGCTGCCGAGCGGGCCACACGCTGATCCGGACGTATTCCCGAAGGCCATTCCCGAACTCGACAATAGTGCCCACCTGTGTCAAGCTGTCGAGAGTCACCGTTGCGTGCACGTAGATCGGTCCGCCAAACGTCAGCGGATCCTCCCCGACGAAGTCGCCCCTGCTGAAGTCTACAGTACTGAGGGAAGTCTTTGGATTGTCGCAAATGGGGCGCATGCGGCACGTCGTGATCCTGAGGTCCTCCACCGTGCCTTTGAGGGGTTCATCGTCCTCCCAGTTGCTGCTGCCGATGAAGTTGTTCCTGCGTGTCATCACCTCAGGCTGGAGGAGCGGGCCCTCGGCACACTTCTGACCATCAACGTAGATCCTGCCCAGGACATCTGCCCCGGCGTTAGGTGTAATGGTAACCTCGACGTCATGCCACTTGTCGAGGGAAAGGAGAACGGGAGAACTGCAGCTGATAGACTTCACAGCACCGTCACGGAACACTTGCAGCATCAAGGAAACCGTGTCATCTCCGAGTGTGAGAAGCACGTTGTCGTTCCCAGCACCGTTCCCGAAGTCAAAGATGCGACCCCGCTTTGTGTACATTGTGAGGGACACCCTGGCCTGCATGTACAGCGATCCCCCAAAGACGAACGTGCCCACCCCATCATCCAGTGTCGAGTCCTCAGACGACAGCTTAACACTGTTGACATCCTCATAATACATCCCGTAGGCATTGCACGCCCTGCCCCAGCCAGCCTTAGTCACGGTATCAACATCCTGTGCCGCAACGTCAGCAGCACGGGGTTCGCCCACTGCCTGCTGCACCACCACGGCCAGCATGCCACACACGCACACGGACCACCGCATCGCCATATCACACGCTGCAACCTGCGCAGGGTGGTGGTGGTGGTGTTCCTGTGCCGACCAAGACTGCATGGCACTCCGGAGGGGGGGGTGCCATGCAGAGTCCTGCATCGGCAACGACAATGGCACCACAAGGGCGAGGGCAACAGGCCGGCTGCCGAAGGGGCTCCATGAGGCTCAGGAAGCGTCCGTTCCTCTCCCACATTGAGGCACACGATGGTTCTGCTGTGCTTATCGTGCTGTACTCCCGCACACACCACCGGATAGGCTTTGGACAGGCATGCCTTCATCTCAGCATCTTCAGCACAACAAGGCAAAGGCACAGAAAGGGTTCGAAACGATTTATGTGGGTCAGGGCGGGCAGGGCAGATGACACAGAGAACAGGCATATCCCTCTTGCAACCACTTCTCTTGCCGGGGCTAGCAGGGGTGTGAGGGGGGAGGGTTAGGGGTACGGGGAAACCTCCCTCCGCACAATATGACTGGTGCAGGGGTAGCCACCGAGCAAGGCTCTGGTAAGCCATCCCCTCCTCCACGGTGAAGGCGGCCACACTTGGAGCCTTTTGCGTTGGTGTCAAGCACACCGAGCACACCCTGCTGTTGGTGTGACGTGACACTCCAGACACACACCAAGCAGAATATGAGAAAGAGGGCTGAGGGACACCAGCCTCGGGAACGGACTGTTTGGGAGACAGCACTCCACCATGCGTGTTTGGTGGCGCTTCTGCGATGAGGGGCGCGCATCACGTGAAAAACCTTGACCCACCCCCCACCCCGCAACCCTGACAAAATGGCTGAACGAATCCCTCTTGCAATGTACGGTCTGTGTTGCGATACGCAAGGATGCAAACAGCCGAACGCAAGCGAAAGGGGTGCGTTCTGTGCACAAACAAGCAGGGTAATGCCTGGCGCAGAAAGACAATACTAATATGGCAAACCGCATGAGAGCTTGGAGAACGGCGTGGAGGGCTGCGGGTGCTGGTGGGGGAGAGTGGTGGTGTTGGCCCCAGCATGTTGCTGTTGTTGGCGCAAACCTGCCCTACTACCCCCCCGCCCTCCCACACCACAGGTCACAGGAGAAAAGGGGAGAAATAAAAGGTGTGATATGTGCACACCGACACACAGAGCTTTAGAACTTCAGGAAGAACAAAAGATGGCACAACGGGGGCCCTCGCTACCAAGTGTGACTGAGTGAGAAAAAGTGAGAAGTCAGCCATGTTTGGCTGAAAACTGACAACTCGTGACTCACAGTGACTCGTAGCGAGGGCCCCCAGCACACAACAACAGAAAACGGGCAGAAGCCGTCTCCTCTGTCGTGCACGGTTTGTGCGAGAGGGCACAATAAAGGATGAAGGCAATCGGAGACAACAGCCGCCATTGCAAAAACAGCACATATTATGGCACAGCGACAGCAAAGTCACCTCTCGGATGGCTGTCAAAGCGGATTACTTCGTATTGCCCTCCGTGCTTTCGACCAGCAGGCCCCAGGGGTGTGGTGGTGGTGGTCTCCGCTGCAGACACCCCACACGCGACTCTTTTTATTTTTACGCACACGACTTTCGCGCGGAAAGTGTCATTCAGCTCTGCCAAACGTGCTCTACACACCACCCCCTTCATCAGGCAAGTGGGTTTGTAAGTGTGTGTGGAAGCGTCAACGCATCAAACGAAGTATCAACAGTAGAGAAAGAGCGGCAGAGTTGAAGTGACACTTTTAGTGTATAGACACCAACCGAGCACTTGCTCTTGATGTGATCTCCACTGTCTCTCCACACAACCCCCTGACCTCCCTCCCCCCCCTCCCACCCCCACAGCAAACAGGGGAGGTCACTCCTTCCGGACTTTGACCTCGACCCAGCCTTCGGTGCGCTGGGGTGCCTCGCCAGCAGCGGCGGGGCGCACCGCACCGCCTTTCGGGCGGGCATCACCCCCTTGGCCCTGCACGGCGTGTGGGCCGTGGGGGCAGCTGCTGCCTCCCTCTTCCGCCTGCTCCCTGGCGTCGACACTGCTGCAGAGGCGCAGGAGGGCGGGCACTACCGTGCAGGCCGCTGCGCCCACAGCACATGCCACGACAAGGCGGCGGTGCCATGCCAGCGCGCTGTCCGCCTTGGCCTCCGCCGCACACACCCTCTGCTCCAAGGCCAGCAGCCGCTGCTGTGCCGAGCGCAGCTCCTCGCCCTGCCCAGCTGTGACCCGGCGCGCTTCGGAGCGCACGGCCTGCAGCACCCCGTAGCAGGCCTCCTGCACGTTGCTGTGGATCCCTGCGAGCTGCTCGTCGTCCAGACGCACTGACATTGCAGCTGCAACTGCAGCCCTTTCCCCTGCGGGTGGAAGATAACGTGAGATACCAGTGGGGAATAAGCAAAGACAAGCGCAGTCAGGTACAGAGCCACACCCCCTCACCTTCTCTCTTGCAGGTCAGTGGTCTCGGTAGCGCTGGTTGTGCTCGTCCCCTCGGCGTCTGTGAGTCTGGTGGCTGGGCTTTGTGAAAAGTGATGCCTTGCTAATCTGTTGGTGGATGGAACCCGGGTACCCCCCTCGAGGCTCGGAGCGAATTCTCGAGGCTTCAGTTAAGCAGCTTTGTTCGGGGGTGGTGGTGGCGGTTGGGTGGCGAGAAGGGGTTTGAGAGGAGGGAGTGGGGGGGACGGAGCACGCCACGCGCCCCATTCGTCTTCTTTTTTTTTGTTGCTGAGAACCGCCGGTTTTTTTTGGGTTGTTTTTCTTGCGTTCTAACTTCACAGACACACACACACACACACACGACAGCACAGAACACCCCCCCCTCCCCCACCCCACATCCTCGACACAACGCCCCCTCTCCACCCTCCCTGTTGGTGCCTCTCAAGGCACATCTTGGCAGGAGGGGGAGAGATTGGGGCAACACTCAACACTAGTCTGGACTGTCGGGGAAGAGCGGAGGGCAAAGCATCGAGTGATCTCTTTATGCAAAACTCCGCTGACCCCAGACACGTTTGGTGCGCACAACACAGGAAAACAAATGGGCTACAGGATGTGTGGAGGGCGCGGAAGGGATGGCTGCCCATAGGATATCACACAGCGCACAGTCACACACGGGTCGGACGGTGGGGCGTTCCTTCCTGATGACATGGGCTTGTTGTAACGCGGAGTTCGCAACAACAGCCCCCAAAACGTTTGTGCAGCTCTTGGATGCGTCTACTGCTGATCACATCGGATCGGCACAGCCTGCATGCCAGACACAGACAAACACAGTAACAAAAAAACCCTCTCCCCTCCCCCCCCCCCAAACACACCCCTTTCCTACGCTCCGCCTCCCAACCCCCAAACCTCGTCCGTGATTTTCTTCAATTGTTTTCCACGACACACCGTAAAAAAAATGGAACTTGCGGGGGGTGGGGTGGAGATAGGATAACAAAAACACGTCAAAAAACATGTCAAAAAAAACCACAGGCCCCCCCAGACCGCACACACCTCTCCTCACACCCCCTCCTCCCCCTCCCCCCCCCCCCCCACCCGCTCTTCTATCTCTCAATCCCCACCACCACTTTCTCACCCCTATTCCTCCTTGTTGATAGCAAAGAAGGAGCGAAAACGATCACACGGGGACGCCTGCCCCGCAGCGGGGTGTCATCACCACGTGTCTCGGGGAGTGTGTTGTGTGTGGCGGGGAAGGAGTTCATCGGCGGAGAGGGGGAAAAGGGGGGGGCGGGGGTGGGGGGATGCGCGCAAGGGGCAACCAAACCCGGAGATCGAGATAGAGAGAGATAGATGAGGATGGGGGGGGTGTTGTGTGGGATAGGCAGGGGCGAGGAGGCGCGGGGGTGGGATCTTACTCCGACCGTGCCGCGAACTTCACCAGCCCGGGGGCGTCCATGGTGAGACCCACCATCGCCTCGCCCTGTGTGGGGTGTGTGGTGTGCAGTGGGGGGGGCGGGACTAGAGCTCGCGGTGCGTCCGACACTAAACGGAAAAAAAAGGTAACGTGTGTCGCGGCCACCCCCCCTAGCCTCCGACCCAACTCACATAGAGCATACCAGGTTCTCCGACACGGCGGCCAGCTTGTTGGCGTCCTTGTAGTACGTGCATGCCTCCACCTGAGGGTTGTGAGAAGAGTGTTGTGTGGCACAGTCATCCCACGACGGCGTGGGACGGGATGGCACGGCAGTTGGGGGGGGGAGGGTGGGTGTTGCCGGGAGGTGAGGCGTGGCAGTTCCCCCCCAACACAACACAACACACCTCTTGCAGTTGTGTGTTCCTTTTTTATAACCAACGGCACCGGATGTGGCAGGGGGGTTGGGGTGGGGGGGGGGGGGGGGGCAAAAATGACGGGGCCCCAGCAAGGCTAGCAGGGGATGGGGGGAGGGACATACGATGGCGCGGGCGCGCACCTCAGGGTTGCCGCTGGCGAAGATGCCAGACCCGACGAACACACCGTCGCAGCCTGCGAGAGTAGTGTGGTGTGCAGTGGTGAGTGGCAGGCGGCATGCATGGCATAGGCGGGGTGGGGTGGTGGTGGTGGTGGTGGTGGTGGCTGATCCATCTCTTCCACCCGACGCGCTTTGAGTTCACCCCTTCTCCCCCACAAGCCCACCCCTCCCCCCTCTGGCATACCCAGCTGCATCATCAGGGACACGTCGGCAGGGGTGGCCAGGCCACCCGCCGCGAAGGTCACGACAGGCAGGCGCCCCAGCTCCGCCACCTTCTGCACCAGCTCCAGGGGGGCCTGGATGTCCCTGGCGTAGGTGAACAGCTCGTTCTCGTCCATCGACTTCACGCGGCGGCACTCACGCTGGATGGCACGGCAGTGGCGCACGGCCTCCACGACGTTGCCGGTGCCCGCCTCGCCCTTCATGCGGATCATCTGCGCACCCTCGGCAATGCGGCGCAGGGCCTCGCCCAGGTTACGTGCACCGCACACGAAGGGCGTCGTGAAGTTCTTCTTGTTGATGTGGTTCTCCTCGTCCGCCACCGTCAGCACCTCGCTCTCGTCGATGTAGTCGATCCCCAGGGACTCCAGGATCTGCGCCTCGGCGAAGTGCCCGATGCGCGCCTTGGCCATCACGGGGATCGTCACCGTGTCCTGGATGCCCTTGATCATCGAGGGGTCCGACATGCGCGCCACACCACCGTCCTTCCGGATGTCCGCAGGGATGCGCTCCAGCGCCATCACGGCGCACGCGCCGGCGGTCTCAGCGATCTTCGCCTGCTCGGGGGTCGTCACGTCCATGATGACACCGCCCTTGAGCATAGCGGCCATCCCGCCCTGCACCTTCGACGTCCCGGTCACACCAGTCACAGGTGCCGACATTTTAACTTGCTTTTTTGTGATGACACGAGATGACTGAATGAGGCGGTGGTGGTGGTGGTGGTGGCGGTGGTGGTGGTGGTGGAAGTGGCGAGGGGAAGAAGCTGTATTCCGCCCAAGCCCCGAGTGCACAGTCCTGTGCACCACCCCCCGAGCGACCGATGAAGAACCGAATGTCCCATCCACGAAAAGCAACAACCACATCGGCAAAATCACAGATATGTGGGTCAGGGCGGGCAGGGCAGAGACAGAGAACGAGCAGATTCCTCTTGTAACCACTTCTGCCGAAGGGGCTCCAATACAGGCAGGCCTCCTTCCTCTGTGCCTGTGCCGGTGTCGTTTTGCCCCCTGCCCCACTTTCAGCACCCTGCCTCCTCGTCGTGTGAACATTTGCGGGGTGCGGCAGTGGAGGAAGAAAACAGAAGCACAGCTGCTGACCTCCCCGTCACTTGTTGTGTTCGTCGAGAATTAGGGATGGCAGCCAGGGGAGGGGCAGTGCGAACCAACACACGCAGACAACCGTGTTCGTTATTGTTTGTAATCTCGGGACCCCCTCCAGGCCTGCCTGATTAGGCCGTAAATCCTTGAGAGGGGAGGGGGTGGGGCTGGTCAAAACGTTTAAGAACGCTTTCTTTTCCGGAGGCCAGCACCGCCCCCCCCTCGTGTTGGGGATGCACCACAATCACCATCATGATGCATCACACCCCGCAGGCTCCGGGGAAACACATGCATTTTGCATTCAAAAAAATGCGTCTATCGTCTCTAGTCTATGTAGCCACCCCCCATCCTCACCTTCCCCTAACGGATACCACCCAGCCCCAACCCCCTGCGAGAGACTGAAGAGGTGAGGGGGCTAGTGTGGTGCAAATTGTGATTTAGTGCAAATCCGAAGAGAAGAGAAGAGAAGATCCAGAAGGGTTTTCTGTCGATCGCGAGAGCACACACCCTCCCCCCCCCCAGGGGTAGTCATAAGCCGGGGCCCGGGCCCCGGACATTTTCTCGGATTTTTTTAAAGGGAGATTTTTGCTGAAAAACTCTTTTGGCTGATTTGACATTCACCTACAGGGGGGGGGCGAATAGAATTACTAAGTAATACTATTCAAAATGGCATGTTTGAAAAATCCCCAAATTTTGGGTTGGGCGCATTCCCCAGTAAGTGGTATTCCACTCCACCGAAATCGAAAAAAAAGTTGATCGTGAACTGCGCTGGTTCAGGCCAGTTCACGATCAACTTTTTTTTCAATTTCGGTGGAGTGGAATACCACGTACTGGGGAATGCGCCCAACCCAAAATTTGGGAATTTTTCAAACATGCCATTTTGAATAAACCCCCCTCACGACTATTGTTTACCTACAGGTATTGTTTACATAAAATTATTTACATGTATTGTTTACATCCGATTATTATTTACGTGCAATTATTTTATTTTTCGGGGGGTTCAAAAATATTTCCAAGGTGCTCTGAGGAGTGAGACTTGGTGCCTCTGTCACCAAAGTGACCCCACCAGGATCCGCGCAGGTTCCAAACGTTCAAAAGAACCGGGTTTGGAAAGCCCGGTGAGGGGGTCCCGCCTGGGTGGGTGGTGTGGTGGGCTAGCTGCCTCCCAGTCACTGAATCAGACCAACATTTCATGGATGAATCTTGGCACCGATACCACCAAAATGACCCCACTACGATCCGCACGGAGTCCGAAAAGGACAATGGAAGTGGAAAATCGCGATTCCGCACAGGTTTCGAAAAAAAATGCTGAACTATGTAAACAGTACGTGCGTGTAAAATCATTTACACGTATTGTTTACAGTGAATATTATTCACAGCTATTATTTACATGCACATCTACTATTTACATGAAGCCAGGTAAACAATAGCTGTGACCCCCCTTTAGTATTACTTAGTAATTCTATTCGCCCCCCCCCTGTAGCTATTTACCTCCGGGGCCGGAAAAAAATCTCAGACCCCACGAGCTCCGTGCGATCAAATGCGACCATTTTTCGGGGAATTGGTGGAGCTGGGTCCATCGCACCGCCGGTCCGGGTTCTGGGGTGCCTTGGTAGGTGGGTTTCCCTCAGGAATACCGCCTATTGGGAGCCATCAATAAGGGGTGTAAACTGGCGCCCCATGACCAAAATGACCCCACCACGATCCGCACAGATTCCAAACGTTCAAAAGAACGGGTTTTTGGGAAATGTGTGAGGGGGGTCCCGCTGGGTGGGTAGTGTGGGTGGGCGAGCGCCTGCCAGTCACCATTTCCCTTCAAAAGTGCCTGAATCAGACCTGCATTACATGGATGAAGCTTGGCACCGATCCCACCAAAATGACCCCACTGCGATCCGCATGGATTCCGAAAAGTGCAATGGAGGGGGAAAATTGCGATTCCACGGGTCGAAGGTTTCACAGCCACCCTGGTTCGGCATGTCCGAACAGCTCCATTTCTAGTGGTTTTCGCCACTTTGTGTACCCGATCTGAGTATTTTTCCGGAAGGAAAAACTGGATATTTTTTACTACCCCGGACCAGTGTTCTCGCGACTTTTGGGATTTTCAGAAAGTGCGGAGGAGTTTTTCTTTGCGTTTTTTTGGACCTGGAAATTTTTTTCCACCCTGAAAATTTTTCTCGCGCGCCTTCGGCGCGCGAGACCACGATCCTGAGCGGCCGGGTGCGAACGACAGTCACACACATGCGACGCGACACGCATGCAATGCGACGCAACAGTTTCCGTCTGAGTTGGCCAGAAGGAGGATGCCGAAGCGTTCCGTTCCTAGATGACACCTCTTTCCCGAGGTGTCATGATCGCATACAAGGACTTGGCTATGGGATGCATGTCACAGGGGGGTCTGGGGGGCAGAGCCCCCCAGCCGCCGGAGGCCACGGTAGTGAACATGTGTTAGCCTGGTCCCCGAGTACGCTCCACAGTCGAAGCAAAGTGGAGAGTCACATGCGGTTGGTGTTGCTCTTTCGTCATGAGAGCAATATACGGTGCGGTAAACGGTTTCATGACTGCTGTAAAGGGCTCCTCCGCAGCCAGGTCCCAAATATTTTTTTTCCCGGAGGAGCTCCTCCACTCCTCCACTCCTCCGGCGTCAGATTTTTTAAATTTTTTTTGAGGAACTCCTCCGACTCCTCCGGTCGCGAGAACACTGCCCCGGACTCTGCCAGCCCGAAACAACCAATTGCGGCCATTTTTGGGGTGCCGAGTGCACTGCAAGTCACCCGGGCCCCGGTTCCCGAACCTCCCCCTGATCCGGGGCCCGGGCCCATAAGCCGGGGCCCGGGGGTAAAAACCCCCTTTCCTTATGACTACCCCTGCCCCCCCCCTCCCACTCACACACAGGGCTTCAGGCATGTCGCTAAGCGTCGACCGTCGACCCAGTGATTTTGGGTTTCCCCCCCCATAAAAAAGCGTCGACCCAGCGTCGACCCAGTGGACTGGGTTGACGCTTGGTCGAGGCTTGGAGCGTCGACCCAGTGGAACTGGGTTGCCATTCAAGCCTGGACCAAGCGTCAACCCATTTATTACACTGGGTCGACGCTCACCAAGCGTCGACCAAGCGTCAACCCACTTTCACTGGGTCGACGTCGAAGAGAGTATGGTGTTGCAGGAACAGATGCTCACTACCGTGCCTCCGGCGGCTGGGGGGCTCCGCCCCCCAGACCCCCCTGTGGCGTATGTCTCGTACTCAAGTCATTTGATTCCCACCGGGTCAGGGAATCCAACCACTCCAGTCGCCTCAGGGGGACGCAGCCAACTCACACAGAATCTGTACGCCCACAATGAACAGATGTTCACTACCGTGGCCTCCGGCGGCTGGGGGGCTCCGCCCCCCAGACCCCCCATCTCGCGTGCCCGTCTAGTAACCAAGTCCTCGCGCTTTGACGGCCGTGGCATATCAGGGGGCAGCGTCGAAATCATGGTCCCGAAAGCCATTTTTTGGTTTCCTCCGGCACCCGACGGCGCGAGCGGGAGAGGAACCACGGAAGGAACCCAGCGCCTCACACCGTGCCCGCCTAGTGGTCCACCGATGGGAAAATTCGGCAACAACACGAGCGCGCGCGAAGCGCGCGCGAGAAAAATTGACCCCTAGTGTTTTCCCCCCTGATCCCCCCCCCAAAACAGGAGCGTCAACCCACCAAATCTCCAAAATCGAAAAGTTAGCGACAGGCCTGACAGGGCTTGGGGGGGTGGGCAATGATCCGCGCAGGATCTCCCCACACTAAACGTGGTCACCACACACACACATGAATCTGTTTGAAAAGCGTCGGTGGCACCTCGGTAGGGGCAAGCCAGTAAAACCTGCCCCTTCAAGCCCTATGTAGGACAGCACACGCCGCTTTGCTTGTGGGGATCGCGAGAACACACTCCCCCCCCCCCCTCCCCCCCCCCACAACACCCTACGAAGAGTAAGAGGTCCGGTCACTCCCCGGAGCCGCCAGAGTCACGGTAGTCCCGGGCGACCTCACCAGCACCGCATCGGAGGGGGTGAACACCTCCCCCGAGCGGTACACCGGCACGTCCGGCACCACCCCACCACCACCACCACCACCACCCCCCAACCGCACGTGTCTGGCAGCCGGGGGCACCGCGCTGCTGTGCGGCTGGAGGGTCCCGGTTGTATCCGCGGTTGACCTCGACCTGAGCGACCCCACCGCGCCACCGCCCCGCCACGCCAACCCCTGCACCGACCCCCCGGAGTACGACGTCCCCTCTGCGCTGCCCCCGCCCCACCACGCCCTGGCAGACACCGTGACGCTGGTGCTGCACGACGTTGCCGAGGTGGCCTCTGCGCTACTCCCCTCGCCCTCCTCCTCCCCTCCCCGGAGCACGCTCCGGATCGCAGCCGCCGCAACTGCGCGGGGTATGCTCGGACCGAGGTCGGGGCGGCGCCGCGACACACTGCCGCCAACACCACCACCACCACCACCCTCCCCCGAATCATCGCCATACGACGTTGTCTCCGCAGGGGAAAGGCTGCTCCCCCCTGAGGTCGACTCCCCCCCGCGCCGCATCCCCCTCCTCCGCATGTCAGATCTCGGGTCGGTGAGCCCCTCCGGACGTCGCGGGGGTGGCGGCAATCCCTCCTGCTGGACACCGCGGAACCACTCTGAGATGAGGGAGGCCACGGCGTGCCGCTGCACCCCGCCCGCCGGAGGTGCGAGGCTGGCCCCTGCACCCTTCCCGAGGTAGGAATAGGGCGGTGGGGTCGGGCGGTGCGGGGGTGGCACACCGCCCCCCCCGCCACCACCCCGGGAGATCGGGACATCCTCGGCTCGCATCTCCTCATACACCGCCTGCCGCCCCACCGGAATCTCCTCCGTGCGGATCATGCTGTTCCCCGATGCCCCTCCCCTCCGCATCACATCGCTCCGGGTCAGCCCCCTTAGAACCGCCTCATCCGTATCCCCCCCGGTCCTCACCCCGGGGAAGCCGGGAAAACCCCCTCCCCTGGCATGACGTGACACCGGCATGTCCTCCGGGATGTTTGATTGAGGTAGGTGAGATGGAGGTGATGCCTTCTGCTCGACCCCCGACGGAACCCTGTGGAGGGACGTGTCGCCGAGAGGTGTTGCAGGCATGGGGGAGGCCCCCCCACGCCACCCCGGGACAGCGAGATGCCCTGTCGCAGGTGTCGCATGGGGGTGGTGCTGCTGCTGGATTCGCTCCACCCCCCATATCGCCGCGGAGGAGAAGTCTGACACGGCGGCTGCCTTCAGCTTCTCCTCCGTGTCGGAGAAGGCGGTGGAGTGGGGGGTCCCGGGTGGAGAAGCTGCGGAAACCCACGCTGCAGAGACATGCGACTCGACCCTCCTGAGGGACGACGGCAGGGGAAGCAGGGCGGTGGCGGAGGAGGAGGGTGCGCGGTGGATGGAGAGGAGGGGGCTGTCGACTGCCCCAGCTCCTCCTCCTCTTCCTCCGTCCCCCGCGAGGCGGAGAGGAGCCGGGGTGGAGGTGGTGTGGAGGAGGGCGAGGGTGTGGAGCTGGTGGTGCCACGCGTCGTCGAGCCACACGCCATACGTCGCCACAATTTTCCTCCGGCACGCAAACTCAAACTCCTCGATTTTTCCAGAGAGGACCCGGAACCGCCGCACCTTCTCCTCCCTGAACAGCCACACCCGGTTGACAAACTCATCCAGATCCAGCCGCTCCGCCGCAATCGCACACCGCCCCAGCCCCTCCCCCCTCTCCACCAACACCCTCTCCCCCTCCGCAACCCGCGCCGCCCGCAGCCGCCTCTCCACCTCCTCCCCCACGATCCGCTGCACATCCGCCTCACCCAGCCCCACTACACCTCCACCACCACCCCCATGGGGACCCCCACCACCGCGCCCAGCAGAGAGAGATGGTAGAACCACCACCACAGAGATGCACGTCGCAGCCACCACCGCGGCTGCGGCAGCACCCGCTGCCCTCTGGGGGCGGAGGAGCTGAACCGCCTTCTGCAGCAGCAGATCCCTCGCGATGCCACGCATCTGCGCCGCCACCGCCGCCCTTCGGGCGGCGGCGGCGGCGGTGGCGGCGGCTCCGCCACCGCCTTGCCTCTGCAGCATCATCCGGACCTCCGGGGAGGGGTGGGGGTGAGACCGATCCTCACGGTGGGCCTGATCCCCCTCCCCCGCCTGATGATGCGCCACCCCAGCTGCCTCCGCCACACCGCCACCGGGGGGTGGGGGTGGCGGCGGGGGTGGCACATCACCAGCGCCTTGAGGAGTGTCTCCGCTGGAGACACCGCCCTGATGTCCCAGGGGGTTCTCCACCCTCTCCCCGTTCTCCACCCCCGCGGCATCCCCTGCGGTGGCTGGGGCGGTTGGGGTGCTGGGTGAGGTGGTTCTCGCCGAAGGGTTTGCCTCTGGCCTCTCTGGAGGGATGGCGCTGGAAACGCCGCCGCCACCACCACCACCCCCTCCACCCCCATGACCCCGCATCCCGGCAAGGGGGGTTGGAATTGCCCCGGCTTCCGCTGTTTCGGGCAGCGTGCTGAGGGACGGTATCACCACCTTCTCCTCAAGCCACTCCAGGATGGGCCGGTTTGCGAGTGTCGGCTTCGGCCTCCGCATGGCCCCGCCACCGTCCTGCCCCCCCGCAGGCAGCCCCATGACGTGCTGCCGGATGACCCCCGCCAGCACGGCCTGCCGCACAGCCTCCACGGCATGCGAGGTGATCCTCTCAGCGTCGAACTGCCTCCGCCGCTCCCCCAGGGCATCCTCGTTGCGGCGCATGTCCCTCTGCTGCTGCTGCAGCGCTTCGCGCTGCCGGATGCTGGAGGCGATCACATCCTCCGCCGCTGCAGCAGGGCTGGAGGGGGATGTGGCGGTAGCGGTGGCGGCGGCTGCTGCAGTATCCACTCCCCCCCACCTGTCCCCCGACACCGCGGCGGAGCCCTTCGGGCCGAACGGGCGGAACCCTGTCTGAGCAGAGGGGACGCTGCGGGCCTGCTCCTCAAACAACCTGTCGGCGGTTGAGGAATACTGCGGGCTGCTCACCTCCAACACCCCACCGGGGAATGCGCCGTGGCTTGAGAGGTGCTGCTGCTGCTGGTATTGCTGCTGGTGGTGCTGCTGTGCTGAGTATGGGTTGTCTCCGGTGGCGGTGATGGCGGGTGTGCCGTGCTGCGGCAGGTTGGACACGACGCAGAACCTGGCAGGGACGCTGATGGGGACGTGCCGGAGGGAGGCCAGCAGGTTGACCCCTGTGGCGGCAGCGCCGGCGTGCCCCGCCGCGGGGGGGAGGCGGATGGCGTTGGCACGCTTGTAGAGCCGGAGGCGGGCGAAGCACCTGCGTGCCAGGCTGCGCTGAGAGGCCCCCAGCAGCACGGAGAGGAGCTGGCGCTGCACCTTCGCGCCTGCGGCGGAGCGGCGGCGGCGGAGGACGTAGGAGGTCCACCGCTGGAAGCAGCAGGAGGCGCGGCGAGTCGCATTCGCCACCAGCAGCCCTGCGGCGACGCGGCGGAGGCGCTCCCCACGCCGCAGGCGCCGTCGGAGGAGGCGGTGTGCCGACAGCGCGTTGAAGCACCGCAGCCGCACCTCGCGCACCACACGGCTGTGCAGCAGGGTGGACAGCCTGTTGCGGACCTGATCCTGTTGCTCCTGCTGCTGCTGCGGCTCGGGGGTGCCGTCAGCAGCAGGTTTTGCCGGCGTGGGGTCGTGGGGTGCGGCGGGTGCGGGAGCGGCGTGGGGGGGTGGCGGTGGCGGCTGCCGCGTGTCTGCGAGCTGCTGGAGGCACCCCCCTATCGCCTCCAGAATGGACTGCTGCGATGCGAGGATCGCAGCGGTCGCGCTGGTGTCGACAGTCACATCGATCTTCGGCGCCGCAGGAGCAGGCACCGCCGGGGGATGCACGTTCACAACAGGGGGCGGGGGCGGCGGGGCTGCCGCCGCAGGCTGCTGATGCTGATGCTGCTGCTGCACCTCCATCTGCATCTGCAACGCCCTCCCAACCTCCGCCAGCACCCCGGTCTGCTGCTCCGCCTGCCTCCGCAGCAGCGCCGCGAGGCCACCACCCCCCGACACCACCACCACCCCCTCCCTACCCCCTGCCACTCCCACACCACCGCCACCGCCGCCCCACCCAGCCGGCACCACCACCCCTTGCCGCGCTGGCCGGGCCTCCGGCGCCACCGCCTCACCGCGCTGTAGCTGCTCCGCGAGTGACCCGGGCCCGCGCAGCGGGACCTCGAGGTCCACGGGGCAGAGGCAGCCCCTCAGGCTGGGTGCGGGCTGGGCTGCCAGGCCACCGAGGATGCGGGATACGGAGAGGGCTTGGGTGCGGGCGGCGTGCCGTGCGGCGGCGTGGGCCAGGGCGTCGGGCGGCTCCGCCGCCCCGAGGCCCCTTCCTCCGAGGGAGGCGTGCTGCTTCAGAACCTCCGCCAGCGGGGCGCCGGGTGGCGGGAGGTACTCCGCCTTCTGCAGCTTGCGCTCGACATGGCGGAGTGTCTTGCGCACAGCCTCCAATCCATGCGGGTCCTTCGCGCGGAACTCCGCCTCGTCGTAGAGCTCGCCCACCGCGTGCGGCGGTACCGCGGCGGCCGCAGCCGCAGCGGGGTGCCCGTCGCCCGCAGAGGGGGGCGGCAGCAGGGCCTGTGTCATGAAGTCATTCTCCTGCGCGTCGCGCCTGCTCCGCAGGCCCTTCAGCCTCGCGAGGATGGCGGGTACGCTGTCATCGTCGTACAGAGGCGCCTCGTCGTGCGCGAGCATCAAGTGGCGGTGGGGGAGTCCCACCGCGCTTCCCCACTCACACGGCCACTCCCGGAGGGGCCCTGGGGGGAGGGGGGGAGGGGCTGTGTGAGGTGGTGTGTTGCAGTGCTGAGCGGTGGGGTGGGGTGTGGGTGCGGGAGTGGGGGGGAGTGAATCCAAAGGGTTGGCGGGGTGGGAGGGGATGGGGGGTGGGGGTTGGGGCTGCCGGCAGCGCTGCTGGGGGGCGAGAGATGGCACTATTTCCGACGGATTTATTTTTTCCACCCCCACGACACTTCGTGGGCACACTGCAGAAGGCACCGAGCACAGCGCGAGGGAGTGGGGGGTGGGGGGGCGGGTGGGCCTGGCTCTTGATGGCTATCCTGTCCTCGTTTGAACCCCCCCCCTCCCACCACACCCCCCCCCCCCTCTCTCCCCAACCGTCTCCGTCACCCCTCCTAACCCACACCAGACCCCACACAACCTGACACACGGTATCGTCGTTTCTGGCACTGCCCAGCAAGCGAGGGGCTTGCCATCACAGCAATAACCCCCGAGAAGAAGAAAACCCCAAAGGAAGTGCCTCCCCCACCCACTGCCCGGAAGCTCTGAGGGGGGGGGGGGGGGGTGATAGGTAAGTTCAAAGACAAACGCTGTTCTCGACTATGTTCTTCAACTGCCCCCTCCCCCCACCGGGGCGGCGATAAAATTTCCTCCGTTCCTCCCATACACCCCCACCCCCCCCCCCCTTTGGCTAGCAATATCTCAAGAGAGAGCGAGTGGTTAGATAGACTGGGTATGTGGACACACACAGACCCAACACGGCAGCTCTCCACTTTTTTTAAGCACACTCGTGTGAGCGGAAAGCGCCCCACCACAGCTGCAACCAAACGTGCTCTATACGCCAACCCCACCCTTCATCAGGCTCAGGGCGTGATCAGTTCAGGGTTTTGTGTGTAGAAGCGTCAACGCAACAAACAAAAGGAAATTCATCAGAGCGGTTGTAGCTGTGAAGTGATAGGGCGCTTTTTGGTGGTGGTGTCGATCACACCCCCGACACGCGAAACGATCGGGGGGTGACGTACACTGTGTTGCCCAAGGGTGTTGTACTTCGATGGTTTAGGCGCAAATCGCCCTTCGTCACCTTTTTTTTGCCCCCGTTGTTCTTTTCTGCATTTCTGCCGAGCGAAGCTAAGGCACCTCCAGAGTGCGAGGGGTCGGGGGGCTACAAAGGATACCCTACCCCCCCCCCTCCTGTGAGGAAGGTTGGCTGCTGTCCCACATCAGTGGAGAGATTCCCAGGGAAAGCCATCAAGTCATTATAATTGTCGGGAGCCCCAGAGCCGTGAGGGGGGGGCGGGGAAGGCGAGGGCTGCCCCGGCCCTAACCAATAATAAGAATACACAAAGGGGTGCGTTTCAGCATGTGACGGTGCACGGGTGGCTAGACCCCAGAAGGAGCACGTGGGAACACCTTGCACGTCTTTCGGCGGCGCACACCCTGATGAGAGAGGCACAGGCACAGGCATAACACAGCACGGTTTTGACGGTTTTCTGGACGGGCTTTTCGAAGCACGCCGGTGGGGGGGGGGGGGGGCGCGGGGGAATGGGGATGGGATGGGGGAAAGTGCATCGCCCCCCCCCTGCACGCCTGCTCCAACAGCAATGGTGGTTTTTGTATGGGGTATATCGCCATCGCTGCCTGCTGCGCCACTACTTGGCGAGGCACAAATCGCAGGGCAGGGTTTGCAGAAAACTGCAAAAAAACTATGGCAGATTGCTGGCGCCTTGCCACACACACACACACACCCCACCCCCTGGTTCGCCTTCTCTCCAACCCATTGCCCCGCTGCCCCTGGACACACACACACATGAATCTTTTTGGAAAGCGTCGGTGATCGCACTCCTTGGCAGGGGGCAAGCCAGTGGTAGCTTTTCACACACACTAAAATACGCAAATTCCCACGGAATACACAACACGTGACGTGAAACTTCTGCAGCAGTGCCAAGCACACCCCCACCACACGCCACCTTGCTTTCAGATTCTGCTTCCCTGTTGCCAACCGGTGTAACAAGGCGGGATTGGTGGAAGGGGTGGGGGGTAGGGACGGGATTCTGATCGTCGAGAGTGGAGGCAAAGCAAGTCTCCCAAACGGATCCCTTTGGGGGCGGGGGTGTGGAGGTGGGGTGTGGGGTGTATTGTATGTGGAGGCGAGACCCCAGAAAAGCGTGAGCCATGACAGGCCCGCCTTCTCTTCGGGATCTGGTTGCGCTTTTCCCCACACAGAGCGGCACGCCTCTGGCAACAACCTCAATGTCCAACAGAGGTGTGTGGCGCTGTGTGCGTAAAATAATGAGCGCGACTGAAACTGAAGGGAATGTCGCTTTCCTCGTGTTTATACCAAGCGTTCCAAGAAGGGATGCCTCTGATGGCGGAAAAAGGGCACATGGGTGGCACGCAACACGACAGACGGGAAGAACAACGTGGGCCCGGAGCTGATTGAGTCGAAACAGGAAACACCGAAACATAACCGGGAGGGGGTGGTGAGAGGAGTTAGGGGTTGTCAGGGGCGTGCCAGTTTTGACCCGATTTTTAACTTCGCTGGATCGGGGTGTGTGTGGAGGGGTCAGCCCAAGCAAAAAAATCAAATAGGCACCACACGCCATGAACGGACCATCACCGCCCCCTCTCCCCTCCAGAGATCTCCGACCCCCCCCCCCCACCCCGTAAACCCATGCGGCTAGTTGGAACAGTCACCACCACCCGAAAGTATGGCAAAAAAAAGCGACAAAAAAACACCAACCCTTCCCCCCCTGCCGCTCGACTCCCACCACCCCTGCCCCCCCCTGCCCGTCCCGCAACAGCTTTTGGGCCAAATCTCGAAACTGAGTCGCACCCTTCTTGAAACCCCTCCAAAACCCCCCCCCCCTTCACTCCATAAACTTGCTCAGGAGGTCGTCAAAGCAGGGTTTTCCGGGTGGCTTTTGCACAGGGCCGCCACCACCACCACCCGCAGGCCCACCAAACCCCCCTGCGGCCGCCGCAGGCGGCGCCACCCCACCGGCACCCTCGGATCCAAACTGATGACCCCCTTGCGCCGCCCCCGCCGACGGCGACGGCTCCGCCACCTCCTCAGGCTCGGGCGACGCGCTGCTGTGCGATGCCGATGGCACTGCGAAGCTGCCTTCACCCCCACCCGCCTGCTTCGCAGGCGGCGGGTCATCGAGGTAGCGCGTCAGCAGCGCGTCGAACGCCTCCGTCTTCCCCGACGCCGCACCGCCACCCCCTGCCGCGGGGTCGTTGAGATCCACAGCAGGCGCCTCGATGCGGATGGGCGACCCGCCGTCGCCATGCCCCATGAAGGTCGACAGCACCACGTCGAACCGGCTTGTCTGCGACGCATGGGGTGGGCCACCTGCAGGGCCACCGTCTGCACCCTCCTCGACGAAAAGGCTTTTGTACTCATCTGCCAGAGGCTTCTCTGCACTGCCCGCCGCCGCCGGGGCTGCCGGGGCAGGCGACTGCGACTTCCGGGCACCGGCAGCCTTCGCCTCCTTCGCCACCCCAGGCGACGGAGACGGCGACGGAGGAGCTGGCGAGCCGCCACTCTGCGGCCCACCGCTCCCGCCTGCCTGCTGCTTCTCCTTCTCCTTCTCCCTTTCCTTCTCCTTCTCTTTGTCCTTCTTCCTGTCGCCGCCGCCGCCGCCCCAGCCCATCATGCCAAACAGGCCCCCAAGCAGCCCGCCACCCCCCTCCTTGTCCTTCTCCTTGCTGTCAGGCGAGACCTTAGGCCGCTTCGCGGCGCTGCTGCCGGGCGGCGGGGAAACCGGCGGCGTTCTGCTGCCGCTGCCACCGCCGGAGGAGGAGGAGGAGGTGGTGGTGGCAGGCGCAGGCTGCCCTGCAGCAGGGTTTGCTGAGGGCGACGCCGATGCTGCCTGCGGCGCTGCAGACGCCGGAGGCGGTGTGTGGGTGTGTAGAGGGGGGGGACGCGCCGGCGCGGCAGGGGCAGGGGCAGGGGCAGGAACCTGCTGCTGCTGCTGCTGCTGCTGCTGCTGCTGTTGCTGCTGCTGCACGACCTGCGAGAACATCTGCGTCAGCATCTGGAACTGGCTCGCCCCCATCCCCCCCAGCCTCTGCGGGAACTCGGGGGGCACCGTCTCCAGCACAACCCCGCCGGGGTTCCCGTCGCTCAGGATGGTGGGGGACGCGGGGTCGCACCGCAGGATCCTCTCCTGGCGCAGCTTGTCGGTCCACCGCACCGCCTCCCCTGCTGTGATGAACGTCCCCATCTCCTGCGGGCCGCGCGAGGTGACAGCCGTGACGCTCCCGCGGGCTTCGAAAATAAGGAAGCAGACGATGGTGCCACGGTCCTTCCAGATCAGGGGCACATCGACGAACCTGCGTATATTGTTGAGCGGGGGCGGCCCGCCCGACACATCCACGTGCACAGCGCCGGGGGAGGCTCCAGGCTGGCGGTGCTGCTGCTGCCGCAACTGCTGCTGCTCCCGGAACCTCTGCTCGCTCTCCGCCCACCCGCCGTACCCCCCGTACCCCCTCTGCGGCTGGGCAGAGATCGGCGGCGCGGTGGGCTGCGCCGCCTGCGGTGGCGGCGGCTCCGCCACCCCGAAGCCTTCCGCCAGCTCCAACAGAGCCTCGATGCAGGGCTGCTGGCTGTACCCAAGGGCACGGCAGGTATCCTCTACCATCCCGGGGTCGAGGTTGGGGAACATGGCCACCATCTGGCGGTGCACCTCCTCCGGTGGCGGCGGCATGGCTGGATGTGTGTGTGAGTGGTGTTCGAGTCGCACACCCTCGGGCCTGGGGGAGTGGTGTCGGGAGGGGGAGGGGGGAGGGAGTGGTGGGGTTCCCTTGATTGCCGAAGAGTGAAAGCAAAAGGCAAGTCTCTCCAGCACGTTCTCCCAGTGTTGGTGGTATCAGGGAGGGGAGGGGGGGAGTGTGTCAGTGGAGGGATTGGCATCAAAAGACATGTGATGTGGGTGTGCTCTGCGCTCGGATCTAAATATTCGCGTGTGGCGTGGGTGTGGGGGGTGCGGGGGGGGGGGCGAGGGGTGCGTGTGGCAGTGCCCATGCCACACAGATCTCCTCTCTTCTGCATTTTCTCTTTGGTCTGGGTGGCAGACGCGATCCGGACGGGCAGTATCCAATATTGGACGTGCTTTGTTAAAGTATATCCCCCCCTCCCACCCTCCCCCTCCCCCTCCCCCCTCACCACCACCAGCCCCACCCCCCAACCCCCGTTTCTTTGCTAATCTTCGTATTGTACGGGAGACTCGCTCACGTCTCCGGTGCCGGAAAAATTCGGCTTTTCTCTTTGTTTGGTATCGCCGTAAGTCCGCCTCAAGCCCTGACGTTGTGAGACAACAAGGCAAAAAAAAGGGCGGGTGGGGGGGGTGGCGTCTGCGGTTGGGGGGTGGAGCATGAATTTGTTTCTCTCCGGCTCTCGGCTTGCTTTGCAACTTGCAACAACCACAACCACAACCACGGAAAAGGACAGCCAAAAATAGTTTGAAAAAGGCAAAAAACAACGATTGTCAGTCGCAGGTGTGTGTGTGTGGTGTGGGCTATTTTTTTTCTTCAAAAAAGCAAAGCGCGCATCAGTTTTCGCCGCTGTGCCCCCCCCCCTCCCCCCCCCCCCCTCCCCGAAAAGTCCCACCACCGTCACCACACACCACCACCCCTCCAAAGCAGGTGCATGGACGTGTCTCAGACAGTAAAACACTCTTCGACGTTGCATGTATTCCAAAGATAGCTTCTTTTGAATGATTTCATTTGGGCAGGCGGGGGCGGGGGGTGTGTGTGTGCAGACCGAGATGCCTGTTCCTTTCTTTTTTTTGCAGCGAAGGATAGGGGTGGGGGTGGGGGTGGGGGTGGAGTGGGGGGCATCGTCTATTCCTCTCCACAGCAACACCACAGACGCGGCAGGGAGAGGATGAGCGGCTGACACGAGGAGGAGAATCGCCGTCTCTTTTTACTCTTGAACTTTTCTTAACTGTTTTGGCGTCGACAATCCCATACACTGCGAGAGCTAGGCTACTGCACAGGTCCGATTTGTCCCATTGACGCCCCTTCTCCTGCTCTTAACTGTATCTTTTTTTTTGGTGTGCCGGCGGACCATCCTGCCCGTAGGTATAAAAAAACACCACAAGAGACAACAAAACCCCCCCCCCTCCCAAGCCCACTTCACTTTTTTTTTCGACGTTTGTTTTGGAAAATCTCACCTGGGTGTGTTTTGTGGTGTTGCCCCACAGTTCCCCCCCCCCCCCACCCCCACCCCCTCCCCCCCCACCTACAGCTGCCCCCCCCCCTGCCGTTGAAAAGGGAAAGGCTGGCAGGGTATTGTTGCCCCTCCCCCACCACTCAGCACCCTTAGCTGCCGGGGGGGGGGGGGGGGGGTGGAGGTGGAGGGCAGGGGAGTGGGGGTGAAGCCCCCCACACAGGCACACACCGCCCCCCCCCCTGCTCCACACACTTTGCCTCCGATCTCTTCTTCCCTGTGCTGCTGTGGAGGTGAAGAAAAAAACGTAAAGAGGTGGGGGGGGGAAACAATCAGAAGGAAGAAGAGAACGAAGACCTAGACCCCCGCCCCCTCGGTAGGGGGTAGGGGAGGGGTAGGTCTTGATTATAGCATCCTGACAACACCAAAGCGCCCATCTGGCGTTGGCACCCAGCATGTTTCCTGGAAGAAAGGAGGAGGAGGGAGAGGATGCGGGGCGAAATGGCTTTCCCCCCCCCCCCCCTCACCCACGCTCCCCCTTTTCCACCACTGTGCCATAGGCCACACACACCTTCCCACCGCCCCTTGAGTGGGCTGGCGCTGAGGGAGACAGGCGCACACAGCTCAAAAAAACGTTTGAATTGTTTCGATCTAAAACAAAAATGGGGGGGGAGAGGATATTTGTGGGGTGGTGGGAATTTTGGTTGCGCTTCCCTGAAGGAGAGAGAGACTAGATCGTGGTGGGGGGGGGGGGGGTGGGGTGGGGTGGGGGGGAATTCGAGGGGTGGGAAGCCCCGGAAAATAACCTCCCCCCCCACCCCCCACCCCCCTCCAAAAAAAATCGGTGGGGAGAGGAAGGAGAGAGAGGGAGTGGTCGACGAGACACATTAACCTCGGGGGGGCAAAGCAACGCAGCTGCTGCGGCTGCGGCTGCCCTGGTGTCGTTTCTTGTATACCGTATACGTAAATATTATGGAACGTAAATATTATGGAACGGGCCCATTTTTGGCCGGTCCGTTCCATAATATTTACGTTCCATAATATTTACAGGGCCAGTTGGGGACTCGGTGGTGAGGACGGCTTGCGTCAGGAATCGCGCGAAAAGTGCACGAGTAGGTCCCGTCAGGGACTCTGTATGCCGTCCGATCACCTGGTCCAAGTCCCCGAGTCGCAGAAAGCCCTGTAAATATTATGGAACGAAAAAAATCTGGAACGCCAACCCACCAGCGTTCCAAAATATTTACGTTCCATAATATTTACGTTCCAAAATATTTACGTATACGGTATAAATACGCGTACTAGACGTCCTTCTGTCGATATCTTACTTGGCGCTATGGAAACACAAAAATGGAACGAAGAAAAATGTTTTGTTGACCGCTTCCACCACTCCTCTGCACAAATCTCACGACCGGCTATTGTGTGTTTGTGTTGTCTGAAGTACAGAAGGTGTGGTGGAGCACGAAGAAAGGGAAACATGACAGAGGTGATGACGCCAGTCCTTTCTAGTATCGTATTTCCTCCTATACACAATGCTGCGCTGTGTTTTGGATGGTATATATTTTTTTGGGGGGAGGGGGAGGGGGAGGGAAACGGGCGAAAGGCTGCATTGTCGCGTCAGCATGGAAAAAAATATTGGTGAGTTTTTTTTGTCGTCCTTCTCCTCAGTGGAACCACTGAGGAGACAGACAGACAGAGAGAGAGAGAGACCCTGTGGTTTTGCGTGTGTGGATACAGGGAAGGTAAATATCATCCACGAATACATAGGAACAACTCACACCGCCCCGCCTGCCGGCTGCGGGGCCTACCGCTATTCAGAAGGGCACGCCCAAGTCACAAGGTAGCGTTGGGAATCGCTGCTCGGGACGTTACAAACCCGAGTTGGGTCCTTCGTTCGCATAGGGAGCTAGTGAGAGGGAGAACGGGGCGCGAGGGGGGGTGTTGGGCGGGGGGGAGGTGGTGGCAACCCAGCGGGGAGGAAGCCGTCTTCCCCCACCCGGCCCGCGCATGGCTGCGGGCGGCGTAGATTCGTTTTGGGCGCGCTCGTGCTGCTCTGTGGCGTGCAGCCACGAGCCGTCGGCTGCGGGAGGGCAGCAGTCTATTCGCAGTACAGCGAGCGGTCGATCTCGGCCGGGATAGGCTTGATCTCTGTGCCCAGCTCCTGCTCGATCTTGTACAGGTTGAAGCGGTCGTCGTACGTCACGAAGTTGATAGCAACGCCTGTTGTGATGCAGTATGGTGTGGTGTGGCGTGGTGTGCGGTGTGGTGCGGTGGTCTGTCCACACGTGTGCAGGCTTGCCTTGGGAGGAGGAGAGTCGACACTTGATAGAGACTTCGAGAGCAGAGAAGCCGAGAACAGAAGGCGTGTGTGTTATGTGTGGAGGTGCGTGTCATATTGTGCATACCCAGGTGGCCGTAGCGGCCAGAGCGCCCGATACGGTGGAGGTAGGTCTCGGAGTTCCGGGGGAAGTCGAAGTTGATCACGACGTTCACAGACTGGATGTCAATCCCGCGGGTGAACAGGTCGCTGCACACCAGGTTACGGCACCCGCCCTGGCGGAAGTCGTGGAACACGCGGTTCCGGTGCTCCTGCAGCATCTTGGCGTGGATGTAGAAGCACGACGACCCGAACTCCGTGATCTTGCGCGCAAGCAGCTCCACACGGTTCACGCTGTTGCAGAAGATGATGGACTGGTTGATCTGCAGCTTCTTGAACAGCGAGTACAGGCAGTGCAGCTTCTGGTGCTCCTCCACGAAGGCGTAGAACTGCGACACACCCTTCAGCGTCAGCTCGTCCATCAGGTTCGCCTCGTGCACAGGGGGCGTCATGTGCTTGTCCATGAACGTCTTGACTGTGGGTGGGATGTGGGATGACGTACGGGTGATGGGTTGTGGGCTATGGGTTGTAAGTGTGGCAGTTGTCGTAACATCAGTGTTCACTCAATGTGACGAACACTCACAACAACAAACACCATCATGTCATTCCAACACAGCACAACACAACACAACACAAACACAAACACATACCGTTCATCGGGAAGGTGGCAGAGAAGGCCAGAATCTGGCGCTTCTTCGGCAGGAACGAAAGCGTCTGCTCCACAAGCGGGGCGAACTCAGGCGACAGCAGCTTGTCCGCCTCGTCCATCACCATCAGGTCGCACTTCTCCAGCTTCGCCACACGCTTCCCCGCAAGGTCGATCACACGCCCGGGCGTCGCCACCAGCAGGTGCACAGGGTTGTACAGACTGTGGGTGTGGTGTCGTGTGGTGTAATGTGGTTGACGATTTGAATAATTGAATAGACAGTGACAGACATCGCATCACCACACCAACCACCCACCCACCCACCACACGGCTGTCAACAGTCGACAAGGCACAGCCAGTCACATCATCAACCCCAAAACACATACCGCATGATGTCGTCCTTCAGGGACGTCCCACCAGTCGTCACCATGACCGCCACACCCATGTGCTTCGACAGCTCCTTGCACACCTGCGACGTCTGCAGGGCCAGCTCACGCGTCGGCACCAGGATCAGCGCCTGTGTGTGTGTGTGTGTGCATGCCGGTGTGTGGGAGCAAAGCAGGCCCTCACACAACAAAGCAGAGCAAAGCAAATCAAAGCAACGGACCAAACCCACCACACACACCACACACAACACATCTGCACCTGCCACATACCTGCACGTGGTTCTGGGTCGTGTCGATCTTCTGCAGCGTCGGGATCACGAACGCACCCGTCTTCCCGGTCCCGTTCTTCGCACGCGCCAGGATGTCAGCACCCGTCAGCGCCACGGGGATCGTCGCCTCCTGGATGGGGGAAGGCCTCTCGAACCCCTTCTCGAAGATCCCCATCAGCAGCTCGCGCTTCAGGTAGTAGTCCTCGAAGTCCGTCCCCTTCGTCGCCGTCACATCGTCGGTCTTCTTGCGCGAGTCCACCTTGGGCGCCTTCAGCTCCGCCTTCCAGTCGTCGGTGCCAGACATTGTTACGGGATCCGCTTTGTTTCTGTTGGTGAGGCTGTGCATGCAAGAACGGGGGTGCGTGGATGTCGGACGGCGGCGATGGCCCGCACCCGTGGTCGCCAGGACCCAACAGCCAAGGCGGCAGCAAATCGGATCGATCTGTCTTGCTCTGGGGGAGAGCGAGGGCGTAGGGAGGGGGGCGGGAGGGGGGCATCCTGACTTTCTCTGCATCCGCTGTCCCGTTCGGGGAACGCCCGCTCTTTAGTCGAAGTTGTCTACTCTGTGTCTTTTTACTTGCTCTGCCGTTAAGTTAAGCTAAGAAGGCATCCCACCCCCGGTAACGACCTCTCATTCATTGTAGAAACGGCATGTGGTGCCCGTTGGGTTGGGTGCTATTCTGTTGTGTCGTTGTTGTTGTTGCTTTCGACATCCAGAATGGCTCGCGCAAAATATATCTCCATTTGCCTCCCGTACGAAAAACGGAAGAAAAAAATGGGGGAAAAAAGGCGTTGGTTATCTGCGCCAAACCCCTGGGGAAAAAATTGAAAGAAGCAGCACGGTGGACGCCGGTTGACCCAGAAAATTTCTGTCACCCCCCTCCTCGCACTGGAACCCGTGCTGCTGGGGACCCGGCGTGCCGCTCGGGTTTCTGAGGTAGACGGGGCCAATCCCCAAACATTCCGACAAGAGGATGCAAAGAAGAGGCAAAAAAAACAATCAAAATACGGGGGGGAATATGTGTGTGTGGTGTGGGGGGGGGGGGGGGGGGGGTTTGGGCTTTGGTACGGGGGGGAGGGGGGAAGGAAAATTCAGCTCATTGGTGAAGGTGTATCGGAGAGAGAAAATCATATGGTGTGATCATATAGGGGTTCTGTGCCAGTTCTGTGCCAGGTCTGTGCCAGTTCTGGGGGCCCTTAAGGAATCCTTCGAGAAATGTACCCTGGGGAAATGGTAGCTAACTTGGCCCCAACATGGGGCCGATCCTCGCAATCCTGAGGGCCTGGGGCCTCTTCAGCACCAAGTATGTGGGTTTGGCGTGAATCGGGGGCTGGGAGAGTTCACTTCTTGTGACAGGGTCAGTCGGGCAGCCAACACCCAGCGGGACCCCCAGACGGTTTTTTCACAAACCCGTTCATTTGAATATTCGGAATCTGTGCGGATCGTAGTGGGGTCACTTTATTGGCGTAGGTGCCACATCACCCCTGAAATGTGGGTCTGGTTCCAAGGCTGGGTGGACCAACACTGCCTCTGAGGTGACACCACAGGCTCTGGAAGGGCTCGAGTGGACTGTGCTGGGCTCTCGGTCGTGGTGCACTGTGCAGTAGTCGGCACAGCCACGACCTAAAACCTCAAAGGCAGTGAGTCTGAGGAACCACACGTACACGGAATCTACATGGAACCTGATTTTCAATCACCCCAACGTAGGGGTTTGCATTCATTTGAATAATTGGACTCCGTGCAAATCGTAGTGGGGTCACTTTTGCAGTGTAGGTGCCACACACCACCCCTGGAATGTTGGTTTGCTTCAGGTGGGGGGAAGTGACTCGCTCCCGATTGGGCCCAACAGACAGCCGTTATGGACTGCACCTTAGGTACCTGCCACCTACCCACTGACGTGACCCAGTAGTACCTCACCCTCTGGTTTTCCAACCCCTGTTCAGTTGAATATTAGGAATCTGTGCGTATTGTGATAGGGTCATTTGGCCAGGGGGTGCCGATTCACACCCATAACTGGCCTTTCGTCACTGGGGCTCACCACAAGGTTTGCTTGTGGTCTCTCGACCCACTACCGGGCCACTACAAACCTGCACGGACATTTCCTGAAGGATTGTGGACCGGTGTTCTGTGCCAGTTCTGTGCCAGTTCTGGGGGGTTCCATGATCACACCATCATAGGGGTCCTGAATTCACGGGAAGGGTTGCCTTGCGTGTCTTTAGTGTTGGTGCGCCAACAAGCTGGCCGCCGTGTCGGAGAACGTGGCGTCGTTGGTGTTTTTCTCTTGCTGAAGGCAGGGTGGGGGGGCGGGGGGGTTGGTATGCGGCCCAGAATAACACACAACACCCGCTCAGCAGCAGCAACCACCACACTGAACCCCTGCAGTGACATCACGCTCCGCCAGCCTGCTGCAGGGGGATTGGGGTTGTCGCCTTGAGCACGTTTGGCTGCTGCTGCTGTGGGGTGGTGCGACCTTCCGCACACACACAGGTGTGCGAAAACAAAACAAAAAAACTGCGGGGGGGGGGGGGCGGGGGTGTGGGGGGAACAGCAAAAAAAGACAAAAGGAAAACAGGGGGGGGGAGATCAGAGCTGCTCAGCAGGGGTTTGATTTTCTGTCTTGGGGGGGGGGGGGGGGTATAAGCAGTCGATGTGCCAAACGGGATTGTGCCAAAAAAAAAGGACGTGGTTTGGCTTGGGCACACAGTTGGCAGGCACCGAAATACCTGCAGGTCACGCCTGTCTCTTGATGGCATGATGTAATGACCCTGAAGATGCAACAGTCAGTCTGCCGCAGATCAGCTCAGGGAGGCACTGCAAACGATAAGGTGTGTATTTGATCGAATGGTGCCGTTGTTTGATCTCCAATCGTAGCGATCCAACCACAAACTTACCTCGGGATACGTTGCGTGCATGCGGGACATGCTAAAGTGATAGTTGGGTGTTTCGAACGACAATGCATCACTCAGTGCTAGCGTGATTGGTGTAACATTCAGAACAGATCGCTTTGCATTCATCTTTCATCCCAAAGGTTGTCCTGGCTCGGTGTGCCGCCAGTCCGTGGCGCACAACGCAGCCAAGAGAGTGCGGCACGCTTGCAAATCCATTCGCAAATAAATCACTTTGTTGCATTCAGGTTGGCATCTTCTCGCTCTTGCCGTGTCTCCAGCTCGACCGTCGAGCTGCTGTTTTCAATTCTTGTTGGAGTAGTGTAACCACACGCCCAACAGAGCTGACAGCTGCACTGCAGCTGCTCACAGCTCCACTCTGTGCTTCAGTTGGTTTACAGAGTCTTGAGTGCGGGAAGCGGGCCGCCACAGATGGCAGCCAGCCCACCGGCATGTGTGTGTGTGTGAAAGCCATGCGGTACTGCCAGAAACACCCGGGTCTGCATACCGAATCATTCCATGTGTCTGTCGCACTTCCTCTGACACACAGGTGTGGCTGTTACAGTAATAAAGAAATGACCTGAATCGTGGGGCCTCCCGTTGACCAAGAGCCACAGATGACGGCCAGCCGACATGAGCGTAGTGTTGCTCGTGATGTACCTCCACTGTCGGACATAGACACACACAAATCGTACTCCTTTCGAATTTTGAACGATTTGAACGATTTTTGGCCGTGCTCGTAGCATTCCCCGTTGAGGGGGTCGCTATTTCGTGTTCTCCTGGCCGCACGGAGGCATTGCCTTACGTCGCCTCTTCCTCTTTTCCTTTGGTGGTGTGTTGGTCTGGCACAGAGGGCGGGACCGTGCTGATATGCACAGTGACGACTCTCCCTTTTGTTTTGTGCCCGCCTCCACCGAGATTCGGCTGATGCCTCTCAGACTGGGGGCGGGCGGTCGCCGACGCTGACGCGCCTGGCGGCCTGTGGAAAGTGACGTGGGGCTGGGATGGGGGGGGGGGGTGCTGGGAGGTCGGGCCGAAGCCCTTGTTCTCTGATGATGTTATTTGGTTCACGCGTTCAGGTAGTCCTTCTCGCCGTGCTCCGTTACCCCTGCCTCGGCCAGGTAGCGCAGCGCCTCCTTGCAGTTGTGCAACAGCAGGTTGTGCACGTTTGTGGCTGTGAGGTGGTGTCGGGCCGACGCTGTCGCGGGGCAGCCGAAGAAGAGGTGCTTCAGTGAGACCCCAGGCGGGGGGTGGCCCGGCGCATGCTTCAGGCAGGGTTGGCAAGGTGGTTGTGCCGTGCCCGGGATGTCATGGTCGTAGACCAGGCGGTGGTGGTCGGCCCGGAGTCGGCGGATGGTGGTTTCCCCTAAGCGGGTGAGTCCCTCCATGCGGAGGTCGGGGCGTTGCAGTCGCGTCTCCCCGATTCCCGAACGGTACTTTTTTTTTTTCCCTCTTGTGTCCCATGCCTTGTTTGCAGTGATCGCATTGTTGGCCATCCTTGCTGTAGTTCGGCATGCCGCCCTTCCCACCTTCCCCCACCCCCTCCCCGGCGGTTTTGCTCTCCGTGTGGTTTGGTGGTACTGGTGAGCCATCTGGGGAAAGAACCTTGACAATCCCGGGCCGGCAGTACGTTCGTCACCCCCACGGGCTCGGCCGGTTTCTAAACCTTTAGGCAATCTACGTCCGCAGGCCAAGAACCCGGTGTGCAGATGCACGTTGGGAGCCCCCTGAAGTCCGCACACGCCCTCTCTGAGTAGTCCCCGACCAAGCGCTGGCCTCTCTGACCGACTACCATGCCGCCGCAGGCCAAGAACCCGGTGTGCCGAAGCACATTGGGAGCCCCCTGAAGTCAACACAGCACCCCGCCAGTGGCTCCAGCTGTCCCTCCCCATGTCAGAGTTGACGGAAAAAGGCGGACCCTCTTTTGTCCCAGTGCTCCGTGCTATGCACTGGGACCCCGTTGCCCAGGCGGACCAGCCTGGGGGAGCCCTCGGGGTGTGGGGTTGAGTTTTACGACTTCCCTAGGTCTTAGGTAGTTTAAGGTCGTGCCCAGGACCTGGTAGCAGAGGTAGGTTGGCCATTTTGTAGACACCCTGTCCAGCAACTGTGGGAGAACAGTTCCGGAATATTTTTTGTTGAGCGCACACTTACTGTCTCAAGGCTGTGTTGAGGCCCTGTGAAGTGGCATGAAGGTGCTAATCCAAAAGCTTCAGTCGTACGATTTCCTTCGTTACTTCGCGACTTCGCCGCTACGCTTCGTTGCTCGTAACTAAGTAAAAAAACCTTTTGAACATTTTTGCAGCAGTGATCCAACAAGGCACCGCACTGCTGCTATATCCACTGCGACAACACCGACGGGGCAGTTCGTGGGAACCCCCTCCAGTTCAGTCGGTGATGTCTTCAATACCTCGTCACTTTCACACTACTTTCGCACCCATGTGCCCTGCTGATTCGCGGGGGTGGGCAGGTGGGGTAGGTTCCCGTGATCCAGCACGGAGGCACCTCCACCACCACTCGTCTGTTGGAACAACGGCGGCCACCCCTTCTTGCCACCCATTCATGGGTTCCTTCAACGATTTGAATGTTACCTGGCCGTGCCCATACAGCCGCCTTGCTTTGTCGCATGCAAATGGGGGTGGGAGGGTGGGGGGGCAGTGGTGTGATGCCGTAACTTGCAAGGGGCACTCCGGCGCCCCCTTCTCTGTAGCCTCTCTTGCTCTCTCTCTGCCCGTCCATACTCGCGGGTCTTCAGTCCCTAAAAAAAGTCATGCAGGTTATGTCAAGTTATCTTAAGTCGCACACGGGCATCACACACGCCCGCTCCACATTCTAAGCAAGTCACGGCATCCACACCAAGCCCCAGACCCCTCCTCGAAAGCGTTCGGTGCGAGCGCTGGAATTCTCTCACAACACTATTCCACCTGTTCTGGCATACGAGGCCGAGGAACCGGCAAACCTTAAGACAGAAGGCAAGGCCCCTCAGGGGGGCTATTAAAACATTGAAATTGGGAGCACACAAGCCGCGCCCACTACGGCGCGCACGATCTCCCCCAGGCACCTGCAGGCCCTGCTGTAACATTCGTGCATGAGCGGGGCTCCTCGACGTGTAGCACAACAGACGGTAATTCTGGAAACCCCTGGATGTCAAAAGTTCTGGGAAGAACGGCATGGCGCCGTATAACCCGTGTCGTTTTCCAAGAAACGGGGGGCATAGGACTTTTTCGTTTCCGTCCCGTCTGTGTCCAATCGTGACGAAGAAGCCTTGATAGAACAGAGCTGCGTGGGGGAGGGGCAGCTCACGAGAAGCGGTTTGAACCCGCTGTAAAAGCAACAGGCTGGGGGGAGAAGGAGGGAGGTGGTCACGATTCGCCACATTGCACTGCAAAAAAAAATATACAGGGCGGAGTAGAACAGGATGCTTTCCCTACTACTACGCAGTTGCAGGCTCGAGGGCTTGCCAACCTTAACCAACCCCGCGCCTTTGTTTCTGTCGCCGCCACAACTGCAGGGCAAAAACAAACAGCACCCTCACACCGAAGGGGTGGCTTGTTTTGCTGTTGCCAGAACGCAATGCCCCCCCCCCCTAGGGGGGGTCAAATGGGGGTGACAAACACGATTTTTCAAAAAACCGGCGCAGAGGCCCCAAAGCCCCCGTAAACCCTCCGAACCCCCCCAGATCGGTCCGGAAACCCATCGAACCCCACTTTTCCACCATTCCGGGCACCTCAGGTGCCCGAATTGGGGTACCTAAATTTTGTGCCACCGTTTGGTACCGTACAGTGCCACTGTGTGGGAGGTTGGAAAAGAAAATGCCCCAACACACCACATCTGAGGGTTGCAATGCATGTTGCTTGCCAACCACGTCATCCGGTGGGTGTCAGGCGCTATGTAGGTGGCATCAGCCAGGTCTTCGATGTGTTCTGGCTTGTATATGTACCTCCCTGCCTGCGGCACAGGCACTGCCTTTGTCCCCCACACCAGCCACAGAGAGCGTATTGTACTCGGTCCACGGTTGCTGATTCATTGTGATGCGTTGTATCCTCGAGTGAACGTCACACACTAGTGACACCACCACCCGCCATCCGAGAGCTGTATTGACTTTGCGCGCTTCCGTTGCATTCACCTCGCCACGCATATTGCACTGTTCAGTACCAGTGCTCTTGGGCCAGGCAAAGTAGACCGCAGCAAGTACCAATTCTGGCACAATGGGTACCACGACAGCGCACTTCGTGTGTTCCCGGAATGTACAGCTCGTGTTGCAACAGTCGTTGTCAACACATCCCGGTTGTGGAGCACTGCTGCACAGGAATCACACGACCATCTGGACTTGTTCCGTACCGACAGGCAGCCTCCCGGTGCATGGTGGCAGGGAGGTACATATACAAGCCAGAACACATCGAAGACCTGGCTAATGCCACCTACATAGCGCCTGACACCCACCGGATGACGTGGTTGGCAAGCAACATGCATTGCAACCCTCAGATGTGGTGTGTTGGGGCATTTTCTTTTCCAACCTCCCACACAGTGGCACTGTCCGGTACCAAACGGTGGCACAAAATTTAGGTACCCCAATTCGGGCACCTGAGGTGCCCGGAATGGTGGAAAAGTGGGGTTCGATGGGTTTCCGGACCGATCTGGGGGGGTTTGGAGGGTTTACGGGGGCTTTGGGGCCTCTGCGCCGGTTTTTTGAAAAATCGTGTTTGTCCACGTAAAAGGGTGGCATTTGACCCCCCCTACCCCCCCCCCCCCCACCGTTACCTTGTTGACTCACTTGACAGGCGGGTGAGTCAACCGGCCCTGTGGTGGCAACAACATCGGGTTTTGGGGACAATACGGCATTTGGCATGGGTAGTGAATCAGAAGAAAAGGGCATCACACGGAGCGACACCCCGCCCATTTTTCACTCATATTAATAGATGAGGGGGAGGGGGGAAGACGCACCGCACTGCCGCAGCGCCGCGCAAGGCAGCGAAAATGGAGTGATGGGCATGGGGGAGAGCGGGGCAGCAATGCATCCACTGGCCACCCTCGGGAATATGCCTACCCCCTCCCCCCCCTCTCCCCGAGAAAAACTAGGTGTTCAGCAAGCTGCGAAACAGTCGTTGTGTCAGCAGCTCCGAACTGCATTCCGTTTGATCGGTGTCCTCACTCAAGGCACGGTGCTGTGACCACGACGACTTCGGGGCCCCTCTGCTACCCCCCACACACCCTCCTCCCGAGAACCACCGCACCCTTGCCCTGCTGCTGTGCCACAGGAGAGTGTGTGGATCACTGTGCCCCTCTTGCCCCTGCGAGATTCGATGCACGGGGCAATAGACCCAGGACGCTCCACACCACCCCCTGCAGCAGTAAAATGCAGACAACAAAGAACAGGCAGAGAAGCGATGGTTGACGGGGAATGAAGAGTACGGCGGGTGGGAACGTCACTCTGGGAGCCACCACCCATCGCAGCCTGAAACACCGGGTGGTGTGCTGCGAATGGTTGGCGGCGCGCGCGACTCTTTTATTGCTGAGATCATACACGAGATCACAGATCTTTCCAGGTGCGATCCTCGCAGACTCAACGTGGCATCATCAAACACATGGGGGGCTTCCCTGCCCGACAGGTTCCTCGGAAAAGTTCGACGCAGTTCAGCTCCAAGTCGGAGAGGAAAACTCACCAAAAAGGCACAGTTCTCGGCACTTGGCGAATTTCCCCATGTGATTCCTTTTCCTGGCACCTTCCAAAGGGGGACATCGTTCCGAGATTGAACGATGAATCCATCCCCACTGTCGAACTGTCCGAACTCTTTTGCAGGCGCAGTCGCGCTGGTTAACGCTCCCCTGAAGGGGGGGGGGGGGCGTCTGACACGGCCCGCCTGCTCTCATTCGCTTGGATAAGTATGCATGCTGTGGTAGGGGAAACAATAAGAACTTCAGCGCAATAAAGGGGTTTGAAATCCCTTTCTCCCCCGACCCTCGCTCCTCCTCCCACAGTGTAGGAGGGAGCGGGGGGGTGGGGGGGAATCAAGCTGGTGCGCGGTGCATGCATGTTCAGGGGAATAGGGTGCCCTTTCTGAGAGGTTTCCAAACCAGAAAAAGCCGGTTTTCTGGTTTGGGGAAATTTATAAAAAAAAATGAGATTTCTGGGAAAAAAACCAGAAATTTTTCAAGGCGTTTTCTCGTGGGGGATGAGGATATGTCCTCCTGACACCCACCCTTTTCCCGTTTTTTTTGCAGCCAACAGCCAGACGTTCACTACCGTGGCCTCCGGCGGCTGGGGGGCTCCGCCCCCCAGACCCCCCTGTGGCGCATGTCTCGTACTCAAGTCCTTCGAATCCCATCAGGTCGGGGGATCCAACCACTCCAGTCGCCTCAGGACGCAGCCAACTCACACAGAATCTGTTCGCCCACACGAACAGATGTTCACTACCGTGGCCTCCGGCGGCTGGGGGGCTCACGCCCCCCAGACCCCCGATATAGCGTGTGCCCGTCTGTCTATCTCACTTACCCCGGATACAGTGCTGAGTAGGAGGTCAGCACCACATCCATGAAGCGCTTCTTCGAAGCCTGGCTGACATCGGACAGGAGGTCGGACTTCCCCACCTGGGAGGTACACTCGCCGCGTTGGCGACATGCGTGACATGCGACACGATACCTGAAACGTGAGTGTGCCTGGCTAACACGGGCATTTCAACGGTCTGCCGGCGACCGTCCCCCAAACCAGTAAGGCAGTTTTGGAAAATCGGAGAGGTCACCCTACTACCCTGTGCATGTTTGATATTTGAAAAAAAAAAGCTAAAACAAAAACGTGATGACTCCACTGGCGGCATGTCATTGATGATAGCCGTTGCCAAGGCTTTCTCGTGCGGCAGATACTTCCCCTTCTTCGATGCTAGCCCGTGCTCATCCAGCATTGGCAACAGAGAAAGTTGGCAACTCACCACCCAGTTTACCGCACCACACATACACAGGAGACCTCTAGGAGATGAGGATCAACCCGCTTGCTTGTGTGGAGTGAATCAATCACCTCCGGGGGGGCGTCTTCGCTGTGTCCGCCTGCTGTTTTGTTCCTTGGGGGGGGCGAAGTTCGGCGATTTTCCACCTGGATATAATAAGGAGGAAATTCGCCAAAAAAACGCACACCCAACGTTTTCAACCTCAGGAGCGGAGCGGAGACGCACCCCCTCAGTTCCAGCTCTGCAAACCTATACCGGCCGAAGCTCCCCAAAGCAGGAGAAGAAAGGCGGCACCACAAATCTGTTGCGGATTGGCCTACGTCGCCCCGCTCCTGATCGGGAGGGCCTTGAAGGGGGAGGCGGTAACAGTTTGCAGGGGGGGGGGGAACTAATAGTATAATGAATCCGCATGTGGGCGACGACGTGGCCTCCCCTGCGTTGCATATTTTGAGCACTCTGTCCCACACAGAGGGGTGTGTGCAACCCGCGCAAGCCCACTGAAGGGCTTTTCTAGCCTGCACAGGCCGCTGTGGATGTGGGTTCGGTGAACTCAAGTAGGGGTTGTGTGTGTGGGGGGCGAATCAGCTGCGAGATTCACTCGCGCTTCTTCGATTGATGAAAGGGGCGAAAGCTTTGCTGAAGCGAAGACTCAGACCCACTGCGTTGCGTACCATCAGCATCCTGATATGCGGAGCAACGTTTTTTTTGGGGACCGCTCCAATATTTTTTTCCGAATGAGCCCACAACAGTACACTGCAGTGCAGGAAGTGCCAACACCGCCTGCCCTGTTGTGACTCTTCACCGGTTGGACTTCTTCCCTGATGTAGCCGCAGAGGACATGATAGTATCGCATCACATCGTGTTCTTCTTGCACTGCTCTCAAACACACGCCACTTTGGGTGTGAGGAAGAGCAAGGGGGGGGGAAGGGGAGGGAAAACTGTCTACCGAGGGGGCTTCTGCTTTGTCCTAAAGGGGGTAATATAATGGGAAAAGGACGCAACAAGACGGCTGATAGGCGGATGTTCTTCAAGGCAGCAGCACACCACCACCCCCGGTGTGCGAAGTGTTGTATCAGCGAAAGATCGCCCTTGTTTTGGTAAACAGCCATCCTGAGGATTTTTTCTTGCTGGCGAAAACGCCGAAACGATAAGGTTCCGAGCGAGAAAAGCCGCGTGTGTTGAAAGTGACACACACACAAGAACGGCTTGCGAGTGAACCCTCTGTTTTACTTGATTTGTTTGCAGAGTTGGCACCCACATCGGGCCTTGGCAACACCGACACGAGCCGTGTCCAGTGTGACCAAGACCCGTCGTTCTTGAGTGTTGTCGCGAAGAAGGGAATGGGGAGTGAATGGAAAGGGAAAGGGAAGGGTGATGGGAGGGGGGGGGGGGTAATCCTTGCTGCTGGCATCAACGAGGATCAGGTGGGCTGTTGTCTCACATACAGTGATCAGTTCTTCTTTTTTTAACAGCCCTGCACCTAAATGCGTGTATTACCAAGTAAACTTGTTTAAGCAGCTCTGCTGCGTCTAGGGAGGTCTAGGGTGTAGGTAGTACTTGAGAATGATTACTAGTATAGGGCATATGCCCGTCTGACCTCTTACCTACGGGTAAGGATGGAAGGGGAAGTGCACCAGCCGCCACTCAGCGCCCTTCATCAGGCCACTGAGTCGCTTCCCCGGCTGTGCTCTCTCTCCCCCGTACGTTTCGCCTTGCTGGCCAAACGTTCTCACCCCTCGCCCCCACACAATAATGACCATGGAAGAGGCGCTCAAGGAGTTCAGGGAGTCCCCCGACTACCTGTTCTCCATGACGCACTCCACCCCCCTCGAGGAGGCGATCGCTGACGCACCCGACGTGGTGAAAGAAGCGATTCGTTCGTCGAAGGTGAGGGGATGTTTTGTCGTGGAGACGGTGACTGCGGTGCGGGAGGGGGAGGAGATGGTGTCGGAGGACGGCTTCCGGGATCTCGTGGCGCGGGTGACGAACGCCCATGTGGATGTGTACGCCAGGTCCACTCTGCGCCGGCTGTTCTTGATCCTGAGCGTGATTGCCAAGAATATCCCTTCGGACGTGTACAATGACCTCGTCGCAGACCCGTCAAAGCTCGCGTCTTCCGCTGGTGTCACCCCTCGCAAGGCGACGCGGTCGGAGGAGGAGGCGGAGACGCTGGATACTTCGCGGCGGCAGGTGCACGTTGCGCCGACCCCGAAACAGCCCCCTCCTCCCACGGACAAGGTGGAGCAGGGCGAGAAGGGACGTGCTGTGAGTGTGCCGTCGGGCGATGACGACGACGATGATGCCTCGCGTGACGCCGAGCTGGAGGCCAGGGAGGTGTGTGAAAAGCGGCTGCGGGTCGAGCAGGTCATCATGGACCCTGCGCGCTGGAGCCTGCTCGACGCCCAGCAACGCTACGAGCTCATCCAGGAGTTGCGGCGCTGGGTACCGGAGAAGGCCGGGGATGCAAAGGATGCCGCCGCGTACCTGCACGCCACCATCCGGATGCTGCTGGGCGGGGCGGATTCAGTCGAGGTGCTCAACCACCTCCTGGACGCCATGCTGTTTTTCCGCTACCGCGCGACGCTGGGGTACTCTGCTGCCCTCGCCTTCCGCACAGAGACAGAAGTGCCGACGTACGTCTCCAACAAACGCAAGCATGCCATCGCAATGGCACATAAAAAAGGCGCAGAGCGGAGCAACTCGAGCACCGGAAAGCGGAGCTTCCCACGAGACATGCGACGTGGGGAGCCGCTGTTCCCCCCCGCCAAGGCGGCGCGGACTACTACACCGCGGGGTTTTCAGGGAGGCAAGCCGAACGGGACGCGCAAGAGGGGGAATCACTGACCTGCACGCCACCCAGAATGCCCGACAGGGGCGCCCCAGAAGACACCACTATGGAGCCCTGCGGCAGACGTGGAACATGCTTCGGACACGAAACCCGGAATAATCCCGCTATGGAGCCCTGCGGCAGACGCGGAACGCACCGCCTTCAACAGTGGAGCGAGCAAGAACGAGCCACTATGGAGCCATTCGGCAGACGTGGTACCCTCGACGAGGGTGAAGATAACGACAGTCCCGCTATGGAGCCCTGCGGCAGACGCGGAACGCACCACCTTTATCAGTGGAGCGAGCAAGAACAAACCACTATGGAGCCCTGCGGCAGACGTGGTACCCTCGATGAGGGTGAATATGAAAAACATCCCGCTATGGAGCCCTACGGCAGACGCGGAACGCACCGCCTTCGCCGGTGGCGCGAGCACGAACAAACCGCTATGGAGCCTTGCGGCAGACGCGGCGCCCTCGAACAGGGCGGCGACGAAGAGGATACCGCTAGGGAGCCCTGCGGCAGACGCGGAACGCACCACCTTCATCAGTGGCGCGGGCAAGATCGCCACTGTGCCACTGTGGCCGCCAAAGGGAGAATGGCGGGGGGAGGTGACACCCCCGGGGAGGAGCACCGCCAAGATGACCCACCAGCAGCCCATCCCGCCCCCGATTCTGCACAGCCCTCGACCGGCGCGTCGGGGTATCGCACGCCGCCTGGGGAAAAATCGTTCGGCCCGGGCGGCAGACAGCGTCGAGACACGGCTGTTTGCGGTGCGGGACGGCAAGGAACTGGGCGCGAAAATACGCGACCTGGTACCGTGGCAGGATGCACATCTGCACGCAGTGGGGCCGAAGGTGGCGTACGAACGGGACCGCCTCCTCCGGCAATACACCCAGTTCGCTGCTACGCTGCCACCGACAACCGCCCCGGATGCAGCGCTCATCCAGTATGCCTGGAGCAAACTGGGCAGTGCCGCCCCGAAGACGGTGGCGTCGTACGTCGAGCGCATCGTGATTGCGGGGGCGCGAGTGGGGCTGAAGGGATTGCGGACGCGCAGACTCCTCGACACGAAAGTGGCGTTGAGGAGACTGTCGACGCTCGTGCGCCCAGTGCAGGCACCCCCGGTGTCGAGCTCCCAGGTGTGGGACGCTCTGCAGCGCCTCCTCCGCAACGGGGAAAACCGTGCAGCAGCTCTGGTGGCGATGGCCTGGGTGAGCCGCGCCAGGATCCCAGACCTCCGGTTCCTGATGAGAGCCGATTACCGCGAATTGCGGCAACCGGACGACCGGAGGTCGATCATCCCTGCGTTGGAGACAGCCGTCGAGTTGCACGCCAAGGAGAAGGCCTGCAAGACGTGGAAGCCGGGTATCTACCTCCCGGCGGGGCGGGTGACTGCGATAGCCGTGTCCTTTATGCGGCACGAGTCATCCCAGCCCGGCCTGATCTTCGGCGGAGATGGGAAGCTGTACACTCAGCTCAAGCGCTCCATTCGGGCTGTCCTCCCGAAGAACGCGTGGCTGCACTCCCTGAGGAGGGGGGCGGCGCAGGAGGTGGAGTTGCGGGGTGCTACCGACGAGCAGCTGCAACGGACCGTCCTGCGCCACCAACAGCCATCGACCACCGCCATGTACCTCAACAGCACCAACATCACGCAGAGACGGCTGCAGGACAAGATGCTGTCCTCGCTGCAGTGATGCACGTGCTTGTTGGGAGCGGCTATGGGGAAGGTGTCGACGAGGAGCCAGGCGACGACGGGGATATTCGCGTGCGTCCGCGGCTGGACCCCCGTTACTCTGTGCCACACCCTTTCGGGGAGGTTCCAACTCCCGCCGCCCGAAAGCCGAGGTTGGACGCCTTCCCGACGGGAATCATCGACCTGGAGGTGCTACGCAGTATGTCTCCCGACCCTGACTACCTAAAATGGATCATGCAAGAGGGTGCGCTCCCCGAGGCGCAACTCCACAGTGTTCCTCTGCCTGGGGCTGAGTCGGATCTACCTATTTCCTTTGTGCGGGCTTGCGAGGCGGCTGGGGTGTTGGTGAAGGTTTCACGTTCTGAGAGACTCAGGGGTGTGGTGCAGCTCTTCACCACGCCAAAATCGGACCCATCGGTGCATCGACTTCTTGTGGACGGCCGGCCTGTGAACGCAGCCCTTCCCCGGCCGCCTCGTTTTCGACTCACGACCCCTGAGGATCTTCACCTACTGCTGACGCGAAGCGGTGCCCGATACGTGGCCGTGGTGGACTTGAAGGGGTACTTCCATCAATTCCCGTCCTGCAGGACAACGTCGAGTTTCTTCGGGGTTCGGGTGGGCTCTTCTTGGTACCGCTGGACTCGCCTGCCGATGGGGTTTTCCTACGCCCCATACATCGCGCAACGCGCATCGGAGGCCATCCTCGGGGAGCTGCATCAGGAGGGGGCGGTGGTGTACCTCGATGATATTCTCATATTCGGCAGGACGGAATCATCGGTGCTGCAACGACTTCAATACCTTCGCGACAGGCTCGATGCGGTGAATGCCGAGATCAACTTCGAAAAATCGACTCTCCACCCCGTCGAGTTGGTTGAATACCTGGGCATCGAGTGGTGCATGCGGCAGGGGGCGTTCCGGCTTCCGAAAAAGTGGCGAGAGCAGGCGGCTCTGGCGATGGAAACGATGCGAGGGACACCGGACCTTACTCTGCGGGACCTTTGGGGGGTGCTGGGTGTGTTCATGCGGGTGACCTATGTATACGGAGTGCGGCTCTGCTACTACGACTGCATCATGGGCACTCTCCGCGGCTTCGCGTCGCGCATCTCGCAGGAGCAGCTCAGGTGGGAGGACAGGGTCGCGATCCCCGTGGGCCTCCTCGCCGAACTGGAGGAACTTGCCCGCCATTTTCTTTTTTCGGACTGCTGGTTCCGTCGCCCGGTGCCAATCCGGGTACACAAGGTCGCCATCTGGACGGATGCCTCAACGACGGGCTGGGGGGCGGTGTGGCAGACGTGGGGGGACGCGCGGGCGTACGCGGCTTGGGGCCAGTGGCAGTCACCCATGTCCCACAGGGAGATATTTCTCGCAGAAGCGCGCGCTGCGCTACAGGGTGTGAGGTTGGCTTGCCCCTCAGGGGCGACGGGCGCAATCCTTCTCATGGTTGACAACGAGGGCCTGGCTTACGCAATCGACAAGGGCCATACCCGCGCCCGTCTCGGGAACGTGCTCCTGCGACGCTTGTTCGCAGCAGTGTACCCTGCGCAACTGGAGGTGCGATGGATCTCGACCACGACCATGCCTGCGGATGAGCTTTCTAGACGTGCCTCGCAGGGCACAGAACGGTGGCCGACCTTATGTCGGGCCCACATACATTCTACAGTGGGCGGTTTTATTTTTGACGAGTGACCTACTTGCCCTTCGAGCGGATCCCTTTGACCACCAAGCACGGGGTGCCTAGGGAGGGTGTGTTCATCGGACGTGCATATGCGTGGATCTCTCCCCCGTACGTTTCGCCTTGCTGGCCAACTGGAGACTTCTGCAGGATGACACCCCGCCCCACCTCCTCTTGCCTCGAGCTGTGTGTCGCTGATGTGTTTGCTGTTGTGTTGCTGTTATTCACCACACCTATCACCCTAGGACCTCCTTACCAAGTAAACTTGTTTAAGCAGCTCTGCTGCGTCTAGGGAGGTCTAGGGTGTAGGTAGTACTTGAGAATGATTACTAGTATAGGGCATATGCCCGTCTGACCTCTTACCTACGGGTAAGGATGGAAGGGGAAGTGCACCAGCCGCCACTCAGCGCCCTTCATCAGGCCACTGAGTCGCTTCCCCGGCTGTGCTCTCTCAGCATAACGACAGTCCCGCTATGGAGCACCCCCCCCCCTCTCTCCCCCGTACGTTTCGCCTTGCTGGCCAACTGGAGACTTCTGCAGGATGACACCCCGCCCCACCTCCTCTTGCCTCGAGCTGTGTGTCGCTGATGTGTTTGCTGTTGTGTTGCTGTTATTCACCACACCTATCACCCTAGGACCTCCCCTGTTTTTGAACAGTTTGAACGATATTTTTTTTGCTGCATGAAAGATACATCCAGCACCAGCAGGCCGTTCGCTCGGGGCGAAGTTGGGCCCAACTTCGCTAAAAAAATAAATCTTCAGATTTACTTCGTCCCAACTTCGCCCAACAACTTCGCCCAAGGGGACGAAGTTGGGATAAAAAAATTCTGGGCTCGGCCCCCACCCACCGAAGGGGGGTGGGTGGTGAAAGAGCCCACGGGATCACGAGGCTCAGGGGATGGGGAATGCACGAGGAAGGAAGTGTCAGAAGGAGACCACAACGACCTTCCCCAAAGTACGATGGATTGCTCCGCCCAGACCCCCCCTGTGGCGTATGTCTGGCGCCCAAGTCCTTTCAAGTTACATGAATCTGTCCATCCGCAATGAACAGATGTTCACTACCGTGGCCTCCGGCGGCTGGGGGGCTCCGCCCCCCAGACCCCCCTGGCAGCCGAACTGTGTGGCACAGCGGTCCCTGCCAATCTACGGGCGTTTCGCTCATAAGCAAGGTTATGAGTGCCTCCGGAGGTATTAACAGCCTTGCCAGAAGTGCAGCGATCTGCTCTCTCAAGGAAAGGTAGCCAATGTGTACCTCCCGAGGGGCGCGAAGCGCCCCCGAGGGGCGCCTCCCTGTGGTTAAAAAAATCCCAAAATCCCAAAAATCCCAAATAAAACTTCGTCCACCCCATACGGGATCTGTGGACGATAGCGAACGGCCTGAGCACCAGTCATAAAAAAAGGAAGCAGGGCCGTTCCCCAGCACGCCCGCGGGGACAAGGGGGCATGGGGGCGGGCAGGCGGGCAGGCCTGTAACCCCCTTTCATCGGGCGTGCTGATTAGCTTTGAAATTCTTGTCATCTTCGCCTTCTCCCTGTTCCCGTTTCCCGCGGCCTTGGCATGTCCCCGACAAAGGCTCCCCTCTTTAAAGGGAGTGCTTTTAGCGCGACAAAAGGAAAGGGGTCAGGCAAGACAAACAATGCAGCCCTGCTTCCGGACTGGATACGGGACGTTTATTTGAACCAACCAAACCGAGGCAGCGCCTGGGGGACAACGCACTGTCTGGCACGGTTTTACGGCGATCCGACTCGCATGGCGGGATCATGATCACTTATTTGCTTCTCATTTCTCAATACCTTCTGCTCTCTCTCTCTCTCTCTCTCTCTTCGAATGCAATAATGTTGGGGTAAAAATTCACCACACATGAACTATCACCCCCCCTCCCATCCCCTTGTGCCGTCAAAAATATCAGCCAGGGGCAAAAACAAAAAAAACGATACGCAACTCACCCACAGCCCTGCTGTGGAGGGGGGGGGGGAGAAGTTCTTCTGTTGCTCAAAAAGAAGCACTGTCACTAACAGGAGGCCCTGTTGTGGAAAAAAAATGGGCAAAAAAAATTGCCGGAAAATATAAATAGACATGTGGAAGGGAAGGACGGGATATCATGTGGAAGCAGAAGAAATGGGCAGGTTGCTAGACCGGGGTGTGTGGTGGTGGTGGTGGTGGGGGGGAAGGGCAAGACTGTTGTGAGGGGTGCGGGGGGCAACGCGTGCCCGACCCCAAAAGGGGGGGGGGGGAAACCAACGGGGTAATCTTGAATGGGGTGGTGAGGGAGGACGGGAGAGACTTATGTTGTCTGCCTTGCCTGCTGGTGAGAGGGGCCGGGGGCTGCAGAGTCGTAAAAAAAAGGGGGGGGGGGGGGTAATATCTGCAGGGGGAAAATGCAGGCGGTCTTTTTTGTCCGATATTGGTGCATTCACGATGAACTCGGAATGCTTCCGAAAAAGTGTGTAGGTGCGCGTGTTGACCGCGGGCCTTTGAGGGGTTTCAACCCTTGTTGCCCGACGACTACACCACCTCTACACTCAGTGTGTGCGCGTGTCTGAAGGGCTTTTCTCAGAGGGATGCACACATGGTGGTTGTGGTGCACTGTCTTCAACACCAACCAGGGGCAACATCCTCTCAGACTGCGTTGTGCCCAGGTGAAGGTGAAGGTCGCTTCCGAGAAGAGCCCTGGTATATTGTCCGCACGAGCGGATAATATAGCAGGGCTCTTCTCGGAAGCGACCTTCACCTTCACCTGCTATATTGTCCGCACGAGCGGTAGCTTTTTGTTTCTGGGGTTGAGACAACGTAGGAAGCTTTGCGTTACACACCCGCAGCAGGCGTGCGGTGTTCTCGCGATCGACGAATACCCACGGGTTCTTCGATCCCCTTACTGATTTGCAGATGCAAAAAAAATATTTTTTTTCGAGTTGTTCTGGCGGTGAGGGGATCCCAAGAAGGGGGGAAATTCGATACCGTTAGCGCCAACACACCCTGCAGCACTGCAAAGAAACCAGTAATCTCAAAAGATAGATCCACGGCCATGGCGATAAAACAGAAGAAAAGTCTGCACGCGCAATTGCCACGGTCCAAAAATAGGCGGTGACCCTTGCGGGCCACTTGGGGGAACGGGGGGGTGGGGGACATTGTTCGGCGACTGTGTATCTCTTCAAGAAAAGGTCCTCGCAAAAAATAAACAAAGAGGGGGGGGGGGTGGAGGAGCGGTGTGCGCTGGCGGTGTTTGGGGAGGGGGAAAAAGCACGGCTAAACAAAAATGTATCACGTGTGAACATATTCGAGTGATGCGCGTGCCCAAGACATAAAAAAAGGCTCGCGTTTTGTTTTTTTTTGGCGCAACCTGGCCCAGGGTCTGCGGAGAACTGAGCACACACCGCTCTTCGAACTCAAATGGTAGCGCCTCATTTCATTCGGCGCCATTTTCTGCACACCAACAGAGAAGAGTACACAAGCTCAGTGTCACGATCTATCCAGGTTCACCCGCCAAAGGGCGATGCCTCTGCCAAAATGGGACACTGCCACTCTTGACGACTCGTATGGTCGTGTGCAGTTTGGTTTCCCCCCACCCAGGCCTCTGGCTAATTCGGGTCGAACGTTAAGTTTCTCCGTGCCGGGGGGGGGAGGGGGGGGGGGGGGGGGCTACCCTACCCTACCCTAGGGTTGGGGCCGCCGGGGTCCCAGATTTTTTGGTAATTTCCAGGTGTGGGTAGGGGGACCTTTTCGAATTTTTTTTTCGAGGGGTGCCCATTTTAGCGATTTGGGCCCGATTTCGAGGGTTACGGGTGACCCTAGACCCTACCCAACCCTAGGGTTGGGGTTGGGGTTAACTCCAGACCCTACCCTCACCCTAGGGTTAGGGTTAACCCTATACCCTACCCAACCCTAGGGTTAGGGTCAGGGTTAACCCTACACCCTACCCAACCCTAGGGTTAGGGTTGGGGTTAACCCTAGACCCTACCCTAGGGTTAGGGTCAGGGTTAACCCTAGACCCAACCCTACCCTAGGGTTAGGGTTAACCCTACACCCTACCCAACCCAAGGGTTAGGGTTAGGGTTAACCCTAGACCCTACCCTAGGGTTAGGGTCAGGGTTAACCCTATACCCAACCCAACCCTACACCCAACCCTACCCTAGGGTTAGGGTCAGGGTTAACCCTAGACCCAACCCTACCCTAGGGTTAGGGTAAACCCTAGACCCTACCCTACGGTTAGGGTCAGGGTTAACCCTATACCCTACCCAACCCTAGGGTTAGGGTCAGGGTTAACCCTACACCCTACCCAACCCTAGGGTTAGGGTTGGGGTTAACCCTAGACCCTACCCTAGGGTTAGGGTCAGGGTTAACCCTAGACCCAACCCTACCCTAGGGCTAGGGTTAACCCTACACCCTACCCAACCCTAGGGTTAGGGTTAGGGTTAACCCTAGACCCTACCCTAGGGTTAGGGTCAGGGTTAACCCTATACCCAACCCAACCCTACACCCAACCCTACCCTAGGGTTAGGGTCAGGGTTAACCCTAGACCCAACCCTACCCTAGGGTTAGGGTTAACCCTAGACCCTACCCTAGGGTTAGGGTCAGGGTTAACCCTAGACCCAACCCAACCCTACACCCAACCCTACCCTAGGGTTAGGGTTAGGGTTAACCCTAGACCCAACCCAACCCTAGGGTTAGGGTTCGGGTTAACCCTAGACCCAACCCAACCCTAGGGTTAGGGTTGGGGTTAACCCTATACCCTACCCAACCCTAGGGTTAGGGTCAGGGTTAACCCTAGACCCAACCCAACCCTAGGGTTAGGGTTAGGGTTAACCCTATACCCAACCCAACCCTAGGGTTAGGGTTAACCCAACCCAACCCTAGGGTTAGGGTTAACCCAACCCGACCCTAGGGTTAGGGTTAACCCTACACCCTACCCAACCCTAGGGTTAGGGTCAGGGTTAACCCTAGACCCAACCCAACCCTAGGGTTAGGGTCAGGGTTAACCCTAGACCCAACCCAACCCTAGGGTTAGGGTTGGGGTTAACCCTATACCCTACCCAACCCTAGGGTTAGGGTCAGGGTTAACCCTAGACCCAACCCAACCCTAGGGTTAGGGTTAACCCAACCCGACCCTAGGGTTAGGGTTAACCCTACACCCTACCCAACCCTAGGGTTAGGGTCAGGGTTAACCCTAGACCCAACCCAACCCTAGGGTTAGGGTCAGGGTTAACCCTAGACCCAACCCAACCCTAGGGTTAGGGTTGGGGTTAACCCTATACCCTACCCAACCCTAGGGTTAGGGTTGGGGTTAACCCTATACCCTACCCTCACCCTAGGGTTAGGGTTAACCCTATACCCAACCCAACCCTAGGGTTAGGGTTAACCCAAGACCCAACCCTACCCTAGGGTTAGGGTTAGGGTTAACCCTATACACAACCCAACCCTAGGGTTAGGGTTAACCCTATACCCTACCCAACCCGAGGGTTAGGGTTGGGGGTTAACCCAAGACCCTGCCCGACCCTAGGGTTAGGGTTCACCCTAGACCCAACCCTACCCTAGGGTTCGGGTTTGGGTCAGGGTGAACCCTAGACCCGACCCAACCCTCGGATCAGGGTTGGGGTTAACCCTATACCCTACCCTAACCCTAGGGTAGGGTCTAGGGTCAACCCTGACCCTAACCCTAGGGTTGGGTCAAGGGTTAACCCTAACCCTAGGGTTGGGTAGGGTCTAGGGTTAACCCTAACCCTAACCCTAGGGTTGGGTCAAGGGTTAACCCTAACCCTAACCCTAGGGTTAGGGTAGGGTCTAGGGGTTTACCCTGACCCTAACCCTAGGGTTGGGTAGGGTCTAGGGTCAACCCTGACCCTAACCCGAGGGTTGGGTAGGGTCTAGGGTTAACCCTAACCCTAACCCTAGGGTTAGGGTAGGGTCTAGGGTTAACCCTGACCCTAACCCTAGGGTTAGGGTAGGGTCTAGGGTCAACCCTAACCCTATCCCTAGGGTTGGGTCAAGGGTTAACCCTAACCCTAACCCTAGGGTTGGGTAGGGTCTAGGGTCAACCCTGACCCTTACCCTAGGGTTGGGTAGGGTCTGGGGTCAACCCTGACCCTAACCCTAGGGTTGGGTCAAGGGTTTACCCTAACCCTAACCCTAGGGTTGGGTAGGGTCTGGGGTCAACCCTGACCCTAACCCTAGGGTTGGGTCAAGGGTTAACCCTAACCCTAACCCTAGGGTTAGGGTAGGGTCTAGGGTTAACCCTGACCCTAACCCTAGGGTTGGGTCAAGGGTTAACCCTAACCCTAACCCTAGGGTTAGGGTAGGGTCTAGGGGTTTACCCTGACCCTAACCCTAGGGTTGGGTAGGGTCTAGGGTCAACCCTGACCCTAACCCGAGGGTTGGGTAGGGTCTAGGGTTAACCCTAACCCTAACCCTAGGGTTAGGGTAGGGTCTAGGGTCAACCCTAACCCTATCCCTAGGGTTGGGTCAAGGGTTAACCCTAACCCTAACCCTAGGGTTGGGTAGGGTCTAGGGTCAACCCTGACCCTAACCCGAGGGTTCGGTAGGGTCTAGGGTTAACCCTAACCCTAACCCTAGGGTTGGGTCAAGGGTTAACCCTAACCCTAACCCTAGGGTTAGGGTAGGGTCTAGGGTTAACCCTGACCCTAACCCTAGGGTTAGGGTAGGGTCTAGGGTCAACCCTAACCCTAACCCTCGGGTTGGGTCAAGGGTTAACCCTAACCCTAACCCTAGGGTTGGGTAGGGTCTGGGGTCAACCCTGACCCTAACCCTAGGGTTGGGTCAAGGGTTAACCCTAACCCTAACCCTAGGGTTAGGGTAGGGTCTAGGGGTTTACCCTGACCCTAACCCTAGGGTTGGGTAGGGTCTAGGGTCAACCCTGACCCTAACCCGAGGGTTGGGTAGGGTCTAGGGTTAACCCTAACCCTAACCCTAGGGTTGGGTAGGGTCTGGGGTCAACCCTGACCCTAACCCTAGGGTTGGGTCAAGGGTTAACCCTGACCCTAACCCTAGGGTTAGGGTAGGGTCTAGGGTCAACCCTAACCCTAACCCTAGGGTTGGGTCAAGGGTTAACCCTAACCCTAACCCTAGGGTTGGGTAGGGTCTGGGGTCAACCCTGACCCTAACCCTAGGGTTGGGTCAAGGGTTTACCCTAACCCTAACCCTAGGGTTGGGTAGGGTCTGGGGTCAACCCTGACCCTAACCCTAGGGTTGGGTCAAGGGTTAACCCTAACCCTAACCCTAGGGTTAGGGTAGGGTCTAGGGTTAACCCTGACCCTAACCCTAGGGTTAGGGTAGGGTGTAGGGTCAACCCTAACCCTATCCCTAGGGTTGGGTCAAGGGTTAACCCTAACCCTAACCCTAGGGTTGGGTAGGGTCTAGGGTCAACCCTGACCCTTACCCTAGGGTTGGGTAGGGTCTGGGGTCAACCCTGACCCTAACCCTAGGGTTGGGTCAAGGGTTTACCCTAACCCTAACCCTAGGGTTGGGTAGGGTCTAGGGGTTTACCCTGACCCTAACCCTAGGGTTGGGTAGGGTCTAGGGTCAACCCTGACCCTAACCCGAGGGTTGGGTAGGGTCTAGGGTTAACCCTAACCCTAACCCTAGGGTTAGGGTAGGGTCTAGGGTTAACCCTGACCCTAACCCTAGGGTTAGGGTAGGGTCTAGGGTCAACCCTAACCCTATCCCTAGGGTTGGGTCAAGGGTTAACCCTAACCCTAACCCTAGGGTTAGGGTAGGGTCTAGGGTCAACCCTGACCCTTACCCTAGGGTTGGGTAGGGTCTGGGGTCAACCCTGACCCTAACCCTTGGGTTGGGTTGGGTCTAGGATCAACCCTGGCCCTGACCCCTGGGTTGGGTAGGGTCGTGTTGGGTCGGGTTATGGGTACCCAACCCTCACCCTAGGGTAGGGTTGGGTCGGGTTGTGGGTACCCCCGACGTGCTGTAGGGTAGGGTAGGGTAGGGTAGGGTAGGGTAGGGCCCCCCCCCCCCCTCCGGCCCAACGTTAAGTCCGGCCCCAGAATTAGCCAGAGGCCTGCCCCCACCCCCCCCCCCCTTTTTTTCGCTCGCTCTTTGCCTCACTTGAAATAGTTTGGCAGAAACAGCTCGCTTTTGAACTGAACAATGTTGGCCGTGCACCTAGCAGCACCCTGCCGACAGGGTTGTTGCCGTGGCACACTCAATACGCAAGACTCCGGCATTCGGCGCCTGCACAACCAAAGAACGCAAAACGACGACGTGGTTTCTTTTCTGCGAAGAGCCATGAGTCTGAGAGATAGGTTTGACTGCACGGGTGCTCAGTATGCCTGCGTTCTTATTCTGAACATCTCGACTTGTCGTAGGATGACGAGCACACAGTCCCCGTGCTCTTTTTATCTTTGTTTGAAGGGGAGGGGACATGGGGGAGAGGGGGTGGGGCCAAGGAACAACGGCCTGACCTGCGAGACAAGCCAGCCAGAAGCACACCGCCCAATTGTTTTTTTTTAAGCACACTCGTGTGAGCGGAAAGCGCCCCACCACAGCTGCAACCAAACGTGCTCTATACACTAACCCCACCCTTCATCAGGCTCAGGGTGTGATCAGTTCAGGGTTTTGTGTGTAGAAGCGTCAACGCAACAAACAAAAGGAAATTCATCAGAGCGGTTGTAGCTGTGAAGTGATAGGGCGCTTTTTCAAATTCCTGATTTTTTTCAAAAGTCTATTTCTGTTAAAAAGAACCAACGCTGCTCCCAGGGGCTTGCCCCCGGGCGAAGAGATGGAGGAGAGAGAGGGGGCGGGCCGATGTTATTCTCTTCTGGGCACTGGCAGTCCGCAAGCCATTTAAGCTCGATCTGACCAGATTGGTCGCCAAGGGGAAGGGGGGGCGGGGCGGGTGAGGAAACAGAGAGCGTGTGTGTGTGGGGTGGTGGTGGTGGTGGTGTTCTGAATCCATCGTGGCGAAGCCCAACCGCAAAGGCCGGTGTGTTCAATCCCATAAGTGGAAGTGAACTTTCCTTTGCCCCAAGAACACCCCCTTTTTTTTTCCCCTTGCATTATTCTCTTGAGGCAACACCACTGGCCCTGTCCACAAGAAGCACAGAGGGGACACCGGCCACCAGTCAACAAAACCGTCGACATCTAGCGCAGGGATATCAGAGACGTGATCTCGCTGGACAGCCAGAAGCCCATAGCTTTGTGATTTAGGAATGCCCTGTGTTGCTTCTACAAATATGACCTAGTTTGTGGGAGGGGGGGAGAGGGCGGGAGCACGGGAGACGGGGAGACGGGGAATTCTGTCCTGACGTGCCAGTGATGGCGGCGAGGACCGAGGCACCGATTTTTGATCTGCGCTGTCGTCGCCTGAAACAGGGGAAGAATGGCGTAGATCAGGGCATCATTTTGTTAGAATAAGCTTCTTGTGAGGTCGTGTAACACACACACACACACAAATCTTTCATTTTTTGAACGACGTGCCCGATCCAGCGAGATGACTGTTTTGCAGCCCACACAATTTCCGTGACGCTTCTTGAGTCCAGTCATCCCTGTTCGGGCATCCCGGGCGAATTCCCGGGCTGAACGATTTCGAACGAGTTTTTTTTGGCCGTGCTCTTAGCTGGACCCCGGATATATACCCCTCCAGTTCCTGAATTGTGATGGCCAGTGCAAAAAAAAAAGCAACGAGTCACTCTGGTGCCCCTGACGACCCCATATTGCGTAGTTTGTGCGTAGTGAAAAGGGGGGGGGGGTCTCATTTTTTGATTTACTCAGCCATTCTCTGTCTCTATGCCGGGACCCCAAACTCAAGGAGTTCTTGCTGTTCCGGGGTCAGTGAGGGTGCAGGCGCTTCAGGTGCTGCAGGTGCTGCAGGTTCTTCAGGTGCTGCAGCGCTGGCAGCCTTCGGTGCGGGTTTCGACGCAGTCTTTGCAGGTCTCTTTGGGGGTGCCCTTTGGCGCGGTGCCTGCTTCAGCTCGTCGGGTGGAAGCATCAACGCATCATTAAGCGGTGCCTGCTTCAGCTCCTCCGGGTGGAAGCGTCAACGCATCATTAAGGAAGAAGGAAGCACAGTTGCTACGCTTTTTTGCAGCTGCAGGAAACGACACCATACCCAACAACAATCCCCAGACCGTCGAGGGAGAGTGGGCGCCTGGATCCCGTGACACAGATCTCTAGTGCCGTTGTGATCCCCTCGGATAACGTCTCCTGGACGTTGTCAGCGGAGGTTGCCTGTGTGGCGGTGACCTCCGTATACCCCGCGGGATCCAGTGCCAGTAGCGCCTTCTTCAGCTTTTCGTCGACCCCTCGGCCGACGCTCTCCTTGATGTCAAGGGCCACCTTCAGGGTGGCACCTCGCAGCGCCCTGAAGGCTGTGATCGTATCATCATTCACAATCTCGAGGGTGTTCTACGCGGCTCCTGGAACTCACTTCCTTCTCAGGTGTTTCTGGGCATGGGGCAACCTTGCCCAGGTGTTTCTGGAGTCCCGCCCCACATGTCGTGCGTTCTTTCGTACGGTGTATAGTGAGTTCTGGCAATAATTTTTTGCTCGGTCAGCGCAGTGCCTCCAGTCCTGTCTCAGTAGCCACACAGAAAGGGGGACCAAAAAAAACTGGGGGGGGGACCAAAAAGCGAGACCCCCCCCCAGATTGCGTAGTTTGTGCGTAGTGAAAAAGGGGTAAATCAGGGGCACCAACGAGTGATTTTGCCATTATTTTTTAAAGAATCGGTTTTCTCCTGCAAATCTTGCGAGGGTGGGGAGGTGGGGACGGGAGATATAAAGGGAAGGGAGGGAGAAGCAGCGGTGGCGGGTGGGCGGTGCATTGGGGAGCATATTCCGGGTAATGGTTTGCGAGGGGTCCCCCCCCCCCCCCACCCCCACGCACCGCCACAGGCACCACCACTTCTCTCTCCCGGTTTTTCTTTTGGCCCCAAGTAGAAAGGTTGACATATTTTTTTTTGAAAAGTTTTTTTTGAATTTTTTTCCGTTTGTGGGAGACGAGTATTTTCTGTATTTTTTTGTGGGGAATCGGTGGGAGATGGGGATAATTGTTTCGGTGGGAAGGCCTTCGAATGAGGGCCAAACTTTTATTTGCATTTTTTTTGTCGAATCGACTCCTTTTTTTTTTGCGTTTTCTGCTGGTTACTGTTTGTCTCGACATTCACGAGCGTGTCTCGTTGACACCCCTTCTCCTGCAAGCAAGATCAGAGGCATCTTTGATTTTTTGTACGGAATGCACCGACAGAGACCCAAGCATCTCATGGGAAGACGTCAATACTCGATTCATGTCGAACACGCCTTGGATCGACAACCACCAGCCTGACACAAGAGACACCCCAGGCAGTGCCGCGCATTTGTACAGTTGCGTGTTGATTTTTTGAAAAGTTTGATTTTTTTGCTGCCATTCTGACATGGTTGGAACATCAAACAAAATGGGGAACAGTCAGGGCCGCCCAAGTTGAAGAAAAAAGCGGGGGGTGGGATTGTGAATAGGGAGACAGCATCACTGACTCAGCTGAATGGAAGTGTAGACACGTAGTCACAAGAAACCGTGCGGACGCAAGAAGGGGTCTGTAGATGTCCCAGATGCATGTGCGTGCCCTTCGGCCTGCAGCCCCTTGTCTACCGAGGCAAAGGGCACAAGAATGCATGCAGAGAATCTCCACGCACCCGACCATATTCAAGCATTCCAGGGTTGTGGTGTCTTATGCTTTCTTCGGGAATATTTCGGGGGGAGGGGCTTGGGCCCGGGGGGAAAACTACCCGAAAACGGGTGAAAACCGGGCGCAGAGAGTGTTGGGGGTAGGGGGAGGGGGAGCGTTTTTTTTGGAAATAGTTTTTTTTTTGATTTTTTTTGGCAACCCAATGCCCAGGGGCTTAGCTTGGATTTTGAGGTTGGGGCCGAAACTCGGTCAGACTCGGTCACAGTACACACACAGTTGATTTGCCCCCCACCACCCCGTTCACCCAGAAGAATGTCACCCCCCCCCTCGGCCCTGGGCCCTCGAGGGGTGCCATTCTCTCGGGGTACCCTAGGTACCTCGCAAGAGTGGCTTCGGGGATACCCTGTGAATATTCGCGACATTCCACTCCTACAAAGAGTACAGTTGCAAGGCTTTCGCTCCTCAGTTGGCGAAGCCTGGTGAAGACAAGGCGGAGCTTGGAAAACAAGCGTTCAACAGAAGCAGTGCCCAGCGGAAGGATAGATGCAAGCTGGAGTAGCCTGCATGTTGCTGGGTACGTGAGAGCGAGGTTTCCCGAGGTAAACCGCTGAATAACCTCCTGCAGATCACGCAGGCCCAACCTCCGAATCTCGGAACAGACACCCGGGCACTCTTGCAGAAGGGTAGTCTTGTGCGCCTGTGCCCACTTCGGTGGGTGTGCTGGGGCATTGAATTCCGGGCAAGGGTACGCGCCAGTGATCCCCGGGAGAGGTGCCATGTAGTGGTCAGCGATGTAGCCCAGAGCCTCCTGCACCTGCGTGTCCACCATGTTGCCGGGAGACGGAATTCGAGACTGCTGACGTTATTCTTAGGCTAGCGACGAATACGGGACAGAAGGAGAATGGGGTGTTCGCGTTCCGAAGCTGCCCGTGTGTGAAGCACTGGGCCTTCGTCAGGTCAAGGCCAACCTTCCCCAGCGTCTGCCCCTGCGACTTGTTCACGGTGATTGCAAACGCCAACGCAACAGGGATCTGGAAGCGGAAGAAGGTGAAGCTGGCCTTCTTCTCGTCCGGCTCGTTACGTGTGCGGGGGATGTTGAACTCCTTCGCAGGGTCATCGATGGCGCAGCACAGCAGGGAGTACTGCGAGGCCTTCTTCACAATCATTCGGGTTCCGTTGCAGAGACCGCCAGGTGGGTCGAGGTTCTTCAGCAGGATGACGGGACATCCGATCTTCACCTCCAAGTCGTTCAGCGGGAAGCTGGGGTCGTTGAAGTCATTTGCAACCCCGAGGTCAACCGCACAGTCCTCAGCTACCGTGTTCTTGGCGAGGATGTGAACACTCTCCCCAGGCATCTGCTCCAGACAAGCAGCGTTGAGCTCACTCCTCCGGCTGTTTGTCGGTGCCATGATCACCGAGTTCCCCACAACACCCTGCTGCAGCTGAGGAAAGGTGAAGTTGACGAGGTCATCGGGGGTGTAGGGAGACCCTCCCGAGTGGGTTATGATGGGAGGGAGCTGCATCTGGTCCTGTTCGTTGATGTTGATCTGTCCAGACCCGATGGTGGACAGAAACAGGGCAAAGTCAGCGTTTGTCTGTCTGATCTGCTTGGTCAGCAGGAGCTTCTTCACCTCCTGTGCTGCTGCACCCCAAGAAAAATCCGCTTTTTTCCCCGGAAATTTATGCTTTTTTTTTTTGGGCTGACCGAGTTTTTTTCCGGGTTTGGCTGAAACTCGGTCAGCTGACCGAGTTTCCCCCCCCAAGCTAAGCCTCTGGCAATGCCTGACGGAAGAACGGGACAGGCGGCCCGCAATTTTGTTGCCGGCTCACAGCCCCCAGAGTGTGAAAACTCTGACTCTGACCGTTCCGAACACCTCGGATATCATTTATTAGCTTTGGCCCAAACCGCCACAGCTCTGGGTGTGCGAGACGTCCAGAGTTGCGCCAGCCCTCGCCTTGTTTAACTTCTTCTGGGCAGCACAGGCAACCCCAGAGGGGGCGCACGCATCGCCCTCACAGCTGCTTTTCCTTATTTTCATTTTTTTTACGATCCGTATTTTTTCGACAATCACACGCTGCAACGGCTCGGGGCTTGCTCCGGCTTGCACACACATCACCCCACCAAGAGAGGACCGCCCAGAGGCCCTACACATAGTGGAGATCATTCTGCTTTAGGTTGAATCGTTAATTATGGAAAAGGTGTGGGTCGAATTGTTAATTATGAAAAAGTTGTGTTGAATTGTTGATTATGGAAAAGTGGTGGGCCAGATTATGGATTTCCCTTTAAAAAAACCCCCCCTAGAACCCCCTAAGCGCCCCACAAAGGCACGGTGAGGATTTAAAACCAAACGAACAAAACACCACCTCACTCAGTCAGCCACGCCAGCCACGCCCCTACCCCACCCCACACCCCCCCCCCCATCCCCCGCTGCCTCTTGACGAACCGGCATAATAGAATCACCCTCAAGAAGGTGAAGCCGGTGGCGGTCGGGGAGGGGAGTGGGGGGGGACACTGTTGCCCCTTTTTTCTTGGATTTGAATCATGCTGTTGAGCAGTGCCGCTGCAACACAATAAGAGAAAAAAAAAGTTGGCTTGCTTTTGCAACCTGGGCATCCTCAAAAGAAAATGACTGATTTGCAGAGCGGAGGAAGGGAGCAGGGGGGCAGGGCACAGGGTCTGGAGAGGACGATTTGCGCCGTCTGCGAAGGGGGTGTGGGAGGTGTGTTGGTGGGGATAGCACTGGGTGCACCGCGAGGCTGGTGTCCGACCGTGGGGGGTCGGTCCCGGCCTCAGCGGTGGAGCAGTTGGCGTTGCCGTTTCGTTCCACACGTATACCGAGGTGACTCGCTGAGCTGTTCATTTTTTTTCCCATTTCGATTTTTTTGGCCCACTTGTAATTCTGGGGTCTTGGACGCGGTCTCGTGTGAGTTTCTCTCATTCGGTTTTGGTTGTCAGCCTGGGCCCGTCGTGCCGCCCAGCGATGCCGATCCGTCGGCTGCGGGAGGGCAGCAGTCTATTCGCAGTACAGCGAGCGGTCGATCTCGGCCGGGATAGGCTTGATCTCTGTGCCCAGCTCCTGCTCGATCTTGTACAGGTTGAAGCGGTCGTCGTACGTCACGAAGTTGATAGCAACGCCTGTTGTGATGCAGTATGGTGTGGTGTGGCGTGGTGTGCGGTGTGGTGCGGTGGTCTGTCCACAGGTGTGCAGGCTTGCCTTGGGAGGAGGAGAGTCGACACTTGATAGAGACTTCGAGAGCAGAGAAGCCGAGAACAGAAGGCGTGTGTGATATGTGTGGAGGTGCGTGTCATATTGTGCACACCCAGGTGGCCGTAGCGGCCAGAGCGCCCGATACGGTGGAGGTAGGTCTCGGAGTTCCGGGGGAAGTCGAAGTTGATCACGACGTTCACAGACTGGATGTCAATCCCGCGGGTGAACAGGTCGCTGCACACCAGGTTACGGCACCCGCCCTGGCGGAAGTCGTGGAACACGCGGTTCCGGTGCTCCTGCAGCATCTTGGCGTGGATGTAGAAGCACGACGACCCGAACTCCGTGATCTTGCGCGCAAGCAGCTCCACACGGTTCACGCTGTTGCAGAAGATGATGGACTGGTTGATCTGCAGCTTCTTGAACAGCGAGTACAGGCAGTGCAGCTTCTGGTGCTCCTCCACGAAGGCGTAGAACTGCGACACACCCTTCAGCGTCAGCTCGTCCATCAGGTTCGCCTCGTGCACAGGGGGCGTCATGTGCTTGTCCATGAACGTCTTGACTGTGGGTGGGATGTGGGATGACGTACGGGTGATGGGTTGTGGGCTATGGGTTGTAAGTGTGGCAGTTGTCGTAACATCAGTGTTCACTCAATGTGACGAACACTCACAACAACAAACACCATCATGTCATTCCAACACAGCACAACACAACACAACACAAACACAAACACATACCGTTCATCGGGAAGGTGGCAGAGAAGGCCAGAATCTGGCGCTTCTTCGGCAGGAACGAAAGCGTCTGCTCCACAAGCGGGGCGAACTCAGGCGACAGCAGCTTGTCCGCCTCGTCCATCACCATCAGGTCGCACTTCTCCAGCTTCGCCACACGCTTCCCCGCAAGGTCGATCACACGCCCGGGCGTCGCCACCAGCAGGTGCACAGGGTTGTACAGACTGTGGGTGTGGTGTCGTGTGGTGTAATGTGGTTGACGATTTGAATAATTGAAAAGACAGTGACAGACATCGCATCACCACACCAACCACCCACCCACCCACCACACGGCTGTCAACAGTCGACAAGGCACAGCCAGTCACATCATCAACCCCAAAACACATACCGCATGATGTCGTCCTTCAGGGACGTCCCACCAGTCGTCACCATGACCGCCACACCCATGTGCTTCGACAGCTCCTTGCACACCTGCGACGTCTGCAGGGCCAGCTCACGCGTCGGCACCAGGATCAGCGCCTGTGTGTGCATGCCGGTGTGTAGGAGCAAAGCAGGTCCTCACACAACAAAGCAGAGCAAAGCAAATCAAAGCAACGGACCAAACCCACCACACACACCACACACAACACATCTGCACCTGCCACATACCTGCACGTGGTTCTGGGTCGTGTCGATCTTCTGCAGCGTCGGGATCACGAACGCACCCGTCTTCCCGGTCCCGTTCTTCGCACGCGCCAGGATGTCAGCACCCGTCAGCGCCACGGGGATCGTCGCCTCCTGGATGGGGGAAGGCCTCTCGAACCCCTTCTCGAAGATCCCCATCAGCAGCTCGCGCTTCAGGTAGTAGTCCTCGAAGTCCGTCCCCTTCGTCGCCGTCACATCGTCGGTCTTCTTGCGCGAGTCCACCTTGGGCGCCTTCAGCTCCGCCTTCCAGTCGTCGGTGCCAGACATTGTTAGTTAGTTTTTAGTTTTCGGTATTGTACACGGAAGTTAGCTCGTTGAAAGTCGGCTTCGGTCTGCAGGGGTAGGTAGTTTCAGGATGCAGTCAGCCAAGCACACACATGCAGCACCAAGCTAAGGCCTCAGGACTCCCGCCCCAAGCACTCAGACGGAGGAGGGGGTGCGGGACTACAACGCACTTCGCAGTCACTTTGGTTAGCTCCACTCATGTTATGCTGACGGATCCCCTACTCTCATGCACGGCATTGTCTGTGATAACAGCAATTCACGCACTCGATAGCATCTCCTGCCACCTCTGCCCCCCACCCTCCCTTAGACACGGTTACTAAGTGGTTAAAGAACAAGATGTGCCCCGCCCCAGGTTAAAAGCAAACAGCAGCGTGATCACAGGGGGGGCGGGGGTTATATGTGCCACTTCCTTCTGGTTTGCCACCCGTGATCACGCCCAAGAAAACAACAACCATTTCTTCCCCCCTGGGTTGGGTAGAACGGGCAAAAAAGAAGTCAAAACGATCAAAAAAGAAGAACACACGCACACACAACCCTCCCCCCCCCCCCCACCCCCTTGCTCGGATGAAAGGCAAGTGTGTTTAACACGGTTAGGCCTAAAAGAAAGAGCCTGCATTGCGGCAGGGCACCCACACACCACACCCTCTCTCTTTGAACGATTTTGAACGATTTTTGGCCGTGCTCGTAGCATCCCCCGATGAGGGGGGTCGCTGTTTCGTGTTCTCCTGGCCGCACGGAGGCATTGCCTTTCGCCGCCTCTTCCTCTTTTCCTTTGGTGGTGTGTTGGTCTGGCACAGAGGGCGGGACCGAGCTGACTTCTTTCCCTTCAAAAAAGCACCCATCACCCCTACCCACCGTGGGGCTGCGCCGGATGTGCCTGCTCCCCCGCCGACTGCCCAGAGGGTATCGAGGGCACCAAGGCGTCCCCCCCCTCCACGGGGCCCGACGGCGGGGAACCTTCAGGCGGCGTCGGAGGCGACGACGCATTGCCGCAGTCACCCTCCTCGCCTCCACCACCTCCTCCCCCTCCTCCGCCGTGCCCCCCCGGCAACGGCGACAGCGGCAGGGGATCCCCCGCAAACACGACCCCCATGTCGATCAGGTTGAGCGCGCCGAGGCTCTCTGAGCCTGCCAGCGACCCCTCCCGACACACGGCCCCCGCAGGATCCACAGGATCCGCGGCCAGCACCGCCTCCGGGGAACCCAGCAGCTTGAAGGCACTGCCTGACACCTCCGACAGCAACGACGCCCCTGACTCATCACCAGCAAACGAAGCGCCGCCAGGCGGAGCCCCCACCGACACGGGAGTGCACGCCGGGGTGGCGGTGCCACCCGCCACGGTGGGCGATGCGAAGGACGCCGCGCCAGGGGGCACCCCCGCCGACACCGGGGTGCACATCGGGGTTGCGGTGCCGCCCGCCACGTCGCGCGACAGCGACGAACCCATGGGGATCCCCTCTGATGCAAAGGACGCCGCACCGGGGGGCACCCCTGCCGACACGGGGGTGCACATCGGGGTGGCAGTGCCGCCCCCTCCCAGCGGGGTGCCGAAGGACGCCGCACCGGGGGGCACCCCTGCCGACACGGGGGTGCACATCGGGGTGGCAGTGCCGCCCCCTCCCAGCGGGGTGCCGAAGGACGCCGCACCGGGGGGCACCCCTGCCGACACGGGGGTGCACATCGGGGTGGCAGTGCCGCCCCCTCCCAGCGGGGTGCCGAAGGACGCCGCACCGGGGGGCACCCCCGCCGACACGGGGGTGCACATCGGGGTTGCGGTGCCCGCGCCGGGTGTGGGCGACATGGACCCCGCCTTCATGCTGAGGATTTCCAGGTCGCGGTGCTTCCTCAGCTTGCTCCGCTCGGCCCGCGGGTCCTGCCACTCACCCCCTGCCGGGAGGGGGGGTTCCGACGACACAGGCGCGTCGGCGGCAGCCGCAGCAACATCGGGGCGGGTCGGCGGGGCCTCCGCCTGCATCCCCCCGAGCTGTTCCTGGGAGTTGGGGAAAAGGGTTTCCAGCGCCTCATTCCTGCATGCCTTTTCGATGACACCGCGGTATCTGATCTGCAGGCTGTGGTACAGCGCACGCTTCGTCTCCTCCGACTGTGTCAGGATTGCGATGTGCGCCGACACAGCAGCGGTGTGAGGCTGGGGGGCGGCGACTGGAACCCCACTCCCCGGAACCGACGGGAGGGCCGCAGAGCTCTGAGAACCGGACGACGATGCGGCGTCCTTCGCTTCAGCCCCCCGAGGCACAGGGGCTGACGCGGGCCGCGCCGTGGGGAGGCTGTGGTGGAGGGCGTGCCTGACACCGGCACGACTCGCCACCTCCACCACACGCCGCAGGGCAGACGCCTGCACCGCCTTCCTCCCCCGCCCCTCCTCGCTCTCCAGCACCGCGGCATCCACGCTGAGCGTGATGGCGCGCTCCTTCTCCTCCCTCCCCACCCTCCGCAGCTCCGCCTCGTCCTCCCGAGCCCGCATCGCCTCGATGCGGTTCATCTCCACCTGATACTGCTCCTCCGCCCACTTCAGGCGCAGCTCCTTCGCCCTCTGCAGCGACTCCTGCTCGCTCCCCCGCCGGCTCTGCTGGAGGCAGGCCGAACCTGCGGGCCCTACCACCCCCTCCGCCTCCACAGCCGCACCAACAGCAGGCCCCTTCACGGTAGGTTTGCCGTGACGAGCAGCATTCAATTCTGCTGGAGAAGCGCCTTCTTCGCCCCCCCCCTCCCCCGAGGAGTAGAGGCTTTGGTAGGGCGACACCTCGTTGCGGACCTCGTCGGATCTGGCGTGGATGTAGCAGCGGATCTCAGAAGCCTCCATCTCGCGCACCCCGGCGAGCCATTCGCGGTGGAGCTGCGCGGCGGCGGCGGCGCGGTGTGTCTCCAGCGCCTCCCAGGCACCGGGGGTCCATGTGAGGGTCGACGCCGCAATCTCCGCGTCGATCTGGCGTGAGATGGTTGCCTCCACCGCGGATTTGATGGAGGCGTTCGCCGCCTCGAGGACCCCGCCGAAGCACCGCCTCTCCTCCGCCAAAGCAAGGCTCCGGTCGTCACTCTCAGCCCGGATATAGGTTGTCACAGCCAGGTCGAACCTCTGCTGCGCCTCGCGCTTCTCCGACTCCTCCTTTGCAAAGACTGCATCTTTCGCCCTCTGCTCCGCGTCGATCCGGGTTGTATAGAGGCTCCGCGCGACAAGCCACTCCGACCTCTCCCGCGACACCATCTGGCGGAACTCCGCAACCCTCTCCCGCATGAATCCCGCCGAGCCTGCCGCAAACGTTTCATACAGGCAGGCAAAGATGTAGTCCGACCGGAGATCCTCAATTCCGCACCGCGCCCACAGCTCTGAGATTTCGAACAGCCCCAGCTGCTTCAGGTGGAGGAGCCCGTGGAGGAAGTCGCGCGCCTCCGTGTCTGCGATGCGGAGGCGCATGAAGGCTTCGTGCCCTGCCAGCTCCTCCCTTTCGCTTTCGACGAGGAGGGCGAGCCCCGCCTCGTGCCTCTGCTGCTGCAGCGCCCCCTCCGCCTCCCTGAGGAGCGAGTCGCGGCGGCGCGCATCGCGGAGCTCCCGGTGCTGCCGCATCATGTCCACTTCGAGGCTCTGATCGGCAGCTTCAGCCTGCAGGTCGGTGTCACTCCCCTCCTCCAGGAACCTCATTCTCTCAGCGTGGCTCAGGCCCTTCAGCTCCCTGGCGCGAGCGCGGAGCCACTCCCCTCTGCTGCTCTGTGTGATGCTCTGGCGGAAGCACCGCTCCGCGTCCTCCAGCTCTGCCCTCTGCGCCAGCTCCCTCGAGGAGTGCTCCGCAAGCTCCTGGTATGACCTGGACTCCGCAGCGATTGCAAACCTCCGTGTGGCGTGGGCGTGCTCCGCGGTTTTCCTCGCGATGAACTCCTCCTGCGCGATGTCATCCCGCCCGTCACCCTCCTCCGCCACGCAGTCCCCCAGGTCGAGCCCTGCGCTGAACAGCAGGTCCGTCCGGACGTACCCCGCGGCGCACACATCCTCCAGCTCTTCACGCTCCTCCATCTCGCCGTCCTCCAGCCTGCGGCGGGAGGCGCGCTCCTCAGCGAGGCGCAGCCTGTCCTTCGCCATGGCTGCCATGCAGGACCCCCGCACCTGCCCCTCCTCCTCGAGAAGAAACCCCCTCGCAGCCCTTTCGATGTGATCCGTCGGTGTGTCGCAGGGGGGTTGAGGTTGCTGCTGCTGCTGCTGCTGCCGCTGCTGCTGTGGAGGAGAAGGAGGCGGCTGAGGTGTTGCGGAAGAGGTGGGTGTCGAGGCGGAGGCAGGGTCCTGCCGGTGCTGCTGAGGGGGAGAAGGAGAAGGAGGAAACGCTGCTCCAGCCTGCGCTGCAGGCGGAGGGGCGGGCCTCGCTTGCGATGGCGGGGGGGCTGCGGGTGGGGTGGCGCTGAAGTGGTGGTGGTGCTCTGGAGGCGGTGTGGTGGAGGAGGGGGCGCTGCACCGTCGCTGCTGCTGCTGCTGCTGCGCGCCCCTCACCGGCGGCGTGCCCGCCGGCGGCGGGCACGGCGGGGGGCATGGGGGGTGCGTGTGGGCCATCCCCGGGTGGCTGCAGGACGTCGGGGGGGCGGCTTGCAGGGCTGATGCCATGTTGACACACACACACCCGCTCCCTCCCCCCAAATCACCCTCCCTTGGCTGGGGGGGCGCGAGTTGGCCTGAGTGAGGTGGGGTCGCTGTGTGGGTTGAGTGAGGAGCTTCAGGAGGGGGTTAAATGTGGTGGCAAGACTTGTTGTATGCACACTTCTGTGTGGGGGAATCAAAATCGCATTGGCCCGCGCTGGCGCTGGAGGGAAGAGGGTGTGCTCACCGCTGCTGCGGGTGTGGGCGTTCACGCTGAGGCGCAGGGGGTGGAGGCAGAGGGGATGGGGGAGTGGGGGGGCAGAGGTTCGCCTCGACACTGTTCAGTCTTTGAGACACGCGAGACATGCGAGGGCTGTGTTGCTTCCCCCGTCACTGTCAGGACGAGAAGAGGGAATCGTTACTGGGGTGGGTGGGTGGGTGGGTGGTGGCCTCTATCCGGCGCACGTGCTGCGCGCAGGTGTCAGGGTCAGAAAGCGGAGAAAGACACCAGGCGAACGGATTTGCCAAGCTGGGGTGTGCCTATATTGTCCACAACAATAAGTAAGATAAAAGTCAGCGTTTGCTTTGAATCCGGGAAGGGGTACGGAGACCAGAAGTGATGCTCGATCGGAACCACCCGCCAAGACAAACTACAGACATGCGTTGTTGGGTTCAATTGCCTCGCGGAACAAAAACCGATGCACCCCACACATGGGCACAATGTTTTCTGCGTTTCGTTCAACATCAGCAAGAGGCAGACGCAACCCATAGCAGCCTCACACTCTATGTAGCAACAGCCTTGAACAGGGATCAATCGAAGTGCTGCTTGCCTGCCACCGTCGAGTTGAACACCAGCACATAGACGTTGAGATGCACTGCAAAGGCGAGCCACGCAATGTAGGGGTACATTAGGCGGGCTGCCACAGTGCTGTATTCACTGTAGCGGTAGGTGGTGTACGCAACGGTGCCCAGAAGCAGCAGCATGTCCATCAGGGAGTAGTCCGCACGGCGGAGGCGGAAGAACAGCGGCGACCACATGAAGTTGAGAACGAGCTGCCCGGCGAACAGCTGCTGCAGCTCCGACCGCACCTCTGGGGGGACGAGCTGGTCCATCGTGCCGCCCAGGCACCCGCCGTTGTTCTCCACGATGTATGATGCCGCTGCCATCATCGTGTACAGCGCTGTCCACGCAATGGGAAACACATAGTTCGGAGGGGACAAGGGGCTCTTGCTAAGCCCGTCGTACCACTCCTTAATCCCAGTCATCTTCTTGTTCGGCGAGGTGAAGCTCGCAATCAGGCCACCTGTGCCGTTGATTGCAACGATGCGCAGTGCGAGCCATATGCAGCCGTCCCAACTGAAATCCATTGTTAGGTGTTGGGGGGTGCGGGGGACGGCCTGCAAAGGTGGGTTATGTGCAATGCCCCGATGACACAGCGCAGCAAGCGAGGGGCTCCATCACAATTCCAGGGTGGGGATGCGCGATGGGAGGGTGAGGTGGGGGCGATGCACACATCTGACTGTCTGTCGCGGTTTGTGGCATTGGTATCTCGGACCCCCTCAATGCGCCGGGGGAGGTGGGAAAGGGGCCAGCAGGTGGAACCCTCTCCAACTGAGTCGCAGCGGGTGGGGAAGGCACGATGCACGATGGACAGAACACGCAGATCAGAAGGCAGGCAGGATGACTGCTTGGCTCGCCGTTTCCCTCTCCCTGCGCGTTAGTCTCGGCAAAAGGATCAGCCCACGGTGCGTTCTACCCTCTGGCAGGGGTGGGGGGGGGGGGGGGGTTCGAGTAAACATCTACTGCACCACCAGCCCCACCAAGGCAGCTCGAGCGTGGCGGGACAATTCGCTAGCGGGGGAGGGGTGGGTGGGGCGTTCCCCGCTTTGGCCCTCCTTCCAAAAAAACCACGCAACGTTCAACCATAAATGAAGGGAAAAGATAGAGGGATCACGATGCCTTCTCTCCCAGCTACCCCCGCCCCCCCCCGGGCCTCCCCCCCCCCCCCCACCCCCTTTTCTCCTGCCTGTTGTGGCAGGAAACCTCACCGAGAGCTTTGCCCGCGTGTAGCGCACACGCGTCACGCAAACTTTGTCCAAAGTGTTGTAATGTAGAGCACACCGAGCAAGACGCTGCTCTTGATGTGATCGCCCCATCCCGCCACACACGCTTGAAATGTTTTTTTTGAACGGCAAGTGGTTTTTCTTTGGTTGGCAGCAGCGGGAGAAAACAATTTTCGCTGCCAAAAAAAACAAAATAAAGGAGGCCAGTCCCCCAGAGAATGGAAACACGCATCACTTCGGCATCGGTGCATCGGTGCAGAAGGCATCAATCAGACCTACGCTACTATCACCCCATCCGCCCACCACCCCACCCCCCCGGCCGACTCCCGGCAAGACCATAAAACCCGGCTCTCATGCTAGGGGAGGGGAAATGCTGTGGCAACACAATGTACAAGGCGGTTCCTGACACCTGCAAGTATACACCCTTGGATCCACTCATCAACCCTACCTACACCCAGAGGCATGCGACTCAACCTGTCCACGAGCTTTGAGGCACCACACCCTCCTGTGTGGCCCCGACAAAGAGAAGACGCGATGCTTGGAACACCCACAAACCAATGCCGCAGAGCCAGTTTCACATCACCCAGTCATCCCGCAGCACAGGCCACATCACAGGGGGTGGGGGTGAAAAACCTCAAAACAAAACGGGGCTGCAAGGCGAGCGTGTGAGGGGGCAGAGCCCTGCTGTGGCGAAAAAAACGGCCCCCAGGTTGAGACGTGGTGTGGTGGTGTGGTGGTGTGGTGTGTGGTAGCGGCGTTTGGCTTGGCTGACCCCTCTGTGCGGGCCGTGTGACTGTGTTTGTGCGTGTGGTGAATGAATGCAGAGCTCGGATCCAAGCTATTCACATCCGTTTGTTGGAAGTGGAGGCTCGAGAGTATTTATTCAGTTTGTTTCCTTGGGGGAGTGTTCCTCGCGAAACGCGTGCCGTAGAGATGTGCTTTTTTTTGTTTGGCTTTTGGCGTGTTTTCTCATATCTGAGAGAAACAACAGGGGCCCGAAAAAAAAAACTTGACGGATCGCGAAAAACCCAACCTCTTTTTTTGTTCAGCTGTCTTCCAATCAGGGTATAAGATAGACTTTTTTTCTGGCGCTGTTTTCCGGTTTTTCTGGTTTTGAAAATTTTTCGCGCGCGCCTTCGGCGCGCGCGACCCGCGCAAACCCTCCCAGAATCTGAGAGGGCCCGGTGCCTGCGCGCGTCCTGCCGTACTGAGGCTGCTTGGTGGGGCAGGCGCAGCAGCTGCTTTGAAAGTTTGGACTCTCGACCAAAAAACCGGTCTGGGTGCAATGTTTTTACGCAGGGGGGTCTGGGGGGCGGAGCCCCCCAGCCGCCGGAGGCCACGGTAGTGAACATCTGTTCCCTACAGTCTGGATTCGCTTGTAAGTAGGAAGGCTTCGCTGTATCGCAGCCCGGCCAGCAGGAGATCACTGGTCCTTGAGGATTCAACCTTCAGGGTGGAGGAGGACGGGGGAGTGACCACTCGTGACAGGTGTGCGTTGTGGGTGGAGTGGGTGCACGACAGAATGGCCAAAGGGTCCACGAGATCTCTGCACACATTCCGTTATCGAGGAGATGGGCACCTAGCTGTGACGACAGGCAACAAACAAATCTCATCTGTTAGTTGCCCCCAATAGGCTTGGCGACCTTCAAGACTGCTTGAAAGTCGTTCGTGTTCTCGTCTCAGCCCTCCAGACTGCAGTCTTAGACTCCCTCTTAGACATGGTGGCTGGAGTCCACCATGTGTGCACCTTCAAAACAGAAGAGACCTGCATGACGAGGGCATCACCACCCACCGGGCCACCCGCTAGGTCCATTTTTTCTTCTCCGCTTCTCTGCCTTCTTTGGACTATTTGAGCTCTGTGCGGATCACGATGGGGTCACTTTCTATTTTTTTATGGCGTTTTTTCTGACTGTTTTACTGTCCCAAAGTCACAAAAAAACCGCCAAAAATGAGATCGACCTTTTTTTTTTCCCCAGAAAACCGGGAACCGGGAAACCCTGGTTTTGAAAACCGGAAAACCAGACCTATCTTATCCCCTGCTTCCAATCCAACCCCTTCATTGCTGTTTGGCAAACCCCTGCGTCTGCCCAACCCACACCGCCAACGCACACCACCACCACCGCCCCCCATTTTTTGCCCCACCCCCCCCTCCTCCCACCCACCCCCACCCCGCTTCTCCAAAGCGACAAGACACACTTCTTTGTTTCTACCCTCCCCCAATCCCAGCCGAACCCGAACCCTATGACGACGACGGCTCTGCTGGCGCACCCGGCACAACCGCAGGGGCTGCGGAGCTCTCGTCACTGGGGGACGCCGGCACCTTAATCTCCTGCTGCCGGGCGTAGATCCCATCCAGGTCGTCCGCAGTGGCCACAGGCACAACAGGCGCCGCAGCCGGAACCACCACCGCCGCCACCGCAGGCACAGCCGGGGCAGGCGCCGCTGCGGCAGGCCAGGCAAAGCCAGGCTCGCCATCTGGCTGCTCGCCCCCCGTCAGCCACTCATCCCCTGCAGAGCCGGGCACAGCAGCAGCAGCCACCTCGGCCGGCACACCCGCCTGCGGCACCCCCAGGGCAGGGTTCTCGGGGCTCTGGATGTCGGGCGGCAGCGCCACAGGCGTGTCGTATATCGCCTGCAGCGGGTCCTCCGCAACAGGCTGCGCCGCCGCAGCAGGCACGGCAGGAGGCTGCTGTGGTGCAGCAACGGCAGGGACAGGCGCAGGGACAGGGGGGATCGGCACCGGCGCCGCAGGCGCCGGGCTGCCTGCGGCAGGGCTTGCCGGAGCAGCGGGTTGGGCCCCAGCGGGCGGAGGTGCCTCCTGCGGCCACCAATCCGCCCCGCTGGCGGACTGGTCTGTCCCCGCCTCCAGCCAATCATCGCCCTGCGCCGCTGCGACGGCATCCGCCGCTTTCTGCGGGTCCTGCAGGTCCTGCCACAGCTCCTGACGCGCCGCCTCCGCACGCTTCTCCTCGACAGGGGTCGAAAGGCATGCCACAGACGGGAAGATGTCAGACACACACAGCGCAGGGCCCGGCACGGCTGCGACGGGCTGCAGGGGCACAGCCTGCTGCTGCGCCTGAGGGGAAGCAACGGCGGGCACCGCGACCGGGGGTGCCTGCTGCTGCTGCTGCTGCACCGCAGGCGACGAAGGGGAGCTCTGCGCCGCCACGGGTGATGCAACAACGGAGGGGGGCGACGCAGCCCTGTCGGCAGTGGGCACCACCAGCGGTGCCGGTGCCCCCAGGGGTGGGCTGGCCGGCACGGCCACCGCGGCGGTGATGGGTGGCGGGCGCAGCGGCGACGCGGGGGATGCCACCGCCTTGTCGCTTGCGGGGACCCCCGAAAAGGCGGCCTGCACCGCCTCCTTGGAGAAGGGCGAGGAGGGCTGCTCCGAGAGGGCCTGCGGCGAGCTGGCAGCAGGCGCCGGAGGCGGCGACACCAAACCTGCGTCAAAAAGGCTGGCCGCCACAGCCGGCGCTGGGGCGGCCTGCAGCGGCGCAGGCGCCACCACCCCCGACGGGGGGCTCGCGATGACCGGCGAGGGCACGGTGCCCACCTGCGGCTGCGGCCCTGCGGGCGGTGCCTGGGGCTGCGTCGCCAGCCCCGCCATGTCGCCACCCGGGTCTGCGAAGAGGCTAGCCTGCGTAGCCGTCGCAGCCTCCACGGCGTGGTCAGTGATGTGGAGAGGCGTGGAGGGCGCCTCCACGACAGGGATGCTGCCGTCCTGCTTCAGGGTGCCCTCCCTGCTGGCGGTGGGGGATGACGGCACGGAGTCATGCGCGTCGCTTGCGCTGGGGATCAGGGAGGGCACGCCGGCGCCGCCTTCGGTGGCGGTGTCGGTCGCCGCGCCTGCCGCATCCACAACAGGGGCGGGGGAGGCACGGCGGGGGAGGGTGAGGGTGTGCAGGTCTGTGTACCTACGCTGAACGGAGCTCATGACGTCGCCGATGCTGCGGAGGTATAGCTGGAGGAAGTTGGCCATCACAGAGTCGCGCTTCTGCATGGAGGCGCACATGGCAGTCTTTGCCTCGTCGTTTGCGGTCTCATATTCCTGCTGCGCCTCGTCCCGCTTTTGAACCTTCCGCGCCAAAGACCCCGATGTGGTTGGGTCACGCTTGCTCTTCCTCAGCTCCTCCTCCTTTGCCAGCACGTCGTTGCGGTGGTAGTCGTAGCTGTCCTTCTTCTTGCTGCGGATGTCGCGGAGCTTCTCGAGCTTCTTCAGCTCCGCATCGTAGTTTGCGATGTGCTGCTTGCACTCCCCGGTGCTCTCGCGGAGGGCGGGGAGGACCTGCGTGTTGATCTCCTGCGTCGTGTCGGACAGCTGCCGCCCCGCAAGCGTCAGCTGCTTGTGCTGCCCCTGCTGGTGCCCCTCGCATGCGGTGAGGAAGGCCTCGAACCCCTCGTGGACACAGATCACCCCCGCGCACATCGCCTCCAGCCCCTTGACGCATTCGCTCATCTTGTGCGCCGTGTCCTTGCAGACGTTGCGCATCGACTTCACCTCCTCCTTCACGGTGTGGTAGTCTGCATCGGATGTCTTCTCGTTGACCCCCGCAGCTGCCTTGACCTGCTGCGAAAACCGGTTCAGCATTGTGTGGCCCCCAGCACTGCACAGGGGGGAGGAATGCGGGGTTGCCGGTCGTACCCAGCCTGGTGGCGGTGGTGTCAGGTTGGGTGCAACTCAAAAAGACTCGGGAAAAAAAAAACTTTCAACAAAACGAGCAGGCGTGGGGAGAGGGGGTGGGGTTACAGCTGTCAGGGCTGCAGGCAGCACGCGCCATGCCCCATCCTCCTCTCTCTCTCTAACTGCCCACCCCCCCCCCCCTCCTGTGCCGATCCACGAGCCAACCTTTTCAGCGCCCTAAAGGGGGCTGCTCTCACCCTATCCAGAGACGTGCGCGCCACACACCACATCGCCACCAAGGGGGCCGTGATGTAACTATCCCATCCCGCCCCCGCTGTGGCCCAACGCTGTTCGCAGCTGTTCAACACACATATACACACGCTATTTTTGGTGTTGTTTCCCCGCCTAATCATCGACATCCGCGCGCCCCTCCCGACACCACTCTGTCTTTCACCCGTGGGGCACCGCCACTCGTTCTGGCCCGCACACATGCAGAAAAAAAGGGATAAAAAGCTGAGATTTCACACGGGTCACGGGGTGTGGGGCCAGTGGGCAACAGAGGCAACAAGGCGATAAAACTAAATCGACAGCGAATCGGACGAGGGGGTGTGTGGCGGAGAAGACATGCACAGCGCACACACCGTGTTTTTGCCCCCCCCCTTTCTGGCTGCAATTCGGCAAAAAAGGCAGGCTTTTCTTCGGTTTGTCGAAGAGGGTAAGGGATAAAAGGTACAGTACACGTTAGACAAAGACGAGGGCTGAGACATGCCCGAACACGGAGAGCGCGGGGGGAGGGGGCTCCGGGGATAGAGAGAGAGCTTGGGTGCCCTGCGCGGGCATCCCTGTTGGCGAACGTTTTATCGAAGGGGGGAGAGCGTGGCTCTGGGCATGCAAAGCAACGCCAGGGTGTGCCGGCAGCAGCCCTTGTGTGTCGCTACCATGCGTGCTGCTAGATGCCGACAAGCAACTGACTGGCGACAGCCAGAGGGCAAGAGCCCTGGCCCGGGGAGGTGGTTCACCCATTCACACACACATGCCATGTGAATCTTGGGGTCGTGTCGAGCGAGTAGACCCTGGTCTTGGTGTGAACCTCCGCTGTCGAATGAGCACACACACACGTGAAATCATGCGAGGGTAAATCATGTGGGAGCAACACGCTTGCTGCTGCGCCAGGTTTGCTTCGGCGCCTCGGCCCCACCTTGCGGCACACGCCCTGCCCGAAGATAAGAACCGAGTCAATCACCTCGGTGATCCGTTCGTTACTGCTGCGACGACGCCACGCCTCCGTCGCTCGTCGCCAACTGCAGGTTGGTGCAGCAACCCTCCCAGTGACCCCGTTCAGGAGAGTGCGGAGAGGTCAGGGCTACCGGCCCACCTTCCACGAGTCGTCGTCACCAGCGAAGAACGGCATCGCAACCTCCTCAATTTTCATGATCCCGCAGTAGGGGCATTCGACCTGCATGAACTCGAGGGCCTCGGTCTCAGTGTCGGGTGTCCGTGAGAGGAGGTATTGGTTTGCCAGCGCAGCGTGCTTCCGCAGCTTTGCACTCCCAGGGCCGTCCATCGTGTGGGAGAGCAATGCTGTCTCCACGAGCTTCAGCTGCTCTTCTGCGAGACACCGCTCGTGGAACTGGTGGCCACATGCCAGGAAGATCACCACGTTGTTCGTGAGGACAAACGTGCAGCACTTCGAGCACTTCGCCGCCTCCTTGATGTAGTGGTGGGAGCGCTTGTGCTCGTCGATGTTCCGTTGGATCAGCTGCGCGTTCGCCGTGACCTCGTCCATCTTCCGCTTCAGCTGGTTCATCCCCTTCTGGTAGCCCCCCAGACACTCCACGATCTCCTTCTTGAAGTCCTGGATGTAGACAAACTCGTGGAAGTACGGCAGAATGTCCTCCATCTCCAGCACGCTGCATTCAGGGAGCATCGCAATCGCCACCTTGTCGCCCTGCGAGAGAGTGAAAGAGATGTACAGTGCCGCAGCTGAATTTCGTAACAATGGATGGCCCTTTCGACCAACCCCAAATCAACACGGGTTGCTTTCCCATGCATGAACACACCGAACTGTTACAAAGCCGAACAATTCGACGCCCAACAACAAACAGGACCGTACTCTCCCAACGCCGTACAACCCTACCATGAAGGGAATCGTTGTGCACGAAAACGCTGTCTACTAACTCCGACCGTCGGCGTTGGAACTTTTGGGTTTTGGAAGAAAGCGTGCCCCTCGTACTCACTACTGAAGGCGGGGCGGGAGTTCGTCGCGGGGATGCATACGTTGGGGGTGTTGCGGATGACGTGCTTGATGATTTGTGTCCACAGCTTTTTCCGCTGCGGGTCGTCATCTGCTTGGTTTGCCACCTGTGTTGTTCCCAGGGTGTGTGCGACAGTGGGGAGCGGGTGAATACGCTGCGATCAAGAGAGGTTCACGCGGCGTGTGTGCGAAGTGCAGCCGCTCGAATCGCCCTATCAAGCACTCCTCAACGCGGGAACCATACCTTTTTCGCCAGCTCGATATCTTCAATCTTCAGCGCACAGTTCACTGCATCCTCATAGAGCCCCAGGGCGGAGTACACATGCACGCAAGCTCGGAAGTTCCCTTCCGCCAGGCACAGCCGCAACGCATATTTCAGATCGTGGAAGTAGTTGTTGCGGTGTGCGTCGAGAAACTGCAACAGGTCTGTGTCATCCGCCTGCTTCGCATACAGCGACAGCAGCATGTTATGGATAGCCTGCGGGTGCCCGGGCAGAGGGGTTGTGTTGGGTGACAACACACTGCACCACGCGGCTGTCTCCCCTCTCCCCACTCCCCCCTCCCCACCACCCCACACAGCAACGCAATGCGGATGTCCCTGCTCTCCATACCTGGTCGCTATTCCCCTGCTTCCTGATCAGCCACTCGAGGTAACGCACCGCCTGGTTCTGCTTGACCCCGGGGGGGTTGAACTTCACGTCGTACTTCATCAGCGCGGGGATGAGGCGCGGCGGCTTCAGGAACGTCTTGCCCCTCGCCATCCACCCCGAGATCAGGGTGTGAGGCGCATGCTCGATAAGCCGCGGGCTGAACTGTAGCAAGCAGCAAGGCGTGTCGTAGCGGGATGACACACACCCTCACTCCCCAATTGGGAACACCCCCCCCCCCTCCTCCACACCCCACCTTTTTCAGCCGTCTTCACACCACCCCCACCACCCCAACCACGCTCCGCACGCCCTCTGCTCTCTCTCACATACCTGATACCAGAGCTCTTCGTACTTCTCGTTGGAGCAGTGCTTGATGAGGCGTTCCAAGGCCTTGTCAGGCTGGTTGTGTGTCATGTAGTTTGCGATAAGGCCTTGGTAGTCCGTCAGCAGCTCGATGATAAAGAGGAACTCCTCGGGGAGGGCGGATGTGGCAATCAGCTCGCACACGGTGACCTTGTCCATGGAGTCCAGGTGGCTGGTGAGGAAGTCGTGGAACTCCTCCTGGGCCTCTGCGTAGTCCTCAGGGGAGTTGACAAGCTTGTTCATCTTCGCGAGGTACAGCTGCACCACCCAGGTGCACAGGCAGCAGATCTGCGTCGCCTTGTCGTGGAACCCGCGCTTGGTGTCCATCACATGCACCAGCTTCAGCTCCGCCAGCCCCAGCAGCTCCTCCTGTTTCTCATGCTTGATGTACTTAATGGCAATCTCCTCAAAAGGCCTCGGGGTCAAGCTGTACTGCTTCGCGGCCCTCTGGTACTCCCCCTTCTCGAAGTAGTAATCCCCACGCGCCTCCTGCACCCGCGCAGTCCGTTGCGCGTCGTCTTTGCACAGCTCGAGCGCAGCGTTGAAGTAACCCTCCCGGTCATACTCGTCAGGGTGCATCGCACGCTGCAGAAAGCTGCAGGGTGGTGTGGGGTGGGGCGAGGAGGGATTCAGAGTGATGCCTCACACGCACATACATCTTCCACGTCGGGTGGATGCTGCCGGGCACCTGGAACAGCTGGTACACCCCTTTCTGTGCGGGGTGAGGAGAGAGAGGGGGTGATGATGTGTGCGCCAAAGCAAGCCCTTTCATCCAAAACTCTTTGCAAAAACACACACCTTTGTGTAGACGTAACGGCCCCCCGTCTTGATGTCCTGGATGATGCCACGCGGCTCGTAGTTGGTGCCGGTGCGGAAAGGTGTCTCCCACACAGTGCGCTCCCGCAGCCCATCAAGGGTCATCTTCTCTGAAGGGGCGGAGCCAAGCCCCGGCGGCTGTGCCAGCACCACGAGACGGTCGCTGTACAGCAGGAAGAAGTGATGCCGTGACACCAGCAGGCCCTTGTCGCCGTGGAAGGAGCTGTCGAAGGACAGCACGGTCTCCGAGGATGTGACTGAGTCTTGCGCTCGGGAGAAATCCATCTGCCCGTGCAGGATGCCCGCCTGGGTGCACCACGCGAAGACGGCGGGCGGTTTTGAGAGGCTTTCCCGGAAGAGCTGCAGGTTCGACTGGTTCCCCGGCATCTCTCGGAGGAGCGGCTGGCGGCACGTCGCAAATATGTTTTCGAGAGACCCGGTGCCGACAAACTGGAACAGCCGTGATGATGCCGTCGTGATGACAAGAGTGTTGTTGCTCCTGTCGAACTTCTCGACATCGATGCTGGTGACAGGCGCGTCGATTTCCAGGTCATGCGCCTTCCGCCGGTGCTTGCAGCCGCCCTCGGAGAATCGGGTCTGTTGGGGTTGTGTGTGCGTGCCGCAAAAAAGGGGGCGAAAATTGTGATTCCGTCACGTCACCAACACCGTTGTTGGGGAAGATTTCAATACGTAAGAACACTTGAGAAACAACCCGACACACACCACAATACAAGAATGGATCATACCTCATGCAACACACCATGTGTGTCTCCGAGCAGAACGTTTCCTGATGGGTCCTGCTTATTCCACCCCACAGACTCAACGACAATGCCCTGCAGTTGTGAACACTTGGACGCCTTGACAGAGTCATCCCGCCTGCCGAGGTACGAGTGGTAGTTGTCGCCATTCTCGAGGGAGATCAGCACATGCATCCCGAAGGGGTCGATGAACACCTTGTGCAGCTCCTCGTACCCATCCATGGATCGCGACATGAGCTGCCTGAGGTTCTTGTTCCCCCTGTCATCGTAGCGCACCGCACACGCCCCCCACGTCCTCCCGCGCGGGTCATCCAAAACCAGAACAAGCGTGTCCGACCCCACTGCGATCTGCCGAATCAGCTTGTTATCGATCGGCAGATCGTCGATCTCATCGAATTCAAACATTGCTCGGCAATCTCCTCCTCCTCCCCCCCCCTGCCCTCTCAGCCCTTCACACAGTGGAGGCAAGAGTCAAGAGGCGAGAGACAGAGAGAGAAAGAGTCCCAAGAGAAACAAGAGGAGGGAGGGGGGGGTGGGGCTATGGGCTCGGGCAACAAAAGCGCCAGCCCTCCCCTCACCTCTCACCGCCTCCCAGTTGGTACCCGCTCCTTCCCGTCTGTCTGCGCCTCAGCAGACGGTGTGGAGCGTGTGTGTGTAGCGGGGTGAGGTAGGTCCTGGTGCCAGGACAACGACCCTGCCTGGGTGTGGTGTGTGATGTGGGGAGGAGAGTGTTTTGCAGGCGGTTGTGTGTTGTGTGAGGCAGTTTCTGCGTGTAGCTTCTCCCCCCTGCATGCACAGTGTTGGCGTGCTTGTCGCGACGCACATCACAACGATTCGCGCACTGCCTCCAAGAGAACAGAGGACGGGGGGAAGGGGGCCTGGTGTTTTGCTGTCGGTTTGCACAAACAAACACATGACGCACACCGGCTCCTTTTTTGCTGTGTCACACTGGGGCGCAATGCGAGAATGGGGGAGGTGGGGGGAGGTCGGGGCGTGATGGCGCACGCGTCTTTCTTGTGGACCGGGTGATTGTTTTTCGTTCCTTTTTTTCCTGCGGCTGGGTGCCTAAGAGGTGGAAAAACCGATCCTCGGCCGTGGCGTTCGCTGCCCCCTCCCCCCCTCCCCCCTACTCCGGAGGCCTCCCTGTATACACATCCACGCAGGACCTTGCCACGCTGGATGTGTGTGGGGGTGGGAGAGGCACACCAGGGGTATTATTTGCACAACGAAGGGAACAAACTGCACAACGCGTGTATTTCTGTCGGACAGAAAGAAGCGACTCGCTTGCACGTGAGGATAGAAACGAGAGAAGAGACGGAGATAAAGCACACACACACCACCACACACACTACACACTGCACATAGCACATAGCACCCCCTCTCCCTCCAACCCCCCCCACCCGAAACGCCCAGCTTGGTATCCTGCTGGCATCAAAAAGACAACCATTCCTGACGTCGCCCGCGGCAGCTCTCCAATGAATCCCCAAAAGAAGCCCCATCAACCATCTGACGGCATCCTCCTTTGGTATCGTCTCCCTCCAGCCTATGAGATGCGATCCAGACTAGAGACTGGCTGACGTACGATACGACCCCCAGGCTGTGGCGTGTGTCAGAAGGCCGTTGGATATCGGGAACAAAGATAAAGCCTGTTGTTTTGCGCTAAATCCGGAGGAGGAGGGGCGCTGCTCCACCCCGCCCCCCCCCCCCCCTATTGCCTTCGAGGGCTGCACTACTCCTGCACCTCTTTGGAGGGCGGGCTTCCGGCAGACAGCGCCTCGTGGTCGGAGGGGTGCATCGGCGGGGTGGTGAACTTCGCCGCAGGGCTCAGCGGATCCGCATGCACCTCGGAGCACACGCCGCCACCGCCACCGCCACCCCCGCCCCGCCCCCCACGCGCCGACAGGCGGCGCAGCCGCGCCTCGAGCGAGCGGAGGACCTGCAGGCACACCTGCCTCGGGGTGAAGAGGTTCGTGTTGAGGGGGTACCCCAGGTCGCGGTGCGCCAGCTCCAGCAGCTTCTCGTGGAAGAAATACCGCCAGTTCCGCACCGCGCCTGCCGGGATGATGACGGCCAGCACGCTGGGGTTCCCGCCCCCCGCGTCCGGCACGCGCAGCCGCTCCTCGAGAGGCAACCCCCAGCACCGCTTCAGCGTCGCCCCCGTCGGGGCGGACCGCAGGTAGTGCGGCAGCTCCAGGGTGAAGTAGCCCGGTGGGGACTGCCTCTGCATGCAGGTCGCATGGCAGTTCCGCTGCTCCTCCCACCCGCACCCCCCGCCACCTGCCCCCAGCGGCGCGCCTCTCGCTGGGCTCACGCTCCTGCTGCCCCCACCGCCACCACCACCACCCCTGCTGTGCGGCGGAGACCTCGCCGCGACGAGCGGTGCGAGAGGCGGGTCTAAACCCGACCCCAGCCCCGACACCCTCCTGTGCGGCGTGCCACAGCAGGTGCAGCCGCACGCCTCGGATGCCTCGGCCAAGTCGCGAGGGTATTCCATCCCCGGAAGAACCCCGAGGTTGGGGAAAATGGTCCGGACCGCCCTCCGCCAGACGAGGGGCTGCACGATGAGGTTGTAGAACCGCTTGGAGACACGCATGAGATCCTCATACAGCGATATGGGGAGGTAGGACAGCACCGTGAGGATGAGCGGCGGAGGCAGGGGTGCGCAGGGGAACCGCGCGCCATGGGGGCACCCTGCCGACACCGGCGACGGGGCGCGTGGGGAGGGCGGGGATGCAGCAGATGCTGCCCCGCTGCTGCAAGCGCTGCTCCCGCTGTTGTTCCGGCTCCTCGGGGCTGGGGTTGCCGAGGCGGGTGACGGAGCAGACGAGGGAGGACACTTCGAGGCAGCGCCTCGCGCAGGAGAGGCTGCCTTAGCAGCCCTGCGCCGCCGAGGCGGAGGTGCGCTGAGAGGCACGGCTGGGTCGAGGTCAAACTCATGGGGATGTGTTGTGAGCTCCGCACAGATGGAGCAGACGCGATGGTCCCGCGCTCCGCCTGGCGAAGTTACGGGGGAGACGTTGCCGGAGGATGAGGAGGAGGAGGAGGAGACGGTGGTGGGTGAGCAGGCGCCGGGGGAGCGGAGTGCGCGGGAGGCCCGCGAGCAGCGGGCGCAGAAGAGGTTGCCGCAGAGGCGGCAGTGGTGGCGCCGCACGACGATCCCGAAGGCGGCCCCGCAGAGGGCGCAGCAGACAGCCGAGTCATCCGGCTGCCATAGCGCAGGCGAGGCTTCCTCTATCCCGACAGACATGTGGCAGCTTGGCACATGTGGGGGAGAGTGGGGAGGGCCTGCCTGGGGCGTGTGGTGTGGCATGGTGTGGTGTATGAGGTGGTAGGGTGGCAACCCAGGGGTGCTCAAGGATTTTCCAGGTGGTGGGGTGTGGTGTTGGCGGTGCTGCTGTGGCGTGGCGACGCAAGAGCAAGGGGTTGGGGTTGTGGGGGCCGAGGTGTCGTCCAGCGTGTGCATTACCCTCGTCATGGATCCCTTGTGGCGTTCCCTCTTTCTTGCATCCCTTCCATTTATGCGCATGGCTGACCCTCGCCCTTTCAGCCACCGGAATGGTCTTGTTCTTCTTTTGGCTGTATTTTGCGTGAGCGGTGTATCAAGCCATGTATCTTTTTCATGTGACAGTATTTTATCTTTTCGGCCGCTTCTTTCCTGTATTTTCTTTTACTTTTCCCTGTTCCGGCCATCTTCTTTCGTGTGAACCCGACCACAGGAACGCTGTTCAGAAACAGGTCCCGCAACGCGTGGGCGCGCACACCAAACAGCATCAACAAAATGAGGATTCCCGCACCACGGGCAGACACGCACCGGACACACACACACACGTTTCCCTTTCTGTGAATGGGAAATATGACGTTTTCCTCAGATGGCACGTGCGCGCGCGCACGCGAATGTGTGTGAGAGTCCAGCACGTGGGAGGCTGCCCTTCAGGCATGCGTTCCACCTGCAGACAAACGTCGTGTGACACCCTCAGAAGGTAGAAAGGGAAGAACAGCAGAACATCAATGCAATAACAGCAACCTGGTGCCCCCATGCAGCCCCGCTCTCTGGCGAGTCTGCCTGTGCTTTGTCGGCTTCCCCGCTTGCGTTGGGGCAAGGAAGAAAGGAAAATGGGTTGTGCAGTGCTGTGCGGGGCGGGATGGAATAAATGGATAAAGGCCACATGGGGGTGGAAGGCACGCTGGATGCTGGGGCACAGCTGAAGTGGGGGGATGGGTGGTGTGTGCCGTGTGTAAAGGCAGCGGTTTCTTTTTTTTTCTCTTCTCTTCTTTCTGTGTTTGGCGCTGCGCTGAGAACAGAGCAGCAAAGGATGAAAGGCAAAGGAAAGGGGAAAACGGAAAACATCAAAAATACGCGTACTAGACGTCCTTCTGTCGATATCTTACTTGGCGCTATGGAAACACAAAAATGGAACGAAGAAAAATGTTTTGTTGACCGCTTCCACCACTCCTCTGCACAAATCTCACGACCGGCTATTGTGTGTTTGTGTTGTCTGAAGTACAGAAGGTGTGGTGGAGCACGAAGAAAGGGAAACATGACAGAGGTGATGACGCCAGTCCTTTCTAGTATCGTATTTCCTCCTATACACAATGCTGCGCTGTGTTTTGGATGGTATAAAAAAAACAGCAAGTGCCCCAGCATGCCTTCCTCGGACAACACTCCACAATGTGGCGCACACCGCATGGCACGGGCCTGCATCCTGCTGCCCCGCCCAGCCCTGACACCCAGTGCACAGGACAGGCAGGGCGGCAGGAGCAAGACCGGCGGTGCACGCTTGTCTGTCACCCTCATAGCAGCATCGCACGTCCCTCCTTACGGGCGGCAGGGCCCACCACACCTACCCACGAGCACACACACGCCTGCCGTGCCGCAGCAGACGGCTGCCGGTTTTGCAACAGGGCAGCCGTGTGTAGGCAGGCGTGTGTGCACTGGCGCGGTGGCCCCGCACACCGCACCCGCAGCAGGGCCGTGCATGTGTGCCGCTTTCGTCGGAACCACCACGTGGCTTGCACCACGTGTCGTGTCTGCGTGCAGCTTGGCAGGCGGCACAGAGGCCTGTTGCCGGTTAGCACATAGCGCACCCTCAAACAAACGAACAACACCAGAAGCGTGTCTCTACACGCGCCCCTCTGGGCAGGCCCCATAAAAGGGCACGAGCGTGTGCGTGCAGCAGCGGTACCTCGCAACAGCGATACACCTCCCTTCTAAGCCCGAAGCCACACACACACCACCCAGAGCAGCCTTGGTACCCTCAGAAAAACCCCGAAACCGCACGTTGCTGCAGCACCGCCCCACTTGCGGAGGCAAAGGGAGCGGTGCATGCAGCGGTGTGCGTCACGACCCTCAGACACACGGGACCGGCGGGCCGGACCGTGTGTTGTGTGTTTTGTGTGCGTGCGTTGCTGTTTCTCCGTGCACAGCAGGAAAACAGAACGCGGGACGCAGAAGCCTGTGTGTGCTGTGCATGACGCACAGCGCAACACACACACAATGCTGCGCCTACCACGCACACGGCACACACACACGCAAACAGAAAACCCTCACAACGTCCGCGCGCCCCACACAGCCCGGGGTCCAGCAGCTTGCGCTGCAAGGCCTGCCGTGCTGCGTGCCCTAGCGGACAGGGGGCACGCTTCCGAGAACCCTCAAGAGCAGAACAGCAGGGAAGCCACAAGAGATCCAGGGGTGGGAAGGGAAAGGGGAAAAAGGAAGGAATGGGTGGGCGCTCGGGGTAAAGGGCGGGAGACACCGGCAGAAGCTGTGCCCCCCGCCCTCCTCCCCCCCTCGCGTGTCTCTTACGTGTGTAACACAGCAAAAGGGATGGGGGTGGGTGGGTGTGTAGTAAAAGGGGAAAGGGAAAAAGGGAAAAAGGGAATACGGAGGCCCGCCGTCTCCCCGCAGCTGTGAGGCAAAGCGGACGAGAGGAGGGCACTGCAGTGTCGGGTTGTTATACACAGGGGGGGGGGGGGGACTGGGGTTGGTATGCTTTTGATATGGTTTGGTATGTGTTGCCTAGGTGTGTTGGAGCGACCCCCCAACAACACAGGCAAGCTGGGGTTCATTGTTTGATGGTGCATCGCCAAGAGCGTTGTATCCAGACACTGCACTGCCCACCCCTGCTGTCGCATCCCCACGCACAGCCTGGCGTGTCGTGTCGTGCATCACACTCACAGGGCGAGCACTGCGATCGCCACAGCCGCCAGGATGCTGAGCCACACGCTCGGCACAGACAGCCCGCCTGCCATCGGGGGCAGGACCACGCCAGGCACAGGGGGGAATGTCACCGGCGGGATCGGGGTGGCAGGTGCGGGTGTCGGAGGGGGCGGCACCGGGGTCGGGGGCGAGGGTGTCGGGGGCGGGGTGGCGGGCGGCACCGCTGTCGGTCCCGGGGGTGTGGGTGTGGAGGGGGCCTGTGTCGGCACCGGTGTGGCCGGGGCCGGGGTGCTCGGGATGGGGGTGTCCGGGTTGCCCACAGCCAGGGAGGCGACGGACGCCGTGGCAGCCGCGAAGGGGGAGCTCGTCGCGCCCGGCGGCAGCGACTTCAGCACACTGGTCGGGCTGGCCAGGTCCTCCACGATGGCCGTCGCGACGGCGGTCGACACCTCGGCCACGTTCACCGACACCGCCGTCACAATCTCGAACTCTGCCACAGCCTCCAGCCCCGCCAGCGCGAAGAAGGAGCGGAACCCGACGGCGGCCTGCCTGTCGTTCGTCCCGTTCGTCCCGTTGCCGCCGTTTGGCGACGGGGTGGGGGGTGCTGCCGTCGGCGGGGCCGGCGTCACAGTCATGTCTGTGCAGATCGACGAGTTCGCCTTGTCCTGCAGGGTGATGGCGCCGCCGCCGGCCTTCGCGCACAGCCACTTCAGGAAGGCGTTCGTGATGACGGGGTTCTTCTTCTTCAGCAGCTTCAGCATGTTCGCCTCCGCCGACGCCTTCGAGATCTTCCCGATGAAGGACTTCACCGCCGCGATGCTCTCGAACGCCGTCCCCATCGACAGCCCGCTCACCGTGATCGGCGGTGCCGGCGGCGGCGGGGCGCTCGTGTTGACGGACCCGTCCGTCGGGAACTCCACGGGGAACTGCAGCGTCACCGTCTTCCCCTGGCACGCCCCGAGCACGTCCTTCTTCCCGCTCGCGCACACCACCGTCAGCTGCATCTGCGTGCACGACCCCGTCACCCACAGGCGGTCCAGCTCCGTCCACCCGCGGGTGAAGCTGTAGGTCGGGGGCACGATGTAGCTCAGGCTCCCGTCCGCCCGCTTGTAGGCGAAGTACGCCGCGTGTGTCGCGTCCAGGCACTCCCCGCGCACGCTCAGCATCGACGAGGAGTCGGCCCGCACGGCGTCCCCCATCACGTCCACCACGCTCGCCCTCACCGCAAACAGCGTCTCCGGCATCGGCCTGAACATGGTCGACTTGCACACCGTCCCCATGCACGACCAGTGGCTGCCGCCCGGCCGCACCGCCACCGTCTCCTGCATGTTCACCTCGTACAGGAAGGCGTCGTCGCGCTTCCGGAGCGTGTTCGCCATGTTCGTCGTCACGGCCCCCTGCGACCACGCGTAGTCGAGCGCGTTCGTCGTCAGCATGAAGCGTACCAGCCCCGGGCGCGCCGCTCCGATCCGCCCGTACGACACGTCCTCGAACTCCGCCTCCCCCTTGCGCAGCTTGAACACGAACGCGTCCAGCGCCCACCCAGACGATGCCCCGGGCGAGCACGCCGGCAGCCCGGAGATGCTGCGCTTGTTCCCGTTCGTCGCCCACTTGCACTGCGCCCCTGCAATGTCGACGCACGTCTCCTTGATCCACATCCCGTTGCTGGCGTAGTCGATGTTCTTGCACGGGACGGCCATGGGGCGCACCTGCACCTCCGCCCCGCTCCCCTTGTCCTCCGGGTGCTCCACCTGCACCCCGTCCATCCCGACCGCCTTCACCTTGATGGTGATGTTGTACCCGTACCCCCACGACGCAGGGTGCGCCGCACCCGCCATCATAGGCCGCCCCGCGTGCATGTCAACACCGGGCCGCGCCCCGAACGCCGCACCGCCCACACCGAGCGGCACCCACCCCTCGTTCGCCTCCTCGATCATCTCCGCCAGCGCCTTGGGCGTCCCGGGGGGCGGCTTGCGGCACATCGGGCGCGGCGGCGTCCACCTCTTCATCTGCGGGTTCATGTCGTCCGCGTCCGGCGCCTCCGTCGTCGCGTTCTTGCTCGCATCCTTCGCCTCCATCGCGTCGTCGTCGCACTCCACCCCGATCTTGGCGAGCGCGACAAGGCGTGCCGCCCGCCGCACGAAGTACAGCGGACCCATCCCCGTGAAGGAGGGGCCGAACGCGGACAGCGCTGCCGGCGCCCCCGTCACCGACACCGGGGCCTCCACCACAGCCTTGAAGGTCCACCCGTCGTGCTTGCACGCCGCACCCACGGCAAGCTCCCCCATCTTCCCGAGCGCCTCGCACTCGGGCGAGCGCGTCGTCTGGTTCGACCGGATCTGGAAGGTGACCAGGCCCCCCTTCGCCACCCCCGTCAGGGTGAAGGACACCGTCGACCCGTTCGCGGTGCGCGTCCCCGTCAGGCTCACGCTCATGTGGTTGTCCCCGGACACAACAGCCCCGTCCGTCCCGACCACACCGAAGGTCACGCTCGACCCGATGCCGGTCACAGCAGCAGGCTTCCCCTCCCACGTGCGCCCCCACAGGCGGGAGAAGGCCGGGCGCCCGATCTTCAGGCCCCCCTCGTTCGGCGCCCCCATCACGCGCACCGCCGCACCCCCCTCCACAGTCACCTTCAGGTTCGCGTTCGGGGTCGTCGTCGTCCCTGCGCTCGTCGGGAACCCGCTGAACGCCCCCGACTTCACCACGCAGCTCCCGGCGTTGGGGAACACCCCCACCACCCACGCGTCGTCCCCGCCGGTCGACCCGCTCGGCACGTTCACGGGGCACGTCGTGGCGCTCACCCCGCCCGTCGTCGTCGTCGCCGCCCCGAAGCACTGGAAGCACCCCTCAGGGGTCATCTCCGTCGCGGCCAGCGTCACCACCGCCCCGCCCGTCCACGTCAGCCCGCCCAGCCCCGTGTACTTCTCCGTGCTGTCGTACGCCCGCACCCGCAGCGCCACCGACCGGTTGTACACGCTGTACGCCGTGTACTGGCTGGACCCCGCGGCCCCCGCCACCTGCAGCGTCGGTGACGCGGCCCACCGCCACACGCTCAGCGTCGTCGGCGAGTACGACACCGTGAAGGACTGGTCCGTCGCGTTCTGCATCTTCAGCGACGCCGACGGCGACACCGTCACCGTGCACGCGCACGCCGCCGTCTGCCCGGCAGCAAGGCTCAGCAGGCGCAGGCGGAACGACGCCACGCCCGCCACGAACGTCGCGTTCGGCGACACCTCCGCTGTCCCGCACGACGACGCGCACGTCACCGACGCGTTCGCCGCCCCGCGCGCCAGTGCAGACACGAACCACGACGAGTCACCCGCCGCAGCCCCGGGCGCCCGCCCGATTGCGTACGCCCGGAATGTGCACGCCCCGTCGCCCACAGCCATCCCCGACGACGCGCAGCTCGCCCCTGTTGCCGTCGGGCTGTCCAGCGCCATGCGCACGGCCGACGTGGAGTAGTGCACCATCGGCGCCTTCTTCTCCCCGAAGAAGCTCGTCGTCGCCCCCGTCGCCCCCGACACCGAGAAGGACAGCGAGTACCGCACCGCCGGCTGGTTGCCCGACAGCTGCAGCGTCAGCGTCCCGGGCTTCCCCGACTTAGCCTCCACCAGCGGGACCGGCACGCCGTTGTGCACGCGCGACCCCTGCGACAGCGTCAGCACCGGCTGCCCGTACGTCAGCGACCCCAGCGTGTACGCGGGGTCGGACAGCACCGCCGTCGGGGCGCTCGGCACTGACCCCTGCACGTTCAGCAGCGCAGACGTGCGCCCCCCCGCCGCGCGCGTCTGGTACATGTGGTGCAGCGCGAACTCCGTCGGCCCGCCCACGGCGTACGAGCGGTCACCGAGCTCGTCAGCCGCGTACACCTCGAACGACCACGTCGCCTTCGCGTCCTTCACCGCGAGCGTCTTCAGCATGTCCCGCTCATAGTGGAACGCCGGGATCACGATAATCTGCGTCGCGTCCGTCAGCACTGTCAGCTGCTGCGACTTCCCGGCGAAGCTGACCCCGCACTTGTAGCACGCGCGCACGAAAAAGGCGCGCACAGTGGCGCTCCCGTCCACCGCGCTGACCGTGCGGCTCCCCGCGCTGGCCACGGGCGACGTGACGTACGTCCTGACACCGCCCCCGTTCCCGGTACCCGCCAGCTTCGCGAAGGAGGCCGACCCCGTCCCCTCCCACGCGGGGATGTTGTTCCCGTCCACGCGCAGCGCCGTCAGCGCAAACGGCTTCCGCCGCCTCACCGCCACGTGCGGCACCCCGCCCAGCAGCCACGTCGTGGCGCACGTCTTCACAGTGTACACCAGCGGCGACCCCGGGGTGTACCCCGAGTATGCCCGCAGCGTGATGCTCCCGGTGCGATCCGCCAGGCGCGCGTCCACCGCAGGCGCCTTCAGCCGGTAGTCCATCTGCACCGTGCACTTGCTGCACGGGCGCACGAAGAAGAAGCGCAGAGTCCCGCTCGACGCCCCCGACAGCGACGGCTTCTCCTTCGCGGCAAGGAACTCCGCTGCCGTCGCCGCGGCGCTGCACCCGGACGGCACGTTCCCGGCCCCGGCACGCGACGCCCCGTCCAGCATGAACCCGCCGTTCCCGTACCGCATCTGTGCCGCCACCGTCACGTCCGCCGACGACGGGGACCACACCGACCGCACCCACATCGTGCGCTGCCACGCGGACGCCCCGGACACCTCGTTCATCGCCCACTTCCCGGCGAAGCGCTGCACGTTCTCCACCTTCGCCGTGAACATGTCCCCGACACGGATCACCGACGTGGACGGGACCGTCTGCTCGTACACCTCCGTCAGGTCCGGCGCCTGACGCTGCACCTTGAAGGGCAGCGTCAGCTTCGTGCGGTCCGCAAAGATCGGCGTCGAGTCCGACGGGTCGCTCGACCCAGCCCCGAGCCCGTCCATGCACGTCGCCGCCGTCTTCCCGCTGTAGCACAGGTCCAGCTGCAGCGTGCACGACTCGCACTCCGCAGACAGCACGTTCCATGCCACCCCGACGCCGCCGTTCGTCGTCACCGCCGTCCCGGTCGTCTCCGCCTGCACCCAGCTGCGTGCCAGCGTCCCCGCCAGCATCTTCGTCGTGTCCGACGCGAGCGACGGCGCCAGCTTGTGCACCGCCAGCGTCCCGCCGTCGTTGCACCCGGTCCAGCTGCGCTTCGACACCTTCACCAGGATGTCCTTCGTGAAGGAGTAGGCACGCGTGCCATCCACAGTCTTCACCATCGTCTGGATTGGGAACGGCACCCCGGCCACCGCGCCCCCGGTCCCGGCATACGCCCAGTCCTTCCCGGGCAGGTCCGTCCCGTACGTCCGGTAGTTGTTCGTCGACGTCTGCAGGCGCCGCTTCGTCGGGCACTCGTCGTCCTGCGAAATCGTGGTCGCGACCTCCCACTGCGACAGCGCCTCCGTGCGCACCCACCGGTACTGGCTCGCCGTCGTGATGGTGGAGATCGCCCCCGTCGTGCCCCCGAGCATCTTCGCCGCCACCTTCACCGTCGAGTTCGTCGTCACCTGGTCCCGCCCGTAGAAGGTGAAGGTGGTCGCCAGCCCGCTCGCCAGCGTCGTGTGGTTCACCGCCGCCCCCAGCGGCACGCTGTTGTTCATGACCAGCGACAGCTGCGCCGTCGTCGACCCGGATGCAACCAGGTACTGCAGCCCCTGCGTCGTCGACAGCGTGTACTGGATGCGCGTGTCGTACGCCCAGAACCGCAGCGTCGTCGACGCCACCGACGACACCGTGAAGTACGGGGCCACCTTGAAGGTGGCCGCCGTCCCGCCCCCGCACCCGGGCGACCCGTACGTCAGGTCCCCGCCCGCCGTGGCCAGCTCCAGCACCGTGCGGCGCGTCTGCGACGTCGGCGTGATCCACAGCGACAGCGTCCTGCACAGCGCCGTCGTTGTCGCCTCGGCCGACCCGTCCCACGCAGACGCGCACACCTGGAACACCGCCTTCCGCACGGGGCTCTTGTCAACCGTCCCGGTCGCCGTCTGCCCGTACTTCAGCGACACCGACCCGACGCCGTTGCTCACCACAGCCTCGACGGTGCTCACCGGGCGCTGGCGCTCCGCAAGCAGCTTCAGGCTCCCGAACGTGTACGTGTTTGTCCCGATCGTCGGGAGGGTGCTCGGGTTGTACGCCGAGTCCAGCACAACGTCCGCGCTCGTCCACTTCTGGTTCGCAGACGAGTACGTCCACCCGGGGGCCGACCCCAGCGACGGGGTCGACCCGGGGCCGCCGCCCGTCAGCACCGTCACGTTCCGCACCGTCGTGTCCACCTTCTTCACCCCGGCTGCCGTCGTGTTCTCGAACTCCACCGTCACCTTGATCCCCGTCGCGGAGAACTCGGACACCGTCGCCGTGTAGTCGGTGCACAGGTCCACCGGCGTCCCCGCGGCGCACAGCGACGTCACCCCCTCGACAGACAGCACGTTGATGGCCGTCGTCTCCCCGACGCCCGGAGGCGCCGGCGTCCCCGGCTGCGGCGTCGGCACCTCCACCTGCGCCAGGCTCACGGCAGCCCCACACGTGTACGTCGTCGTCCCCGTCGGGCGCGACCCGACCATCGCAGACGGCCCGCTGGAGTACCGCCACCCGACGGACGTGAACTTCACGGTGAACTCCTCCAGCACCCCCGTCGCGGGCACCGTCCCGTTCCCAAAGAAGTACAGCTTCGGGAAGGACGCCACCGCCCCGGGCCCCATCCGCGCCCGCAGCACCGTGGTGTTCGACAGCATCCCGCTCTGCATCAGCTTGTACGTCGCCCCAAGCGGTGTCGACGACCCCGCCGTGTGCGACAGGTCCGACGAGTTCGTGTCCGTCCACACCCACCACCGCGGGTAGTACGCGCTCGACCCCGACACACCGTCCACACCCGCCGTCACCGACAGCGCAAACATCTCCGACTGCATCGCCCCCATGCGGTAGCCGACAGACGCGGCCGACGAGCACTGCAGCGCCACCACGTCCTCCGTCCACGTCAGCGTCGCCACCCCGCGCTGCGTCCCGTCGACCTGCAGCTCGTACGACTCGGGGCCGGCGCCCCACGTCGTGTGGAACGAGAACTCGCACCGGTTGCACGGGATGTGCGGGCGCATCACCCACTGCGCACCCCACGCCGTCCCGGACAGCGCCTGCGTCGTGTACTTCGCCACCTCGCACACGGTCTTCCCGGACACCGTCTTCTCGTACGCGCACCCGGACGCCCCGCCCGCCCCGGCAGGCATCATCGCCCCGTTCAGCTGCAGCATGTCGCGGTTCGACGCCCCGTTCGTCGGGGCCGGCCCGTGCACCAGCGCAAACACGTCGCCGTAGTGGAACTCGTCGTACACAAACGTCACCGCGTTCTCCGGGGACGTCACGTACGACCCGGGCTTCACCGTCACCGTGATCCCCTCGCGCACCGTCGCCTGCCCCGTCGTCGTCACCTCCACCGTGCTGGCCGGGACGCGCACCGGCGTCACCAGCTTCGCCTTGATCGTCGTCCGCGTCGCGTGCGCGAAGGAGAACTCGATGGTGCACCCGCCCGCAGACACGAACCGCGAGCACACGTTGTCAGACACGTACATCCGGAAGTCGATGGTGTAGACGCTGGTGTCCCCGAGGTTGCGGTTCAGCGCCGCCCCGGCCATCAGCTCCGGGTGCGTCACGAAGGTCTCCGCCGTCTGGTAGTGCGCCAGCACCTTGTTCACCGTCGACCCCGACACCGCCCCGGTCACCGTCCACCCGCGCACGGACCCGCCCACGCGCGGCAGCGCCACCCCGTCCCCGGCCCGCGGGGTGTACGCCAGCCGGTACGGCACCAGCGCCTCCAGGTACGACCCGGCCACCGCCGTCAGCGGCTGCGTGCCGGCCACCGCCACAAACGCCGGTGCCGGCACACGGTCCACCGCCAGCCCCTGCGCCACGTCGAGCGCCATCACGCTGTCCAGGTCCACCGACGACAGCACCGGCCTGTCCACCCGCACCACGAAACGCGTCCAGTCCGTCTGCGAGTTCATCCCGTAGGTCGCGTTCAGGTACACCGTCCCCGTCGTCAGGTCCCCCGTCAGCGACGGGGTGAAGGTGAAGGTCTGCGTGCCCCCGAGGCTCCACGCCGCAGCGGACACCAGCGGCGGGGTCCCCACCGTCGACCCGAACGCCACCGTCACCTGCGGCGGGGCGCTCAGCGCCGTGTAGTTCACCCCGTAGTCGATCGCAGAGTACAGCAGCGACATCGTCCCGTTCGCCGCAAACTCGCTCGGCCCCTGGTACCGCGCCTGGAAGGTCAGCTTGCACGGCAGCCCGTGCTGGCACACCTTGATGTAGCACGACGTCACCCCCGTCGACACGCACCCCGACGACGACATCGCCACGCCGGGGGCCGTCGCCGCCGCCTCCTGCCCGTCCACCATCAGCGCGTTCGGGGCGTGCTCCGCAACGTTCACCCACTGCGCCGGGGACACCAGCGCCGTCCCGCTCTGCGTCGTCGCCACAAAGCGCACACCGCACCCGAACATCGTGTTGCCCGGGCACGCGGACCGGTACTGCAGCGAGAAGCGCACCTGCCCCGCCTGCGTGAACTGCCGCAGCCCGTTGCTCTCCCACCCGTACACCGTGGCGTTCTGCTGGCTGCACGCACCCCCGATGTTCCACACCGTGAAGGACCCGGGGCTGGTGGAGGCACCCTCCCACCCGGCCTCCGCGCACTCCAGCCCGCTCGCGAAGCTCGACGCCTGCGGACACCGCTTCACCTCCACCGGGTACGACCCGAACGGCACGGCCGACCCGTCCGCCGTCGCCACCTGCACGTCGTACACCACGGTCGACCCCGACCGCAGCAGCGGCGTCCGCGACACCTTCCCGGTCACCGCGTCCGTCACCAGGCTCGCGTCCACCGCGCTCGCCCCGTACAGCGCCTCCAGCGACGACGAGTACTGCATGAACTGCAGCGACGTGTTGTACACCAGCGTCGACGACACCGTCAGCTGCGAGGGCGTCCCCACCCCCGCAGAGTCCCGCCAGAACCCGCTGCCGCCGCCGTTCATGCTCGACCCGCGGTTGTACAGCTGGTACACCACCCCCTGCTTGCTCACGCGCGCCGCAGACGCGTTCGGCATGAACTGCGGCATCGCCTCACCCGCCTTGTACACGCACACCTTGTACTGCCCCGACGTCGGCTGGTACGACGCCGTCGGCAGCGCAAACGCCGACGCCGTTGTCGTCCCCCACGTCACCGACACCATCGCCGACGCGTTCGTCGTCCGGATCAGCTGGAACCAGTGCGGCGGCCCCGTCGAGCTCCCGGTCCCGACCTGCGTCGGGGTGGGGCACACCTGCGTGTCGTTTGCAATCGTCACCAGGTCCGTCGTGAACCCGGACGCCCCGTTCAGCGCCGAGCAGTTCGCCCCGGCCGCCGTCGCCCCCCCGCACCAACTCGACACGGGCACCTGCACCGTCGACCCGTCCCACGAGCTCGTCGTCCGCACGTCGAACACAGTCAGGTTCGTCTTTGTCGACGCCACGTCCATCTCCAGGAAGGACGGGTGGGAGTGCAGGAAGTAGTCCGCCTGGGAGCTGGAGGCCAGCCGCAGCCACGGCTTCGGCGTCGTCAGGCTCGAGTGCACCACCTTGTAGCACACCACGTAGCTCCCCGGGGTCAGCGGGATGTGGAAGTAGGCCGGGATCTGCGTCGTCCCCGACGAGATGGTCGGGATGTACGGGCAGTACGCCGTCCCCGCCGTGGTGTCGGCGTCCGAGCACGACCCCACGTTCGACGCCGAGTCTGCCGCCGGCGACAGGCAGTCGACCGCCCCGGCGCTGTCCCATCCCGACAGGTCGCCCCACGTCGCCTCCACGCTCGGGTCTTTTGGCACACGCCCCACCGGGGTGCGCGCCGCCACAAGCTTGAAGATGTTCCCTGTGCGCAGCTCCGTCGCCACGCTGCTGTAGCTGTTGAAGCGGAACCCGGCCCCCGTGTTCACAGACGTCCCCGTCGCCGACGTCGGGTTCGACACGTAGCTCGTCGACGCCCCGGCAAGCGCCGTCGCGTCCGCCTTCGCCGTCGACGAGTACAGGCTCTTTGCGGGGCGCAGCGCAGAGTTCAGCGTCCACGACGCCACAAGCCCCTGCTCCGTCCGGAACCCGGGGCGCCCCGTCGCCGCCACCACCAGGTGCTGCCCCGACATCCCGATCGCCTCCTTCACCTCGACCCACCGCGCCTGCCCCGTCGGCCCGCTGATGCCCTGCTGGTAGAAGACGGTCCGCACGCACACCTTGTACTGCGTGCGCGCGTCGCTCGCCACCGCAGGCAGCACCGTCCGCAGCTCCGCCACGTCGCTCGGCCCGTCCGCCGGCCCCAGGTTCGTCACACCCACCGCCGACGCCGTCGCCCCGGGCTCCGTCCACACGTGGTTCGACGTGCCCCACTGCGACAGGTTCGACGTCCCCACGTGGCACCCGTGCGTCGCGTCCACAATCTTCGCCGCGTCCTTCCCGGGCGACGTGTCGAACACGTCCTGGCTCGCCGACGTGCTGCACCCGCCGCCCGCCGTCGGGGCGCACCGCACGAACTTCACCACCGTCAGCCCCTGGTTCGTCGGCTGGAACCCGGGGGTCACGTACCACCGCACCCCGTTGTCCAGCACCGTGTAGTCGTACTCCGCCCTGTTGCTGCCCGGGCGCCACCACGACATTGCGTCCTCCGCCAGGCGCCGCATCTGCACGCACAGCGAGTAGTTCCCCGGGGTGTGCGGGACCGTCAGGTAGAAGTCGACCAGGTTCGAGTTCCCGTCCGACACAATGTTGAAGGAGGTCGTCGACGCCGAGTAGATCTCCCCCTCCGAGCTCCCCGCCTGGTTGGTGCAGTGGTTGTTCTGCTCGCGTGCGTCGTGCAGCGTCAGCTTTGCGTAGAACAGCACCGACGACGCCACCGTCCCGGTCGTCACCTTCACCCGGAACCGCTTCAGCTCCCCGCCCACAAGCTTCTCCGTCTTCAGCGGAGGCGTCTGCAGCTGCAGCGGCGGGGCCGCCTTGACCTCAAACGTGTCGTTGAAGACGGCCCAGTTCGACGTCCCCGCCTGCTTGTAGCACAGCTTGTAGAAGTTCTTCGACGCCTCGTTCGCGTTGTAGTCTGGAAGCACCAGCAGCCCTGCCACCGTCCCGGTCCCGCCCGTGTAGGTGTGGTCGTGAGGCACAACGTCGTCGAACGGGTCCGGCGTCTTCGCTGCCAGCGCCGTCAGGTGCGGCTCCGTCGAGTTGCACGTCGACCCCTGGCACATCGTCATCACCGGGGCCGCCGTCATGCACGGCGTCACGGACGCGGAGTTGTAGTACAGCCCAGACTTCGCCGTCGTCCCCGCACCCGCGACCTGGCAGATCAGCGACAGGTGCGGGTCCGCCATGTGCTTCTCCATGGCCCAGGTCCACGGGTTGATGTCGCACTGCCCCGCCACAGACACCAGCCGCAGCACGTCACCCGAGTCCGGGCACCCGGTCGCGCAGTACCGCCGCGGCGCCACGATCAGCGACGACGTCGTGTCCGACACGATGAACAGCGCCTCCTGCCCCGCACGGTCCTCCGTCGACACCACGCTCAGCGTCGACAGCGCACTCGTTGTCGGCGTGTAGTACGTCGACGGCGACACCCACGCCCCGCGCTCCAGCACCGAGTCCGGCATCGGCTTCGTCGGGTCGTTCCACGCCGTCCCAGGTGCCCCCGACGGGGAGATCTTCGCCCAGTTGAATCTCCCCAGACGGAAGCACACGATGTAGTTCTGAATCGCAGGGACGCTGAGGTAGAAGGCCACGTTCGTCGTCACCGCCACGTCCGACTTCGACCCCGCGCAGATGCCCTGGTGCCACTCCGCCCCCTGGTTGTTGCACTCCACCATCCCGCCGTCGAGGCTCTCCGCCCCGTACAGGTAGGTCGGCTTGTAGGTGGGGTAGTCGCACGGCTTGTCGTACCGCACCAGGCGCACCGCGCTCCCCTGCACCTGCACCAGCGTCTCCCCGGCGAGGTACGTGCGCTTCTGCAGGTCCCACGGGCGCGAGTCGAGCGACATCCCCGCCGACGCGTTCGTCTTCTCCACCACGATCGGGCCCCACGTCCCCGTCCGCGTGTCGTTCATGTACCACGTCACCGACGGCGGGTACCCGTCCTTCGTGCTGGCCCCGAGGTTCCGCCCCGCGTCGTACTGCGCCGGCACAAGCTCGTGCGCTGCCGCCGTCGCCACCCCGGGGAGGTACGAGTCGTTCAGGTGCGTCCACCGCGTCGGCAGCGACCCGCGCCCGCCCTTGTGGAAGGGCAGCACACGCATCCCGCTCTTCTTCGCGCACGACGCCCCTTCCTGGTTGCACGTCCTGCGGTAGCACACGTACCACCGCGTGTACAGCGGCGGGACGTACAGCGTCGACACCACCACCGCCTGCCCCGCCGTCGAGTCGTGCTTCGCCGTCGCCAGCTGCACGTCCCCCAGCAGGTCGCGCGACCCGATCGGGTACCGGTCCTCCGCGTCCACGAACCCGCCGTGGTACGCAGGCGAGTTCGACGACGACGACACGTCCAGCGCACGCGACCAGCACCCGACGGACGGGAGCGACCCCGTCTGCGCCGCCGACGGCCACGGGTGCGCCCGCCCGTTGCTCGTCGCCTCCGTGAAGGAGGACGAGGACACGATACGGAAGTAGTCGCCACCTGTCGGGGCCCAGTAGCTCGCCGTTGTCGTCAGCCCCGCCGGGTCCGACCCTGACGCCTGCGGGGTGCTCACCGCCACCGTGCTGACCGCCGCCAGGTTGCTCAGCTGCGTCGCCCCGCTGTCGTCGAACACAATCTCACCCCACGTCCCCGGGGACAGGTCCCCCATGGACCACCCGACCGGCTCCGCCACAGTGCTGAAGTACAGGTTCGCCGCGTTCGACGCGCACGCCGACGCCGTCGTGCACCGGTACAGCTTCCGCCACATCGGCACCGCCTCCACCCCGCTGCTGTTCTGCTGCGCCCACGACGCACGCTCCTCCTTCGACGAGAAGCAGATGTCGTAGTTCCCCACCGTCTGCGGCAGGCGCACGTACACGTACGCATGCGACATGATCGTCTTCACCGGGTCCACCGTCAGGTTTGTAGAGTCCTGGTTCGCCGACAGGTACGACCCGGGCGACGACCACGTCTCCACCAGCGGGTTGGCGTACTGCGTCCCGAACACACCCACCCCGCCCGCAGTCGCCCCCTCCGTCAGCCCCTGCACCGCAGACCCGGCCCACTCGCCGTCGTCCCCCACCACGTTGCTCCCCAGGTACGGCAGGTCGAACGTCTGGTACTCGTAGGTGCACGGGTTCCCCTTCGGCACTATCTTCAGACTGTCCCCCGTAGCGCAACTGAACAAGTCGGTGGCGCACGCAGACGGGGAGTACGTGAAGTTCAGCTGCTTCTGCGTCGACAGCAGCTGAATGATGGCGTACTGCCCCACCGTCGCGTCAGGGAGGTAGTACCACATCTTCGTCGTGCGCGGCGTGTGCTTGTACTTCCCGTCCGGCAGCACCAGCGGCTGCCACATCGCGTTCACGTCACCCGCCTTGTACAGGCGCGAGTCCACCGTCACCTTGAAGCACACCACAAAGGTCGTCCCCGTCGGCGGCGCCACAAACGTCGTGAAGGCAGCCGCCACAAGGTACTCCCCCGCAAGCGTGTCCGACTCCGACAGACCGTACTCCGTCTTCTGCGCCAGCAGCGTGCCCCCGGAAGCGTACTCGCTGCACCGCGCGTCCTTCGACGTGTCAAACGTGTACATCCGGATGTCGAACTGCCCCGGCCGCGAGATGTTCAGGTTCCGGTTGATCCGGTTCTTCCCCGCGTCCGGCACCTCCAGCAGCGTCCGCACCCGCACCCGGAACTCCTGCCCCTCCCACATGTTGCGGGGCCGCAGGTGCATCGTGAAGTTGTTGTGCGCCATCAGCGACTCCGTGAATGTCTTCGTCAGCGTGTCGGTCCCCGTCAGCGTGTCCGACTTTGTCAGCGTCTTCGAGAAAGTCTTCGTGAGCGTGAAGGTCGGCGTCTTCGTCAGTGTGAAGGTCGGCGTCAGCGTGAGAGTGCTCATCGTCAGCGTCCCTGTCGGCGACAGCGAAAACGTCGGCGACGGCGTGATCGTCTTCGACAGCGTCAGCGACACCGTGCTTGCCGTCGCCGTCAGCGTGTCCGTCGTAGTCAGCGTGTCCGACTTGGTCGGTGTGAGCGTCACCGACGGCGTCAACGTCAGCGACACCGTGCTTGCCGTTGCTGAAGGCGACAGCGAAATCGAAGGCGTCAGCGAGAACGTCTTCGATTGCGATATCGAGTGCGACATCGAGTGCGTCATCGACGCGGTCCCCGTGGGGAGCGTGAGCGACAGCGTATGTGTCACCGTCGCAGTGTTCGCCGCATGCGCCTGGTCTGCCAGCAGCGCGGCCAGCACCCCACTGCACACCACTGCGGCACCCCGCATCACACTGCCACCCCTGTTGGCCCACATCGCACACGCGCGCCCCCCAGGCCTTCCGCAGGCGGGGAGGTGCTGTGCTGCTTTGTTACGGCCTTACTGCTACGTGTATGGAAGGATCCTGTGTGCGGGCGATATATGCAGTGCCAGAGCGACCAGTTCTCTTCGGAGCAACCCCCCCCCCCCACCCACCCACCTCTCAGACCCTCTGGGTGACTACCCCCCCCCCCCTGCAGTGCAGGATTGACACCAGCAGTCAAGCCGGGACTCTTCTCTCTCTCTCTCTCTCTCTCTCTCTCTCTCTCTCTCTCTCGATCTCTCGATCTGAAGGAGGGGTCGACTTCTAACACACACACACACCCCCTCCGATCAGACAGCCGTAATAAAAGACAGGCGTAATCAAGAGATACAACCGGGGCTCGCGGGTTTACAATGCTGGTGGCATCTCAGGATGGGGGAGTGGTGGTGAGGTGGGAGGCGTGGTTGGGGCGGGCGGAGTATGAGTGGTAGGGTGGCATGCTCAAGGATTTTCCAGGTGGTGGGGTGTGGTGTTGGCGGTGCTGCTGTGGCGTGGCGACGCAAGAGCAAGGGGTTGGGGTTGTGGGGGCCGAGGTGTCGTCCAGCGTGTGCATTACCCTCGTCATGGATCCCTTGTGGCGTTCCCTCTTTCTTGCATCCCTTCCATTTATGCGCATGGCTGACCCTCGCCCTTTCAGCCACCGGAATGGTCTTGTTCTTCTTTTGGCTGTATTTTGCGTGAGCGGTGTATCAAGCCATGTATCTTTTTCATGTGACAGGGGGTCTTCGCTACGGGGTGATCGTCAGTGCATTCTGGTGCATTTCCTGTTGAATTAGCTGAAAACTGACGAAGATTGACGAAGGATAACGACCAGCGAAGACTCCCACAGTATTTTATCTTTTCGGCCGCTTCTTTCCTGTATTTTCTTTTACTTTTCCCTGTTCCGGCCATCTTCTTTCGTGTGAACCCGACCACAGGAACGCTGTTCAGAAACAGGTCCCGCAACGCGTGGGCGCGCACACCAAACAGCATCAACAAAATGAGGATTCCCGCACCACGGGCAGACACGCACCGGACACACACACACACGTTTCCCTTTCTGTGAATGGGAAATATGACGTTTTCCTCAGATGGCACGTGCGCGCGCGCACGCGAATGTGTGTGAGAGTCCAGCACGTGGGAGGCTGCCCTTCAGGCATGCGTTCCACCTGCAGACAAACGTCGTGTGACACCCTCAGAAGGTAGAAAGGGAAGAACAGCAGAACATCAATGCAATAACAGCAACCTGGTGCCCCCATGCAGCCCCGCTCTCTGGCGAGTCTGCCTGTGCTTTGTCGGCTTCCCCGCTTGCGTTGGGGCAAGGAAGAAAGGAAAATGGGTTGTGCAGTGCTGTGCGGGGCGGGATGGAATAAATGGATAAAGGCCACATGGGGGTGGAAGGCACGCTGGATGCTGGGGCACAGCTGAAGTGGGGGGATGGGTGGTGTGTGCCGTGTGTAAAGGCAGCGGTTTCTTTTTTTTTCTCTTCTCTTCTTTCTGTGTTTGGCGCTGCGCTGAGAACAGAGCAGCAAAGGATGAAAGGCAAAGGAAAGGGGAAAACGGAAAACATCAAAAATACGCGTACTAGACGTCCTTCTGTCGATATCTTACTTGGCGCTATGGAAACACAAAAATGGAACGAAGAAAAATGTTTTGTTGACCGCTTCCACCACTCCTCTGCACAAATCTCACGACCGGCTATTGTGTGTTTGTGTTGTCTGAAGTACAGAAGGTGTGGTGGAGCACGAAGAAAGGGAAACATGACAGAGGTGATGACGCCAGTCCTTTCTAGTATCGTATTTCCTCCTATACACAATGCTGCGCTGTGTTTTGGATGGTATAAAAAAAACAGCAAGTGCCCCAGCATGCCTTCCTCGGACAACACTCCACAATGTGGCGCACACCGCATGGCACGGGCCTGCATCCTGCTGCCCCGCCCAGCCCTGACACCCAGTGCACAGGACAGGCAGGGCGGCAGGAGCAAGACCGGCGGTGCACGCTTGTCTGTCACCCTCATAGCAGCATCGCACGTCCCTCCTTACGGGCGGCAGGGCCCACCACACCTACCCACGAGCACACACACGCCTGCCGTGCCGCAGCAGACGGCTGCCGGTTTTGCAACAGGGCAGCCGTGTGTAGGCAGGCGTGTGTGCACTGGCGCGGTGGCCCCGCACACCGCACCCGCAGCAGGGCCGTGCATGTGTGCCGCTTTCGTCGGAACCACCACGTGGCTTGCACCACGTGTCGTGTCTGCGTGCAGCTTGGCAGGCGGCACAGAGGCCTGTTGCCGGTTAGCACATAGCGCACCCTCAAACAAACGAACAACACCAGAAGCGTGTCTCTACACGCGCCCCTCTGGGCAGGCCCCATAAAAGGGCACGAGCGTGTGCGTGCAGCAGCGGTACCTCGCAACAGCGATACACCTCCCTTCTAAGCCCGAAGCCACACACACACCACCCAGAGCAGCCTTGGTACCCTCAGAAAAACCCCGAAACCGCACGTTGCTGCAGCACCGCCCCACTTGCGGAGGCAAAGGGAGCGGTGCATGCAGCGGTGTGCGTCACGACCCTCAGACACACGGGACCGGCGGGCCGGACCGTGTGTTGTGTGTTTTGTGTGCGTGCGTTGCTGTTTCTCCGTGCACAGCAGGAAAACAGAACGCGGGACGCAGAAGCCTGTGTGTGCTGTGCATGACGCACAGCGCAACACACACACAATGCTGCGCCTACCACGCACACGGCACACACACACGCAAACAGAAAACCCTCACAACGTCCGCGCGCCCCACACAGCCCGGGGTCCAGCAGCTTGCGCTGCAAGGCCTGCCGTGCTGCGTGCCCTAGCGGACAGGGGGCACGCTTCCGAGAACCCTCAAGAGCAGAACAGCAGGGAAGCCACAAGAGATCCAGGGGTGGGAAGGGAAAGGGGAAAAAGGAAGGAATGGGTGGGCGCTCGGGGTAAAGGGCGGGAGACACCGGCAGAAGCTGTGCCCCCCGCCCTCCTCCCCCCCTCGCGTGTCTCTTACGTGTGTAACACAGCAAAAGGGATGGGGGTGGGTGGGTGTGTAGTAAAAGGGGAAAGGGAAAAAGGGAAAAAGGGAATACGGAGGCCCGCCGTCTCCCCGCAGCTGTGAGGCAAAGCGGACGAGAGGAGGGCACTGCAGTGTCGGGTTGTTATACACAGGGGGGGGGGGGGGACTGGGGTTGGTATGCTTTTGATATGGTTTGGTATGTGTTGCCTAGGTGTGTTGGAGCGACCCCCCAACAACACAGGCAAGCTGGGGTTCATTGTTTGATGGTGCATCGCCAAGAGCGTTGTATCCAGACACTGCACTGCCCACCCCTGCTGTCGCATCCCCACGCACAGCCTGGCGTGTCGTGTCGTGCATCACACTCACAGGGCGAGCACTGCGATCGCCACAGCCGCCAGGATGCTGAGCCACACGCTCGGCACAGACAGCCCGCCTGCCATCGGGGGCAGGACCACGCCAGGCACAGGGGGGAATGTCACCGGCGGGATCGGGGTGGCAGGTGCGGGTGTCGGAGGGGGCGGCACCGGGGTCGGGGGCGAGGGTGTCGGGGGCGGGGTGGCGGGCGGCACCGCTGTCGGTCCCGGGGGTGTGGGTGTGGAGGGGGCCTGTGTCGGCACCGGTGTGGCCGGGGCCGGGGTGCTCGGGATGGGGGTGTCCGGGTTGCCCACAGCCAGGGAGGCGACGGACGCCGTGGCAGCCGCGAAGGGGGAGCTCGTCGCGCCCGGCGGCAGCGACTTCAGCACACTGGTCGGGCTGGCCAGGTCCTCCACGATGGCCGTCGCGACGGCGGTCGACACCTCGGCCACGTTCACCGACACCGCCGTCACAATCTCGAACTCTGCCACAGCCTCCAGCCCCGCCAGCGCGAAGAAGGAGCGGAACCCGACGGCGGCCTGCCTGTCGTTCGTCCCGTTCGTCCCGTTGCCGCCGTTTGGCGACGGGGTGGGGGGTGCTGCCGTCGGCGGGGCCGGCGTCACAGTCATGTCTGTGCAGATCGACGAGTTCGCCTTGTCCTGCAGGGTGATGGCGCCGCCGCCGGCCTTCGCGCACAGCCACTTCAGGAAGGCGTTCGTGATGACGGGGTTCTTCTTCTTCAGCAGCTTCAGCATGTTCGCCTCCGCCGACGCCTTCGAGATCTTCCCGATGAAGGACTTCACCGCCGCGATGCTCTCGAACGCCGTCCCCATCGACAGCCCGCTCACCGTGATCGGCGGTGCCGGCGGCGGCGGGGCGCTCGTGTTGACGGACCCGTCCGTCGGGAACTCCACGGGGAACTGCAGCGTCACCGTCTTCCCCTGGCACGCCCCGAGCACGTCCTTCTTCCCGCTCGCGCACACCACCGTCAGCTGCATCTGCGTGCACGACCCCGTCACCCACAGGCGGTCCAGCTCCGTCCACCCGCGGGTGAAGCTGTAGGTCGGGGGCACGATGTAGCTCAGGCTCCCGTCCGCCCGCTTGTAGGCGAAGTACGCCGCGTGTGTCGCGTCCAGGCACTCCCCGCGCACGCTCAGCATCGACGAGGAGTCGGCCCGCACGGCGTCCCCCATCACGTCCACCACGCTCGCCCTCACCGCAAACAGCGTCTCCGGCATCGGCCTGAACATGGTCGACTTGCACACCGTCCCCATGCACGACCAGTGGCTGCCGCCCGGCCGCACCGCCACCGTCTCCTGCATGTTCACCTCGTACAGGAAGGCGTCGTCGCGCTTCCGGAGCGTGTTCGCCATGTTCGTCGTCACGGCCCCCTGCGACCACGCGTAGTCGAGCGCGTTCGTCGTCAGCATGAAGCGTACCAGCCCCGGGCGCGCCGCTCCGATCCGCCCGTACGACACGTCCTCGAACTCCGCCTCCCCCTTGCGCAGCTTGAACACGAACGCGTCCAGCGCCCACCCAGACGATGCCCCGGGCGAGCACGCCGGCAGCCCGGAGATGCTGCGCTTGTTCCCGTTCGTCGCCCACTTGCACTGCGCCCCTGCAATGTCGACGCACGTCTCCTTGATCCACATCCCGTTGCTGGCGTAGTCGATGTTCTTGCACGGGACGGCCATGGGGCGCACCTGCACCTCCGCCCCGCTCCCCTTGTCCTCCGGGTGCTCCACCTGCACCCCGTCCATCCCGACCGCCTTCACCTTGATGGTGATGTTGTACCCGTACCCCCACGACGCAGGGTGCGCCGCACCCGCCATCATAGGCCGCCCCGCGTGCATGTCAACACCGGGCCGCGCCCCGAACGCCGCACCGCCCACACCGAGCGGCACCCACCCCTCGTTCGCCTCCTCGATCATCTCCGCCAGCGCCTTGGGCGTCCCGGGGGGCGGCTTGCGGCACATCGGGCGCGGCGGCGTCCACCTCTTCATCTGCGGGTTCATGTCGTCCGCGTCCGGCGCCTCCGTCGTCGCGTTCTTGCTCGCATCCTTCGCCTCCATCGCGTCGTCGTCGCACTCCACCCCGATCTTGGCGAGCGCGACAAGGCGTGCCGCCCGCCGCACGAAGTACAGCGGACCCATCCCCGTGAAGGAGGGGCCGAACGCGGACAGCGCTGCCGGCGCCCCCGTCACCGACACCGGGGCCTCCACCACAGCCTTGAAGGTCCACCCGTCGTGCTTGCACGCCGCACCCACGGCAAGCTCCCCCATCTTCCCGAGCGCCTCGCACTCGGGCGAGCGCGTCGTCTGGTTCGACCGGATCTGGAAGGTGACCAGGCCCCCCTTCGCCACCCCCGTCAGGGTGAAGGACACCGTCGACCCGTTCGCGGTGCGCGTCCCCGTCAGGCTCACGCTCATGTGGTTGTCCCCGGACACAACAGCCCCGTCCGTCCCGACCACACCGAAGGTCACGCTCGACCCGATGCCGGTCACAGCAGCAGGCTTCCCCTCCCACGTGCGCCCCCACAGGCGGGAGAAGGCCGGGCGCCCGATCTTCAGGCCCCCCTCGTTCGGCGCCCCCATCACGCGCACCGCCGCACCCCCCTCCACAGTCACCTTCAGGTTCGCGTTCGGGGTCGTCGTCGTCCCTGCGCTCGTCGGGAACCCGCTGAACGCCCCCGACTTCACCACGCAGCTCCCGGCGTTGGGGAACACCCCCACCACCCACGCGTCGTCCCCGCCGGTCGACCCGCTCGGCACGTTCACGGGGCACGTCGTGGCGCTCACCCCGCCCGTCGTCGTCGTCGCCGCCCCGAAGCACTGGAAGCACCCCTCAGGGGTCATCTCCGTCGCGGCCAGCGTCACCACCGCCCCGCCCGTCCACGTCAGCCCGCCCAGCCCCGTGTACTTCTCCGTGCTGTCGTACGCCCGCACCCGCAGCGCCACCGACCGGTTGTACACGCTGTACGCCGTGTACTGGCTGGACCCCGCGGCCCCCGCCACCTGCAGCGTCGGTGACGCGGCCCACCGCCACACGCTCAGCGTCGTCGGCGAGTACGACACCGTGAAGGACTGGTCCGTCGCGTTCTGCATCTTCAGCGACGCCGACGGCGACACCGTCACCGTGCACGCGCACGCCGCCGTCTGCCCGGCAGCAAGGCTCAGCAGGCGCAGGCGGAACGACGCCACGCCCGCCACGAACGTCGCGTTCGGCGACACCTCCGCTGTCCCGCACGACGACGCGCACGTCACCGACGCGTTCGCCGCCCCGCGCGCCAGTGCAGACACGAACCACGACGAGTCACCCGCCGCAGCCCCGGGCGCCCGCCCGATTGCGTACGCCCGGAATGTGCACGCCCCGTCGCCCACAGCCATCCCCGACGACGCGCAGCTCGCCCCTGTTGCCGTCGGGCTGTCCAGCGCCATGCGCACGGCCGACGTGGAGTAGTGCACCATCGGCGCCTTCTTCTCCCCGAAGAAGCTCGTCGTCGCCCCCGTCGCCCCCGACACCGAGAAGGACAGCGAGTACCGCACCGCCGGCTGGTTGCCCGACAGCTGCAGCGTCAGCGTCCCGGGCTTCCCCGACTTAGCCTCCACCAGCGGGACCGGCACGCCGTTGTGCACGCGCGACCCCTGCGACAGCGTCAGCACCGGCTGCCCGTACGTCAGCGACCCCAGCGTGTACGCGGGGTCGGACAGCACCGCCGTCGGGGCGCTCGGCACTGACCCCTGCACGTTCAGCAGCGCAGACGTGCGCCCCCCCGCCGCGCGCGTCTGGTACATGTGGTGCAGCGCGAACTCCGTCGGCCCGCCCACGGCGTACGAGCGGTCACCGAGCTCGTCAGCCGCGTACACCTCGAACGACCACGTCGCCTTCGCGTCCTTCACCGCGAGCGTCTTCAGCATGTCCCGCTCATAGTGGAACGCCGGGATCACGATAATCTGCGTCGCGTCCGTCAGCACTGTCAGCTGCTGCGACTTCCCGGCGAAGCTGACCCCGCACTTGTAGCACGCGCGCACGAAAAAGGCGCGCACAGTGGCGCTCCCGTCCACCGCGCTGACCGTGCGGCTCCCCGCGCTGGCCACGGGCGACGTGACGTACGTCCTGACACCGCCCCCGTTCCCGGTACCCGCCAGCTTCGCGAAGGAGGCCGACCCCGTCCCCTCCCACGCGGGGATGTTGTTCCCGTCCACGCGCAGCGCCGTCAGCGCAAACGGCTTCCGCCGCCTCACCGCCACGTGCGGCACCCCGCCCAGCAGCCACGTCGTGGCGCACGTCTTCACAGTGTACACCAGCGGCGACCCCGGGGTGTACCCCGAGTATGCCCGCAGCGTGATGCTCCCGGTGCGATCCGCCAGGCGCGCGTCCACCGCAGGCGCCTTCAGCCGGTAGTCCATCTGCACCGTGCACTTGCTGCACGGGCGCACGAAGAAGAAGCGCAGAGTCCCGCTCGACGCCCCCGACAGCGACGGCTTCTCCTTCGCGGCAAGGAACTCCGCTGCCGTCGCCGCGGCGCTGCACCCGGACGGCACGTTCCCGGCCCCGGCACGCGACGCCCCGTCCAGCATGAACCCGCCGTTCCCGTACCGCATCTGTGCCGCCACCGTCACGTCCGCCGACGACGGGGACCACACCGACCGCACCCACATCGTGCGCTGCCACGCGGACGCCCCGGACACCTCGTTCATCGCCCACTTCCCGGCGAAGCGCTGCACGTTCTCCACCTTCGCCGTGAACATGTCCCCGACACGGATCACCGACGTGGACGGGACCGTCTGCTCGTACACCTCCGTCAGGTCCGGCGCCTGACGCTGCACCTTGAAGGGCAGCGTCAGCTTCGTGCGGTCCGCAAAGATCGGCGTCGAGTCCGACGGGTCGCTCGACCCAGCCCCGAGCCCGTCCATGCACGTCGCCGCCGTCTTCCCGCTGTAGCACAGGTCCAGCTGCAGCGTGCACGACTCGCACTCCGCAGACAGCACGTTCCATGCCACCCCGACGCCGCCGTTCGTCGTCACCGCCGTCCCGGTCGTCTCCGCCTGCACCCAGCTGCGTGCCAGCGTCCCCGCCAGCATCTTCGTCGTGTCCGACGCGAGCGACGGCGCCAGCTTGTGCACCGCCAGCGTCCCGCCGTCGTTGCACCCGGTCCAGCTGCGCTTCGACACCTTCACCAGGATGTCCTTCGTGAAGGAGTAGGCACGCGTGCCATCCACAGTCTTCACCATCGTCTGGATTGGGAACGGCACCCCGGCCACCGCGCCCCCGGTCCCGGCATACGCCCAGTCCTTCCCGGGCAGGTCCGTCCCGTACGTCCGGTAGTTGTTCGTCGACGTCTGCAGGCGCCGCTTCGTCGGGCACTCGTCGTCCTGCGAAATCGTGGTCGCGACCTCCCACTGCGACAGCGCCTCCGTGCGCACCCACCGGTACTGGCTCGCCGTCGTGATGGTGGAGATCGCCCCCGTCGTGCCCCCGAGCATCTTCGCCGCCACCTTCACCGTCGAGTTCGTCGTCACCTGGTCCCGCCCGTAGAAGGTGAAGGTGGTCGCCAGCCCGCTCGCCAGCGTCGTGTGGTTCACCGCCGCCCCCAGCGGCACGCTGTTGTTCATGACCAGCGACAGCTGCGCCGTCGTCGACCCGGATGCAACCAGGTACTGCAGCCCCTGCGTCGTCGACAGCGTGTACTGGATGCGCGTGTCGTACGCCCAGAACCGCAGCGTCGTCGACGCCACCGACGACACCGTGAAGTACGGGGCCACCTTGAAGGTGGCCGCCGTCCCGCCCCCGCACCCGGGCGACCCGTACGTCAGGTCCCCGCCCGCCGTGGCCAGCTCCAGCACCGTGCGGCGCGTCTGCGACGTCGGCGTGATCCACAGCGACAGCGTCCTGCACAGCGCCGTCGTTGTCGCCTCGGCCGACCCGTCCCACGCAGACGCGCACACCTGGAACACCGCCTTCCGCACGGGGCTCTTGTCAACCGTCCCGGTCGCCGTCTGCCCGTACTTCAGCGACACCGACCCGACGCCGTTGCTCACCACAGCCTCGACGGTGCTCACCGGGCGCTGGCGCTCCGCAAGCAGCTTCAGGCTCCCGAACGTGTACGTGTTTGTCCCGATCGTCGGGAGGGTGCTCGGGTTGTACGCCGAGTCCAGCACAACGTCCGCGCTCGTCCACTTCTGGTTCGCAGACGAGTACGTCCACCCGGGGGCCGACCCCAGCGACGGGGTCGACCCGGGGCCGCCGCCCGTCAGCACCGTCACGTTCCGCACCGTCGTGTCCACCTTCTTCACCCCGGCTGCCGTCGTGTTCTCGAACTCCACCGTCACCTTGATCCCCGTCGCGGAGAACTCGGACACCGTCGCCGTGTAGTCGGTGCACAGGTCCACCGGCGTCCCCGCGGCGCACAGCGACGTCACCCCCTCGACAGACAGCACGTTGATGGCCGTCGTCTCCCCGACGCCCGGAGGCGCCGGCGTCCCCGGCTGCGGCGTCGGCACCTCCACCTGCGCCAGGCTCACGGCAGCCCCACACGTGTACGTCGTCGTCCCCGTCGGGCGCGACCCGACCATCGCAGACGGCCCGCTGGAGTACCGCCACCCGACGGACGTGAACTTCACGGTGAACTCCTCCAGCACCCCCGTCGCGGGCACCGTCCCGTTCCCAAAGAAGTACAGCTTCGGGAAGGACGCCACCGCCCCGGGCCCCATCCGCGCCCGCAGCACCGTGGTGTTCGACAGCATCCCGCTCTGCATCAGCTTGTACGTCGCCCCAAGCGGTGTCGACGACCCCGCCGTGTGCGACAGGTCCGACGAGTTCGTGTCCGTCCACACCCACCACCGCGGGTAGTACGCGCTCGACCCCGACACACCGTCCACACCCGCCGTCACCGACAGCGCAAACATCTCCGACTGCATCGCCCCCATGCGGTAGCCGACAGACGCGGCCGACGAGCACTGCAGCGCCACCACGTCCTCCGTCCACGTCAGCGTCGCCACCCCGCGCTGCGTCCCGTCGACCTGCAGCTCGTACGACTCGGGGCCGGCGCCCCACGTCGTGTGGAACGAGAACTCGCACCGGTTGCACGGGATGTGCGGGCGCATCACCCACTGCGCACCCCACGCCGTCCCGGACAGCGCCTGCGTCGTGTACTTCGCCACCTCGCACACGGTCTTCCCGGACACCGTCTTCTCGTACGCGCACCCGGACGCCCCGCCCGCCCCGGCAGGCATCATCGCCCCGTTCAGCTGCAGCATGTCGCGGTTCGACGCCCCGTTCGTCGGGGCCGGCCCGTGCACCAGCGCAAACACGTCGCCGTAGTGGAACTCGTCGTACACAAACGTCACCGCGTTCTCCGGGGACGTCACGTACGACCCGGGCTTCACCGTCACCGTGATCCCCTCGCGCACCGTCGCCTGCCCCGTCGTCGTCACCTCCACCGTGCTGGCCGGGACGCGCACCGGCGTCACCAGCTTCGCCTTGATCGTCGTCCGCGTCGCGTGCGCGAAGGAGAACTCGATGGTGCACCCGCCCGCAGACACGAACCGCGAGCACACGTTGTCAGACACGTACATCCGGAAGTCGATGGTGTAGACGCTGGTGTCCCCGAGGTTGCGGTTCAGCGCCGCCCCGGCCATCAGCTCCGGGTGCGTCACGAAGGTCTCCGCCGTCTGGTAGTGCGCCAGCACCTTGTTCACCGTCGACCCCGACACCGCCCCGGTCACCGTCCACCCGCGCACGGACCCGCCCACGCGCGGCAGCGCCACCCCGTCCCCGGCCCGCGGGGTGTACGCCAGCCGGTACGGCACCAGCGCCTCCAGGTACGACCCGGCCACCGCCGTCAGCGGCTGCGTGCCGGCCACCGCCACAAACGCCGGTGCCGGCACACGGTCCACCGCCAGCCCCTGCGCCACGTCGAGCGCCATCACGCTGTCCAGGTCCACCGACGACAGCACCGGCCTGTCCACCCGCACCACGAAACGCGTCCAGTCCGTCTGCGAGTTCATCCCGTAGGTCGCGTTCAGGTACACCGTCCCCGTCGTCAGGTCCCCCGTCAGCGACGGGGTGAAGGTGAAGGTCTGCGTGCCCCCGAGGCTCCACGCCGCAGCGGACACCAGCGGCGGGGTCCCCACCGTCGACCCGAACGCCACCGTCACCTGCGGCGGGGCGCTCAGCGCCGTGTAGTTCACCCCGTAGTCGATCGCAGAGTACAGCAGCGACATCGTCCCGTTCGCCGCAAACTCGCTCGGCCCCTGGTACCGCGCCTGGAAGGTCAGCTTGCACGGCAGCCCGTGCTGGCACACCTTGATGTAGCACGACGTCACCCCCGTCGACACGCACCCCGACGACGACATCGCCACGCCGGGGGCCGTCGCCGCCGCCTCCTGCCCGTCCACCATCAGCGCGTTCGGGGCGTGCTCCGCAACGTTCACCCACTGCGCCGGGGACACCAGCGCCGTCCCGCTCTGCGTCGTCGCCACAAAGCGCACACCGCACCCGAACATCGTGTTGCCCGGGCACGCGGACCGGTACTGCAGCGAGAAGCGCACCTGCCCCGCCTGCGTGAACTGCCGCAGCCCGTTGCTCTCCCACCCGTACACCGTGGCGTTCTGCTGGCTGCACGCACCCCCGATGTTCCACACCGTGAAGGACCCGGGGCTGGTGGAGGCACCCTCCCACCCGGCCTCCGCGCACTCCAGCCCGCTCGCGAAGCTCGACGCCTGCGGACACCGCTTCACCTCCACCGGGTACGACCCGAACGGCACGGCCGACCCGTCCGCCGTCGCCACCTGCACGTCGTACACCACGGTCGACCCCGACCGCAGCAGCGGCGTCCGCGACACCTTCCCGGTCACCGCGTCCGTCACCAGGCTCGCGTCCACCGCGCTCGCCCCGTACAGCGCCTCCAGCGACGACGAGTACTGCATGAACTGCAGCGACGTGTTGTACACCAGCGTCGACGACACCGTCAGCTGCGAGGGCGTCCCCACCCCCGCAGAGTCCCGCCAGAACCCGCTGCCGCCGCCGTTCATGCTCGACCCGCGGTTGTACAGCTGGTACACCACCCCCTGCTTGCTCACGCGCGCCGCAGACGCGTTCGGCATGAACTGCGGCATCGCCTCACCCGCCTTGTACACGCACACCTTGTACTGCCCCGACGTCGGCTGGTACGACGCCGTCGGCAGCGCAAACGCCGACGCCGTTGTCGTCCCCCACGTCACCGACACCATCGCCGACGCGTTCGTCGTCCGGATCAGCTGGAACCAGTGCGGCGGCCCCGTCGAGCTCCCGGTCCCGACCTGCGTCGGGGTGGGGCACACCTGCGTGTCGTTTGCAATCGTCACCAGGTCCGTCGTGAACCCGGACGCCCCGTTCAGCGCCGAGCAGTTCGCCCCGGCCGCCGTCGCCCCCCCGCACCAACTCGACACGGGCACCTGCACCGTCGACCCGTCCCACGAGCTCGTCGTCCGCACGTCGAACACAGTCAGGTTCGTCTTTGTCGACGCCACGTCCATCTCCAGGAAGGACGGGTGGGAGTGCAGGAAGTAGTCCGCCTGGGAGCTGGAGGCCAGCCGCAGCCACGGCTTCGGCGTCGTCAGGCTCGAGTGCACCACCTTGTAGCACACCACGTAGCTCCCCGGGGTCAGCGGGATGTGGAAGTAGGCCGGGATCTGCGTCGTCCCCGACGAGATGGTCGGGATGTACGGGCAGTACGCCGTCCCCGCCGTGGTGTCGGCGTCCGAGCACGACCCCACGTTCGACGCCGAGTCTGCCGCCGGCGACAGGCAGTCGACCGCCCCGGCGCTGTCCCATCCCGACAGGTCGCCCCACGTCGCCTCCACGCTCGGGTCTTTTGGCACACGCCCCACCGGGGTGCGCGCCGCCACAAGCTTGAAGATGTTCCCTGTGCGCAGCTCCGTCGCCACGCTGCTGTAGCTGTTGAAGCGGAACCCGGCCCCCGTGTTCACAGACGTCCCCGTCGCCGACGTCGGGTTCGACACGTAGCTCGTCGACGCCCCGGCAAGCGCCGTCGCGTCCGCCTTCGCCGTCGACGAGTACAGGCTCTTTGCGGGGCGCAGCGCAGAGTTCAGCGTCCACGACGCCACAAGCCCCTGCTCCGTCCGGAACCCGGGGCGCCCCGTCGCCGCCACCACCAGGTGCTGCCCCGACATCCCGATCGCCTCCTTCACCTCGACCCACCGCGCCTGCCCCGTCGGCCCGCTGATGCCCTGCTGGTAGAAGACGGTCCGCACGCACACCTTGTACTGCGTGCGCGCGTCGCTCGCCACCGCAGGCAGCACCGTCCGCAGCTCCGCCACGTCGCTCGGCCCGTCCGCCGGCCCCAGGTTCGTCACACCCACCGCCGACGCCGTCGCCCCGGGCTCCGTCCACACGTGGTTCGACGTGCCCCACTGCGACAGGTTCGACGTCCCCACGTGGCACCCGTGCGTCGCGTCCACAATCTTCGCCGCGTCCTTCCCGGGCGACGTGTCGAACACGTCCTGGCTCGCCGACGTGCTGCACCCGCCGCCCGCCGTCGGGGCGCACCGCACGAACTTCACCACCGTCAGCCCCTGGTTCGTCGGCTGGAACCCGGGGGTCACGTACCACCGCACCCCGTTGTCCAGCACCGTGTAGTCGTACTCCGCCCTGTTGCTGCCCGGGCGCCACCACGACATTGCGTCCTCCGCCAGGCGCCGCATCTGCACGCACAGCGAGTAGTTCCCCGGGGTGTGCGGGACCGTCAGGTAGAAGTCGACCAGGTTCGAGTTCCCGTCCGACACAATGTTGAAGGAGGTCGTCGACGCCGAGTAGATCTCCCCCTCCGAGCTCCCCGCCTGGTTGGTGCAGTGGTTGTTCTGCTCGCGTGCGTCGTGCAGCGTCAGCTTTGCGTAGAACAGCACCGACGACGCCACCGTCCCGGTCGTCACCTTCACCCGGAACCGCTTCAGCTCCCCGCCCACAAGCTTCTCCGTCTTCAGCGGAGGCGTCTGCAGCTGCAGCGGCGGGGCCGCCTTGACCTCAAACGTGTCGTTGAAGACGGCCCAGTTCGACGTCCCCGCCTGCTTGTAGCACAGCTTGTAGAAGTTCTTCGACGCCTCGTTCGCGTTGTAGTCTGGAAGCACCAGCAGCCCTGCCACCGTCCCGGTCCCGCCCGTGTAGGTGTGGTCGTGAGGCACAACGTCGTCGAACGGGTCCGGCGTCTTCGCTGCCAGCGCCGTCAGGTGCGGCTCCGTCGAGTTGCACGTCGACCCCTGGCACATCGTCATCACCGGGGCCGCCGTCATGCACGGCGTCACGGACGCGGAGTTGTAGTACAGCCCAGACTTCGCCGTCGTCCCCGCACCCGCGACCTGGCAGATCAGCGACAGGTGCGGGTCCGCCATGTGCTTCTCCATGGCCCAGGTCCACGGGTTGATGTCGCACTGCCCCGCCACAGACACCAGCCGCAGCACGTCACCCGAGTCCGGGCACCCGGTCGCGCAGTACCGCCGCGGCGCCACGATCAGCGACGACGTCGTGTCCGACACGATGAACAGCGCCTCCTGCCCCGCACGGTCCTCCGTCGACACCACGCTCAGCGTCGACAGCGCACTCGTTGTCGGCGTGTAGTACGTCGACGGCGACACCCACGCCCCGCGCTCCAGCACCGAGTCCGGCATCGGCTTCGTCGGGTCGTTCCACGCCGTCCCAGGTGCCCCCGACGGGGAGATCTTCGCCCAGTTGAATCTCCCCAGACGGAAGCACACGATGTAGTTCTGAATCGCAGGGACGCTGAGGTAGAAGGCCACGTTCGTCGTCACCGCCACGTCCGACTTCGACCCCGCGCAGATGCCCTGGTGCCACTCCGCCCCCTGGTTGTTGCACTCCACCATCCCGCCGTCGAGGCTCTCCGCCCCGTACAGGTAGGTCGGCTTGTAGGTGGGGTAGTCGCACGGCTTGTCGTACCGCACCAGGCGCACCGCGCTCCCCTGCACCTGCACCAGCGTCTCCCCGGCGAGGTACGTGCGCTTCTGCAGGTCCCACGGGCGCGAGTCGAGCGACATCCCCGCCGACGCGTTCGTCTTCTCCACCACGATCGGGCCCCACGTCCCCGTCCGCGTGTCGTTCATGTACCACGTCACCGACGGCGGGTACCCGTCCTTCGTGCTGGCCCCGAGGTTCCGCCCCGCGTCGTACTGCGCCGGCACAAGCTCGTGCGCTGCCGCCGTCGCCACCCCGGGGAGGTACGAGTCGTTCAGGTGCGTCCACCGCGTCGGCAGCGACCCGCGCCCGCCCTTGTGGAAGGGCAGCACACGCATCCCGCTCTTCTTCGCGCACGACGCCCCTTCCTGGTTGCACGTCCTGCGGTAGCACACGTACCACCGCGTGTACAGCGGCGGGACGTACAGCGTCGACACCACCACCGCCTGCCCCGCCGTCGAGTCGTGCTTCGCCGTCGCCAGCTGCACGTCCCCCAGCAGGTCGCGCGACCCGATCGGGTACCGGTCCTCCGCGTCCACGAACCCGCCGTGGTACGCAGGCGAGTTCGACGACGACGACACGTCCAGCGCACGCGACCAGCACCCGACGGACGGGAGCGACCCCGTCTGCGCCGCCGACGGCCACGGGTGCGCCCGCCCGTTGCTCGTCGCCTCCGTGAAGGAGGACGAGGACACGATACGGAAGTAGTCGCCACCTGTCGGGGCCCAGTAGCTCGCCGTTGTCGTCAGCCCCGCCGGGTCCGACCCTGACGCCTGCGGGGTGCTCACCGCCACCGTGCTGACCGCCGCCAGGTTGCTCAGCTGCGTCGCCCCGCTGTCGTCGAACACAATCTCACCCCACGTCCCCGGGGACAGGTCCCCCATGGACCACCCGACCGGCTCCGCCACAGTGCTGAAGTACAGGTTCGCCGCGTTCGACGCGCACGCCGACGCCGTCGTGCACCGGTACAGCTTCCGCCACATCGGCACCGCCTCCACCCCGCTGCTGTTCTGCTGCGCCCACGACGCACGCTCCTCCTTCGACGAGAAGCAGATGTCGTAGTTCCCCACCGTCTGCGGCAGGCGCACGTACACGTACGCATGCGACATGATCGTCTTCACCGGGTCCACCGTCAGGTTTGTAGAGTCCTGGTTCGCCGACAGGTACGACCCGGGCGACGACCACGTCTCCACCAGCGGGTTGGCGTACTGCGTCCCGAACACACCCACCCCGCCCGCAGTCGCCCCCTCCGTCAGCCCCTGCACCGCAGACCCGGCCCACTCGCCGTCGTCCCCCACCACGTTGCTCCCCAGGTACGGCAGGTCGAACGTCTGGTACTCGTAGGTGCACGGGTTCCCCTTCGGCACTATCTTCAGACTGTCCCCCGTAGCGCAACTGAACAAGTCGGTGGCGCACGCAGACGGGGAGTACGTGAAGTTCAGCTGCTTCTGCGTCGACAGCAGCTGAATGATGGCGTACTGCCCCACCGTCGCGTCAGGGAGGTAGTACCACATCTTCGTCGTGCGCGGCGTGTGCTTGTACTTCCCGTCCGGCAGCACCAGCGGCTGCCACATCGCGTTCACGTCACCCGCCTTGTACAGGCGCGAGTCCACCGTCACCTTGAAGCACACCACAAAGGTCGTCCCCGTCGGCGGCGCCACAAACGTCGTGAAGGCAGCCGCCACAAGGTACTCCCCCGCAAGCGTGTCCGACTCCGACAGACCGTACTCCGTCTTCTGCGCCAGCAGCGTGCCCCCGGAAGCGTACTCGCTGCACCGCGCGTCCTTCGACGTGTCAAACGTGTACATCCGGATGTCGAACTGCCCCGGCCGCGAGATGTTCAGGTTCCGGTTGATCCGGTTCTTCCCCGCGTCCGGCACCTCCAGCAGCGTCCGCACCCGCACCCGGAACTCCTGCCCCTCCCACATGTTGCGGGGCCGCAGGTGCATCGTGAAGTTGTTGTGCGCCATCAGCGACTCCGTGAATGTCTTCGTCAGCGTGTCGGTCCCCGTCAGCGTGTCCGACTTTGTCAGCGTCTTCGAGAAAGTCTTCGTGAGCGTGAAGGTCGGCGTCTTCGTCAGTGTGAAGGTCGGCGTCAGCGTGAGAGTGCTCATCGTCAGCGTCCCTGTCGGCGACAGCGAAAACGTCGGCGACGGCGTGATCGTCTTCGACAGCGTCAGCGACACCGTGCTTGCCGTCGCCGTCAGCGTGTCCGTCGTAGTCAGCGTGTCCGACTTGGTCGGTGTGAGCGTCACCGACGGCGTCAACGTCAGCGACACCGTGCTTGCCGTTGCTGAAGGCGACAGCGAAATCGAAGGCGTCAGCGAGAACGTCTTCGATTGCGATATCGAGTGCGACATCGAGTGCGTCATCGACGCGGTCCCCGTGGGGAGCGTGAGCGACAGCGTATGTGTCACCGTCGCAGTGTTCGCCGCATGCGCCTGGTCTGCCAGCAGCGCGGCCAGCACCCCACTGCACACCACTGCGGCACCCCGCATCACACTGCCACCCCTGTTGGCCCACATCGCACACGCGCGCCCCCCAGGCCTTCCGCAGGCGGGGAGGTGCTGTGCTGCTTTGTTACGGCCTTACTGCTACGTGTATGGAAGGATCCTGTGTGCGGGCGATATATGCAGTGCCAGAGCGACCAGTTCTCTTCGGAGCAACCCCCCCCCCCCACCCACCCACCTCTCAGACCCTCTGGGTGACTACCCCCCCCCCCCTGCAGTGCAGGATTGACACCAGCAGTCAAGCCGGGACTCTTCTCTCTCTCTCTCTCTCTCTCTCTCTCTCTCTCTCTCTCTCTCGATCTCTCGATCTGAAGGAGGGGTCGACTTCTAACACACACACACACCCCCTCCGATCAGACAGCCGTAATAAAAGACAGGCGTAATCAAGAGATACAACCGGGGCTCGCGGGTTTACAATGCTGGTGGCATCTCAGGATGGGGGAGTGGTGGTGAGGTGGGAGGCGTGGTTGGGGCGGGCGGAGTATGAGTGGTAGGGTGGCATGCTCAAGGATTTTCCAGGTGGTGGGGTGTGGTGTTGGCGGTGCTGCTGTGGCGTGGCGACGCAAGAGCAAGGGGTTGGGGTTGTGGGGGCCGAGGTGTCGTCCAGCGTGTGCATTACCCTCGTCATGGATCCCTTGTGGCGTTCCCTCTTTCTTGCATCCCTTCCATTTATGCGCATGGCTGACCCTCGCCCTTTCAGCCACCGGAATGGTCTTGTTCTTCTTTTGGCTGTATTTTGCGTGAGCGGTGTATCAAGCCATGTATCTTTTTCATGTGACAGGGGGTCTTCGCTACGGGGTGATCGTCAGTGCATTCTGGTGCATTTCCTGTTGAATTAGCTGAAAACTGACGAAGATTGACGAAGGATAACGACCAGCGAAGACTCCCACAGTATTTTATCTTTTCGGCCGCTTCTTTCCTGTATTTTCTTTTACTTTTCCCTGTTCCGGCCATCTTCTTTCGTGTGAACCCGACCACAGGAACGCTGTTCAGAAACAGGTCCCGCAACGCGTGGGCGCGCACACCAAACAGCATCAACAAAATGAGGATTCCCGCACCACGGGCAGACACGCACCGGACACACACACACACGTTTCCCTTTCTGTGAATGGGAAATATGACGTTTTCCTCAGATGGCACGTGCGCGCGCGCACGCGAATGTGTGTGAGAGTCCAGCACGTGGGAGGCTGCCCTTCAGGCATGCGTTCCACCTGCAGACAAACGTCGTGTGACACCCTCAGAAGGTAGAAAGGGAAGAACAGCAGAACATCAATGCAATAACAGCAACCTGGTGCCCCCATGCAGCCCCGCTCTCTGGCGAGTCTGCCTGTGCTTTGTCGGCTTCCCCGCTTGCGTTGGGGCAAGGAAGAAAGGAAAATGGGTTGTGCAGTGCTGTGCGGGGCGGGATGGAATAAATGGATAAAGGCCACATGGGGGTGGAAGGCACGCTGGATGCTGGGGCACAGCTGAAGTGGGGGGATGGGTGGTGTGTGCCGTGTGTAAAGGCAGCGGTTTCTTTTTTTTTCTCTTCTCTTCTTTCTGTGTTTGGCGCTGCGCTGAGAACAGAGCAGCAAAGGATGAAAGGCAAAGGAAAGGGGAAAACGGAAAACATCAAAAATACGCGTACTAGACGTCCTTCTGTCGATATCTTACTTGGCGCTATGGAAACACAAAAATGGAACGAAGAAAAATGTTTTGTTGACCGCTTCCACCACTCCTCTGCACAAATCTCACGACCGGCTATTGTGTGTTTGTGTTGTCTGAAGTACAGAAGGTGTGGTGGAGCACGAAGAAAGGGAAACATGACAGAGGTGATGACGCCAGTCCTTTCTAGTATCGTATTTCCTCCTATACACAATGCTGCGCTGTGTTTTGGATGGTATAAAAAAAACAGCAAGTGCCCCAGCATGCCTTCCTCGGACAACACTCCACAATGTGGCGCACACCGCATGGCACGGGCCTGCATCCTGCTGCCCCGCCCAGCCCTGACACCCAGTGCACAGGACAGGCAGGGCGGCAGGAGCAAGACCGGCGGTGCACGCTTGTCTGTCACCCTCATAGCAGCATCGCACGTCCCTCCTTACGGGCGGCAGGGCCCACCACACCTACCCACGAGCACACACACGCCTGCCGTGCCGCAGCAGACGGCTGCCGGTTTTGCAACAGGGCAGCCGTGTGTAGGCAGGCGTGTGTGCACTGGCGCGGTGGCCCCGCACACCGCACCCGCAGCAGGGCCGTGCATGTGTGCCGCTTTCGTCGGAACCACCACGTGGCTTGCACCACGTGTCGTGTCTGCGTGCAGCTTGGCAGGCGGCACAGAGGCCTGTTGCCGGTTAGCACATAGCGCACCCTCAAACAAACGAACAACACCAGAAGCGTGTCTCTACACGCGCCCCTCTGGGCAGGCCCCATAAAAGGGCACGAGCGTGTGCGTGCAGCAGCGGTACCTCGCAACAGCGATACACCTCCCTTCTAAGCCCGAAGCCACACACACACCACCCAGAGCAGCCTTGGTACCCTCAGAAAAACCCCGAAACCGCACGTTGCTGCAGCACCGCCCCACTTGCGGAGGCAAAGGGAGCGGTGCATGCAGCGGTGTGCGTCACGACCCTCAGACACACGGGACCGGCGGGCCGGACCGTGTGTTGTGTGTTTTGTGTGCGTGCGTTGCTGTTTCTCCGTGCACAGCAGGAAAACAGAACGCGGGACGCAGAAGCCTGTGTGTGCTGTGCATGACGCACAGCGCAACACACACACAATGCTGCGCCTACCACGCACACGGCACACACACACGCAAACAGAAAACCCTCACAACGTCCGCGCGCCCCACACAGCCCGGGGTCCAGCAGCTTGCGCTGCAAGGCCTGCCGTGCTGCTCTCTCTCTCTCTCTCTCTCTCTCTCTCTCTCTCTCTCTCTCGATCTGAAGGAGGGGTCGACTTCTAACACACACACACCCCCTCCGATCAGACAGCCGCAATAAGAGACAGGCGTAATCAAGAGATACAACCGGGGATCGCGGGTTTACAATGCTGGTGGCATCTCAGGATGGGGGAGTGGTGGTGAGGTGGGAGGCGTGGTTGGGGCGGGCGGAGGCACTGCACGCATAGACCTGGCACAAGCTGCCACACTCAAAAGAAGAACAAGGCCCCAGCAGAGGCACACCCAACACATTGCTGCGGCAACACGGGGCATGCCTGGGCAAGAGTGCCCCCCACCCTTTGGGTTAGTCTGGGCGGGGGGCGTGCTGCTGGAAACGGGGGAAAGTGTTGGGATAAAAAGAGAGGCGCACCTCCCTTTGGGAATTCCCAAGGCATGCGCGAGTGTGTGGTGTGTGGGGGCATCAGAAGAAGGTGAAGCACAAACGGTATATCACGGGAGCGTCGACACAACCCGTTCACACACACACACACACACACACCCGAAGACACGCTGTTTACTGCTTTGCTGGGGACCGCTTCACCTTCACGATGCGGTACCCCGCACCGCCACCAGCCTGGAGCGCGGCGTTGAAAATTGGAAGTCCACCGCCCGCCTTGTTGCCCAAACCCATGCTGAGGACGCCATCCTCCGGCTTGCACTGTATCGCCATCAGCTGATCGACGACAGCTCGGGGCACCGCAAACTCCACCACAGTGGTGGGCGACGTGTCGACCCACTTCTTGCCATTGAGGTACTTCTCTGCGTAGTCCCGACCTCCAGGGCCCTCCATGATTGCCTGGTAGGGCTGCGTGGAAGGGAGCTGCCCGTTGTCCACCAGGTGCTGCGCTTCCAGGTCCCCCATGGGGCGGTACACCAGGGCCATGCCCTCTGCAGGGGCGGAGGAGGTGCCTTCCAGCCACACGCTGCTGGACCCCTTGTGTGTCACATCCTTCAGTGTGCCAGACTCGAGCAGCGCCCGCTCCCAGGGCTTCAACTTCACGCCCTTAGGCCCGCCCATGGGTGCCGTGGTGTTCTGTCGGGTGTGTGTGTGTGTGTGTGTCGCTACATCCACACACAGAGGTTGTTTCAACTCTTGTGAGTGGGGGGGCACAATAGGTGGCATGCATGTTCCTCGGAATACGTGCGAATATACAAGGAGGTGGGGGAGGGCGAGGAGGGGGCTGTTGCCACAGTTTCGGCAGCCGACTCAGGACAGTTCCATCAAAGCACGCGACACGAGTCGCGAAAGCGGATAGCGGCGGCGTGTGCAGAGTTGCAGAAACCATCGATCGCGCGAAGACCCGCCGGGAGACACCTGCCTACCAAAGGAGATGCAATCAGTTTCAACTATGACAAGGTGATGCAAGACAAGAAGCTCCTTCAGGTGCTACGTTTGTATATACCGTCACTCAAGTTTTGTTGGTGGGGTAATATATTGGTGGGGTAAATATGTTGGTGGGGTACTAATTTGGTGGATTTGGGGCTCTGAAAAAAGTTGGTGGGTTATTACCCCACCAACATAATTACCCCTGGGGCGCATTGTACTTGGCGATTTTTTCTGGCACCTGGGATTTGGAGCCCCCTTCCCACCCACCCCGACTGCGCGTACGCATGTGCGTACGCCGTCCGCACTTTCTGAAACCGCGCTGCGCACGCGTACGCAGAAATTGCGTACGGCTGGTATTCCAGGTCTCTCAGCACACAGTAGGCCACCCAGTAGGCTGAGCCCTGGCCTTTGCTCTTGCCTTTCACAGACGGTTCCTTCGCGCACAAGTGCAAAAGGTACGATTACCTACTCGAAGGCTCGAAGGCTGCTGAGGTTGACGACCGATTTGGTGTGCGGACATGGCCGTCTCTTGTACTACATAGACTGCCGTTTGCAGGCGCCGCACGCCCACGCGTACGCCGTATGCATTTTCTGGAAAACGTAGCCATCAGCCGGGCCCCTTAGGCGTTCGCCACGAAAACGGTAGTCAGCGATGCGCATTGGGGTAATAAATTGGTGGGGTAGATTTGTTGGTGGGGTAAATATGTTGGTGGGGTACTAATTTGGTGGATTTGGGGGTTCTGGAAGAAGTTGGTGGGTTATTACCCCACCAACATTACTTGAGTGACGGTATATGCTTGTTTCGTTCTGAAGCAAACCACCCCCACTTTGCCTCACCACTCTGCCACATCGGGTCGCGAAGGCCCCCTTGTTTCGTTATTGATAGTGTCGACAGTCGGAGTTTTGCCGGGCCTACTTCTTGGCCATCGTGCCCATCGACAAAACCCTTACCACACAAAAGGCTGTGCGCGTACAAAAGTACATCGCAACTTAGAGCGGCAATGCTCGACCCTCCAGGAGGGGAGTAAACGGGAGGGGGGGGGAGATGCGAGGCGTTGGGGGTTGGTGGGGGGGAGGGGGTGCGTTGGATAATGGCAGAACAAAAGGATGCATCTGGATGCCAACAACGTAAGGCGGCAAGGATAGGGAGGGAGGGAGGGGAGGGTTTGACCAGGCAGGGCAGGTGTGCAGGCAGGGGCAACATGTACGCAGACTGGCAGCTGCAGAGTGGCGCGGGGTGGAGTGGGGGGAGGGGGGCGAAAGGGCTTGGGCGCCCTTTCACCACCCCTCGCACCAGATAATGTGCTGCCAGGTTTCGCGTTACGATCTGTCCCTGCGCTGCGGACACCCCGACTCCACATGCTAACAGGAGTGCCTGCCTGGATCGTCGGTGTCGCCCACGCGCTGGGCTTGACCCGTCCCATGTGGCGCCCCGTCTCCTGCGAGGAAGAGACAGTTGGACTAACAAACACGAGAACTCGCCCGACCTGTCCTCTGGCAGCGTGCCCCACAAACAAGGACAGGTCAGGCATTCTCAGAGCTTTCAGCGAATGCAGAAGAGAAGGGAGGGGGGGGGGGGGTGGGGGGTGAGCGGCTGGATGGTGGCGGGATCCTGGATGTAACCCGGAAACCGCATGTCCAAAAAACGGCGTCGAAGAGGCGAGGACACGGTGGGTCAACACCACGACGACGTCGTGCACAACGGAGGGGATGGGGTGGAGGTGGGGGAAGTATCGAAGGGTGTCTTTCACACACACGGTCTTTGCTGATCCGAATACACTCCCATCTGATGACCCCCAGATTCCGGAATAGGCAATGCCGGCGTGGGGCCATCCAGAGGCCCTTCGGCACCCACCGTCTCTGCGGGGGGGTTCGCCGCATTCTGTGCGGGGGCACGGGCACGGCGGAGGCACACGACTACGACCAGCGCCACAATGACCGCAGTGCCCACGACAGCACCGATGACCACCCCGGCAATTGCCCCTGCACTCCACCCGTCTGAGCCCCCTCCCTGCTCCGGTGAAGGTGTCGCCGCTGCGCATGTCAAGGACGCCGCGTTGCAGAAAGTCTTCACAGCGTCGTACGTGCAGTCCCCGTCACGTCTGCACGACCGCGTCGCACTGGGATCGAAGGCCACACAGGCGAACCGCGACACACCCGACTGTGCCTCCTTCACAAACCCGACAGCACACGCCATAGGAGTGCACACGTCCATACCGTTGATGGTAAGCAGCAGCGCCTTTACGGCATTCGCCGTTGCACACGTCTGCAATGATCCAGACCCACCCGTCCCTGTTGGTGTCACGTACGTTATCTGCACTGTGCTGCCCGTCACGGCACGCAGTGTGTCATCCGAGGCTATCTTAGATGCCATCACCTCCTGCACAGTCGGCAGTTGTGCCACGGCGGCACTGCTGCTGTCAAAGCTCATGAGCACGTGTGCCGACCCACACTCTACAGAGAACGACTGCGCACGTGACTGCAGGTGGCCCTCCACAGTGGATAGCACGGTCTCAATCACCTTGCCCATCTGCTCACATGCCGCGTCGGGAAAAGAGAGAACAACTTCGATTGCAGGTGGTGCGTCAGTTTGGGGGGCAGGTGTCGGTGGTGCAGATGTAGGAGGTGCAGGTGTTGTCGGCACAGATGTTGAAGGTGCAGGTGTCGCAGGTGCAGGTGTTGGAGGTGAAGTCGTCGGAGGGGCAGGTGTTGCAGGTGCAGGTGTTGGAGGGGAAGGTGTAAGGGGTGAAGGTGTCGGAGGTGCAGACGTCGGGGGGGCAGGTGTCAGCGGTGCAGGTGTGGGCGGCGCAGGCGTCGGAGGTGCAAGTGTCAGCGGCGCAGGTGTCGGAGGCGCAGACGTTGGAGGTGCAGGTGTCAGAGGTGCAGGTGTCGGAACAGATGTTGGGGGTGCAGGCGTCAGAGGTGCGGACGTCGGAGGTACAGGCGTTGGAGGTGCTGAGTAGTACCACTCGTACAGGCCGTCGCCCCCCTGCCAGTCAGCCGTGACGAAACCGTCACTCTGATGGAAGTACCGGGCTGCAGAAGTGGCCGTACTGTTCGTAATGATCTCCGTCAGTTGTGCACCGGTGCTCACAGAGTAAATATTGATGGTGTAAGCCCCGACGACCAACAGCTTTGACGAGTCCCTGCTGAACGAATAACCCATCTTCCACGCACTGAGGGGGATGGTTTGGTGCAGGGAGAAGTCAGACACCTTGAAGATCTTCCCAGTAACATCTTCCCTGTAACCCGAAACCGCAAAGTACTGCCCATCTGGTGAAACAGCGATGGCGCGTACGTGGCCAGCATCAATCGGTTCAGTGTGTGTCCAAAGAACACCCCCTGTGGCTGCAGACCAGACAATGGCAGAGCGGTCTGCCGAACCACTGATCAGCATCGCCCCGTCAATGGTGTAGGCCAAAGCCTCAATACTACCCGTGTGACCCCCAGCAATCAGAGACCGCACCTCGCTACCATCTGTAGCATTCCAGATGTAGATCGCCCCGTCAATATGCCCGGAAGCAACATATGCCCCGTCTGGCGAATAGGCAACACTGTATCACTCGGCTTTCGTTGTGTCAGACCAGAGCACAGACGCAGTGCTCAGGTGGAGGACAGCAATCCCATAAATACTCGCAGCCACGGCCAGCCATGTCGCGTCAGGAGAGAAGGTAACGTCATATGCGCTATTCGCCGTCCAGGGGTGTACGGTGTCTCCTGTTTTGAGCATCTGCACAGTCAACTCAGTGAGAGATGCCGTTGCGACCAGCGTGTCATCATGTGAAAGAGACAAGCGCCTGACACCTTCCAAACCACTGGCAAGTACCGTGACGCACTCTGCGGGCTTATTGGGGCATGCTGTCCTTGCGAACAGCGACAGCAGCACCGCTACAGCTGCCATGACTGCTGTGTGATATAGCTATGAGCAGATGCGCCTTTCTGTGTCAACGGAGTGCAGAACACCTGTATGATTGGGGAGGGGGTGTGCCAAACGTGATGCTTCTCCCTCCCCTGCGCCCCTACACCTCTTCGGCATGACACATCGAAAGGTGAGGGAGGTGCTTCCCCGTGGTGGGGAGCTGGGGAGCGCAGCGACATCGAATGCCTTTGCAATCGCATCTCATTTCTCTCGCCCCCCCCCCCACCACGCACGCCTACACACGTGAATCTGTTCCGCTTCGGGGCAGTGGCAGGGAGAGACAAATCAAGGAAACACTTCAGCACGCCCTGCTGTTAGATGTGTCCTCCACTTTTCCCCTCCACCTCTCGCCGCATCCACACACCCCCCCCCCAGTGTAGGTATAATACAGGTCCCCAAAATCTGCATCCTGTTTAATACAGTTTAATACAGGTTTAATACAGTTTAAGACAGTTTAATACAGGTTTTGTACACTATAGTACCCTTGTGTGCAGGTCATGGGGGCAGAGGGGGTGTCGCTTCTTTGGAGAGGGGGCCCGGCCTGGAAGTAGGGGTTCTCTACAACACGGCTGAAGATGAACCGACACCAGGCGATGTCGATCATTGCCCTCTCGCTGGCTGAGGGCAGGGGAACACCGAGCGCCATCCGCTTCGCCGGTCCTGGGCCGTCAGTCCCCGGGGCCTTCCTCTTCGGGGTGGTGGTGGGGGCGTCCGTGGCCTTCTGCTTCACGGCCTCGGGGGCCTTCTCGCAGCCCCGCAGGTGGCTCTTGAGCCGCGATGCGGACTTCCCCGAGGCGCGCAAGCCACAGTGCTTGCACTTCGTCGCCTCGGTGAACTCACCGTGGCTCCAGCAGGCAGGACGTCCCCCCGACATTTTTCCCAGGTGCAAATTTCTCGGGCGCGCTTCGCGCGCCCGAGACTACGCGGAGATGGCCACTCGCATACGCTCAAGGACTTGCGAGACAGGCACACGCTACAGGGGGGGTCTGGGGGGCGGAGCCCCCCAGCCGCCGGAGGCCACGGTAGTGAGCATCTGTTCCTTGCACGTGTCAACGACTTGCTGCACGAACTTGACAGACAGCTCTTAGACTCAAGGCGGCTCTGCACCGGGGCTGAACATGCTCCCCAGCCAGGAGACCCCATTCCTACTGGTCCCCAGGGAAATCTCCCCCCGCCCCCGCTAAAAGTGACCCCCCAGGGGGCCCAAACTGCGGGGGGGGGGTCTTTGACCCCCCCCGACCCCCCTTAGATTAGGCCCTGTGATGGATAATCCTCCTGTGTGGGGGTCTGTGTGGTGCCGTACCTGCAGTGACAAACGTACCTTGTACTAAACTCAAAAAGCGCCGAGTTTAATACAGTTTAATACAGTTTAATACAGGGCCTGCCTACACTGGCCCCCCCCCCTAGGGCTATGATGGGAAGGAAACGTGGAAACGTTTCCGTTTCCGTTTCCATATTTTCGATTTCGGGAAGGAAACGCGTTTCCTTCCGAAGGAAACGCCTGTGTATTTTGCACTGGAAAAGTTATCAACACACACCAGCACGAACAAAGGGCCACCACACCGAAGGAACAGGCCACCCAAACCCGCCCCCAAGACTTCGAAGAAGCGCGGCTTCAGTGTGGACCGGTCCGGAGATCCTGTCAGACCAGGGGAAGTCCAAGCGACTGTGGTAAACGTGTGTTGTTTCCCCTGCTTCCCCAGTGCAAAGAGGGCGTTTCCTCAAAATAAGGAAACGTTTCCGTTTCCGTATCCGTTTCCGTTTCCTTATTTTCGATTTTTCGATGGAAACGCGTTTCCTTCCCATCATAGCCCTAGGGAGGGGTATATGCCCTTTAAAAAGCGTGAGAAACACCACATTTTTGAACATCGACTTCTTTTGACGTACCGGCCGTCAAAACCCCCACCAACCACCCCAGAACACCGATATCACCCCCTATCCGACACACCAGACCCCCTCATGGCACCTCCAGAGGCTTTTTTGCGACGTCAAAATATTCTGCCTAGGTTCGGTACCTGGGCCATCCCTGTGGGAGAGGTGTTCAGATTTTTGCGAACAGTGGACATCTATTTTCAGGGGTTTTGGTGTCTGGCAATGCCGAGGGGTGTGGGGGGGTGCATTCTGGATCGAGGGCAGGGTCCACCAGACCCGTTCTCTTCCGAGAAACGATATTTTTGACCCCCAAACTTGCAGCCCATCTCCTGTGGGCCTGTTTGTACGTCAATTAGCCTTTATTCTAGGCAAAACGACGCTCACATGCGTCATCCCACTTAGTCCGAGAGTCCGCTGACGAGACACACATCTCTGCCCTCTTCTAGTTCAGACTCAGTCAGCACCAACCTAGCACCCTCTCTTTCTCTGTGGCTCTTTCTGTTGGTGTCACAACTGTACCAGTTGCCTAGGCCAGGTTCCATTTGAGGCAGGAAGCACATCTCTGATCATTGGTGTCGCCGTCCACAGCGTCTCTGAGCCCATGTCTTTGCAACATCTGATTGCTTGCGGGAGTATTGTCAGTGCATGCAACCAGGACGTGTGGGATACCCAGCGGGATATATGAAAATGGGATTTCCCTGCCACCATCCGCCATATGCCCCCCGGGAGACAGGGCCATCTCTGCGGGATATGGGGGTCAGAATCCGCAGGATATCATCACCAGGTCACGCGGGATACCCCCGCATGTGCATGGGATCTCAAATGGGGCCTGGTTTGACCGAACAGCCAACCATATTCCGTACAATACGTTGTATCAGTGTGGGTGGCTATGCCTGGTACCTAGGCCAGGTACCAAACCTAGGCAGGAAAATGAGCATGGCGGATAAGTGGCCCCCAGAGGGCACTGGGGGTCACCAAAGTGCCCTGTAGGTGTTTCTGGGGTGTTTTGGACCACTTTGTATGGTTGGATGTCGACTTAGGTGCCGTTTTCGCATATGTCAAAAATTCGGATTTCTCGCGCACGTATCCCCCTCCCTAGACAAATCACTCCACCAACCAGGAGCGGCCATGCACCACCACACAATGGATCGAGAAAGAGCTCTCAATCTGTCAATCCTTACATTGTCCTGACCTAGTAAAATTCCCCGTGTTGAGTCAAATTAAGCCGCATACTCCACGCCTGGTGGTGTCGTTCCGTCAATTCCTTTAAGTTTCAGCCTTGCGAATGTACTCCCCCCTGAACCCATAATCTTTGATTTCTCTTCCCCCTACCCCATCCAGTGATGGTAAAAACCCGACCCCCAGAATAAAAACCGGAGTAAATAATATAAACCCTAAAAACCCGATAAAAACCATAAAAACCCGATAAAAACCCAATAAAAACCCGCCCCTACGCTAGTCGAGCGCTCCTTCGAGAGGCCTGCAGTGGGTGCGGTGGTGCCTGCTCGCGTCCGCGCGGCCCGCAGCTGCTTGTTGGGCTTGAGCCCAACGGTCCGCAGCAGGTTCTGGGTTTCAGAGGCGACCAACAAAGATCCAGGGCAAACACACTGCGCACCGGCTGGGGTTGAGCCGGAACCACCACCTTCAAACAATCATCAGCATCCTCCTGCTGATGAACGTTGCGGAGGTGTGTCAGCCCTTAGCTCAGTAGAGTAGAAGGGCACGCCGGGCCCTCATCGGACAGACAGCATTGAGCAGGGTGACGATGATCCCCAGAGCAGTTCATCGGGGGGGCTGGCAACCGTCCGTCAGCGACTTCCTTGTGGACCCGGCCTGGCCTTCACAGGGGTGTCCATGGGGAGGGGGAGCAAACATCCACCCAGCCTGGGGGACCACGCGTGCGCTACACACGGAATGTGCAGCGGGCGGTCACGCATAACGAAGGGGTCTGGGGAGGTGGGCAGTTCCGTCGCAGTTTTGCTTCGAGCAAAAATGCGGCGGGGCAACCTCCCAGTACGGTGGTTCGGTCATTGAAAGGCCCCAGTGCCGTGAAGCTGCCTGTGACCAAAAAACCCCAATAAAAACCCTGGTAATAAAAACCCGCGTAAACTAATAAAAACCCGGTTTAAACCCGAATTTAAACCCTCATAAAAACCCAGGTGCCATCACTGCCCTAACCCCCCCCCCCCGCCGCGCCCCCGCCACAGCCATTGCTGCCCTCTATCCGCCCCGCCACCCTCCCCCACATTCAGGGATTGTTTTTACGCACACTTGTGAGCAGAAAATGTCACTCCACCACAGCCAAACGTGCTCCGCACACCACGAGCCTCCCCCATCACAGGAGTTGAGGCATTTGTGTGTGGAAGCGTCAACGCATCACAAACAAAATACGAGCCAAGAGCGGCTGTACTGGACTGACATTTTCCGGGGGTGCGCGGGCTGACTGCCCGAAGATTTGTGCCGAAGACCCACACTGAAGACACACCGGCATTTCCCCCGCCCCGATAACTCTCAAATGGGGTCACCCCCCCCCACCCCCCCACCTCCGATGGGGGCAGAACATTCATTCAGTTGTTGGGGGCTGGCCCACCTGAGATAGAGAGCAGTACACTGGGTGCCTTCCCACCCGGCAGTCCCATTCCGAGGTGAGGTGACACTGTGAAAATAGCTTTCGTGGGAGTGGGGGGTCGTTTTGTGGGGGGGAGAGAGAAAGGAGAAGAAGGAGAAGGAGAGCTGGGGGTGGGGGGTGGGGGGAACAGCTATACACAACACTCTTGAGAGGGGGGGGTGGGGGGGTGGGGTGGGGTGGGAGGGGGGGTTGATGTCCCCCCCCCCCCCCTTGCCTTTTTTGTTTTGCCCCCTTTTTTCAAAAAAGGGATAAAAGATTCTACTTGCACATCCCTCATCCCCCGAAAAAGTGCCGAGGGGTCAGATGCACCCCCGTGCGATTTGATGATCCCACGGGACATCTCTCGAATGAGACTTGACGCACAAAACCCCCTCTCGTCTTGGAGAATCCTCCTAATCGGAGAGTGGGCTGAGCGTACTGCGAGGCCCCGTCTCCCCGAGGCTGGGCCCCAAAAGGGGAAGAGAAACCTGAACTTTCGGCACACTCCGGGTGCAAAGGGCTGTGTGTGATGGCGAAAAAATATGAAGGAGAAAACACAAAAACAGGAGCCACGCTCAAAACAATTGAATCGCTCAATATTCTTCTGAGAGAGAGAGAGGGGGGGGGGGGAAGAGATGAACGACAATTTTTTGAACGAATTTCATTTTGGCCTTGGCAGATCAGCGTTGTCCCCACCACATTGCTTCTGTTTGCTGTTTTGCTGCCGCCGTTGGTTTTTCTTTTTGGCAAACCCCCAACGTGGCTGGCGTGGTGTGGGAGGCACCCTCACCCCACGCTTCCTTTATTGCGGTTCGGTGTTTTGGCGTGACACAGCTCCACACACACACACACACCCACCCGCCGATGTGTTGATCACAAAACATTGTGTGCCCTTCGGGCAACAGTTGCGGGGCAGCCGCACCACACAGCACCACAGCAACCACACCACACGAATTGCAGAACGCGAAATTTGACAAGACTTTAATTTTCTGTTGTGCTGTGTGCAGGCCGTTCGCTATCGTCCACAGATCCCGTGTGGGGTGGACGAAGTTTTATTTGGGATTTTTGGGATTTTGAGATTTTTTTTAACCACAGGGAGGCGCCCCTCGGGGGCACTTCGCGCCCCCTCGGGAGGTACACATTGGCTACCTTTCCTTGAGAGAGCAGGTCGCTACACTTCTGGCAAGGCTGTTAGTACCTCCGGAGGCACTAATAACCTTGCTTATGAGCGAAACGCCCGTAGATTGGCAGGGAACGCTGTGCCACACAGTTCGGCTGCCAGGGGGGTCTGGGGGGCGGAGCCCCAGCCGCCGGAGGCCACGGTAGTGAACATCTGTTCATTGCGGATGGACAGATTCATGTAACTTGAAAGGAATTGGGCACCAGACATACGCCACAGGGGGGGGTCTGGGCGGAGCAATACATCGTACTTTGGGGAAGGTCGTTGTGGTCTCCTTCTGACACTTCCTTCCTCGTGCATTCCCCATCCCCTGAGCCTCGTGATCCCGTGGGCTCTTTCACCACCCACCCCCCCTTCGGTGGGTGGGGGCCGAGCCCAGAATTTTTTTATCCCAACTTCGTCCCCTTGGGCGAAGTTGTTGGGCGAAGTTGGGACGAAGTAAATCTGAAGATTTATTTTTTTAGCGAAGTTGGGCCCAACTTCGCCCCGAGCGAACGGCCTGGCTGTGTGTGCATGTGAGGGGAGGGCGGGCACGCTGCCCTCTCCCACAACGGGTCGCGCCTGCCCGCATGTTTCTGTGCCGCCTGCCCAACAGCTGTCGGACAAAAGACGACCGGGTTCCTGGAAGGACTGTTTTTGAACCACTCAAATTTTGCGGAACTTTGAGGAGAGGGCGGGGGGGAGGGGACATGGAGGAGGGGGGGGCGAGGGGGGAGCAGCACAGTGGCGACGGCCACCATCATCTGGTCGACTGTTCGGAGAATTGGCTTGTTGCTACCCACACAAACAGCTGAAGTGGGTGTTCCTTGCTTGTGCAAACGGCGCCCTGGCTGATGCAGGAGGTGCTGCAGGACAGCGGATGCTGGCAGATGCCTCTCTGTAGGGTTGTGGTTTGAAACGAGTCTGTTCTGGAAAAGGGGGGTTGTTGCTGCCGGGCTGTGGCAGCAATTTCCTTATTTTTCGAGGCGTTTAAAGTATTTTCTTTGGCAAAGCACGACAGCAAGACCAGGGCACACGCCTCACAGCACGCATTTTGTGAGCCTGAAACCTCCAATAAGAACCCACAACAGGGCTATGTTTGCTTTTGGTTTTCCAGGCTATTTTGTTGCTTCATTTTCCCTTCTTCGACAAATTGTGCCATTCGAACTGACGAGACCCTGGGCTTTTGAAGTAGCAGTTAAGTGCGCACAGACGTGAGCAGGAAAAAAAAGCGCCCCGAACAAGCCAGGACATACACCGACGGATTGAATCTACGGATTGAGCGCAAACAAGGGGGGCGGGGTGTGCCTGGCGAGGTGGGACAGGGATCAAAGAGGGGTGGGATTGGGACACACCCAACAAAGCGCCCTCCCTGCACCTCTGAGCCATCACTGTCCCCACACACACACACCCCCTCGCGCATTGTGCGAATCATCAGTCACCCGGTCCCTACAGCGGGAGGGGTGGGCTGAAGCCAGTCGGAAGAGGGAGTGAGGGGGCGGCTTCGGCGGGATCGACACTAAACAATTTTTTTTCGAGAGAATATCACCCACGCCCTGTGGCGGGCGGTGCGGAGTGGCCCCGTGTGGCTCTGTGGTTCTCCGAGCTATGTGTGAAAACACGGATCTGTCGCAATGATGTCCCCCGTGTGCTTCGTATTTTTTTCATTGAATTGGCGCAGCATTGATTTCTTGAAGGGGTGGGGGGGGGGGGGGCAAGGCTGGCAGCAAATTTTTACTGCACTTTACTGCACTTTATTTTACTGCATTTTACTGCATTTTATTGTATTTTATTTTCCGGATTTTTGGATAAAGTGCATGGTCCTTAGTGGTGCCTTGGGCTTCGCATACGTACAGCTGGGAGGACCACTATGGACAGGCCAAATGCTGGAGTCACACCCACTTTACAGAGGTGCAGCCACGTCTGCAAGTTTGCGGACAGCCGCAAACCCGCAGAAGATGGCAAAAAGTACCGCTCCTGCACGGAGGTTCTCCTGAAGGTCACAGGGACGCACCAAGGCTCCGGCAGAGAATGCAGGCCGGGATGGATGTGCCCTGCCTATGTTGGGTCGGTGGGTTCGCAGGACCTGATCGGTGCGGCCTCCGCCTGGCTTCAGTCCTGCTTTGAGTGCTTTCAGTCCGCTCTGATGTCCAGCCTCCCCGAACGGGATGGTGAAGAACCCGTACGCCAGAGCTCAGCTGTACAACGTCCGAGGAAGGTGGACTGCCCACCGCACACCGCCGTGCTGGTCCGCCCTGCTGCGCCTGCGGTGCTGGGGTGCGCCTGCTGCCTGATTGGCCCCGGCACTCGGAAGCAGCATCAAGCATGCCGAACAGCAGCAGGGCGGGCCTGGCGGGGGCACTGCCTTGGTGGCCTTGTGTTGGCCAGAGTGGGCGGATCAGGGTCCCCTGGCACGGCAGGTCAGCATCCTGCCCACCGTCACGCCGAGCCACCCCTACAACACGCTCTCCTGCACTTTATTGCACTTTACTGCATTTTATTGCACTTTATTTTATTTTATGTTTTTTATTTTTAAAATGCAGCATTTGTCCAGCCTTGGGGGGGGGGGGGGGCGATAGGTCAGTTCAAAGACAAATGCTGTCGACCATGTGAAGGGGCGTGGGGATGAGGGCTCAGTGTTCGCATGTGCAAGCTCCACACCTGGGTGTTCACTGCCCTGTCCTGTCCGACTCGGCCCGAGAGGGCCAGGACAGAGATTCAGACAGCATATCGTTTTCGAGCAAGATTTTTCCCTGGAGGGGGGGGGGGGGGTGCAGTTGGTTTGTTTGATTTAGAGGGGTCGTGCGCTATATGCGATATCCGGCAAATGGTTGGGCGGTTTTTTTCTCGTAAAATTGCCGCGAAAAAGAAACGCACAATCTTCTGCACCAGGTTGCGGCGTGTCCGCCCTCGGGGGGAAGACGGCCACGCTGAACAGACCAATCGTTGCTTGCACGGTGGACTCCAGCGGGGGTAGGGTAACCCTTTTCGGGAGTCTCAACTAGGGGGAGTCCAACTCCCGCTAGCGGGAGTCTTTTCACCTATTTTCACTCATTTTTCCCATGATACCTATGCAATGTGGCACTCGTCACTGAAGTACAGCCACACCAAACGAAACGGACGTTTCCACCCATCCCAGCTCGCAGACCTGATTCACAAAAATGGGGAAGACGACAACGAAGCCGGCAGCGAAGCCGGCGGCAAAGTCGATTAAGAAGAAGAAGAGCGCAGAGAGTCCCGAGGCTGCGGAGGCGACGAACATTGTGCATAATTTTTGCACGGCCTTCCCTGTTAAAAAAGGGGGCAGTGTGCTGACACTGGGATCCATTAGAAGGCTCCTAGCAACGGTGTTGAGCAAGGAGCTCCACAAGCACAGCACCCAGGTGGCCAACGCAATCATCGCCATGTCTTCCCTGACATGGATAAGTTCGCTGTCAGGGAAGTCGCAACGATGCGGAAGGAGGGCGCTCTCCGTCATATACAAGGTGGAGGCGAAGTATGGCAAGGTGCAGGATACAAACGTGTCGTCGGGGGCAGCCTGAAGCCGCGAATGATCGCGACACGGGCGAACGGCTTGGCACCGTGGGTCTGGATAGATGCTGGAGTTCGGCCGGGTGAAACCGGAAGTCGCAGCAAAATTTGCCCCCCCAGATTTCTTCCTCAAACCCACCCGTGGGCTGATCCGGCCTTGCACGGTGGACTCCAGCGGGGGTAGGGTACCACTACCGGGTTTAACCCTTTTCGGGAGTCTCAACTAGGGGGAGTCCAACTCCCGCTAGCGGGAGTATAGATCAGCAGTGGGCAACAATGAGGCGATGCGGGGGGCGAGGGCACCGATGCTCACTGTGCGACATCCCAGAAGAACGCTGGTATCAACAGGTGCATCGATACCCGCACCTGACTCTCTCTGAGATAAAAGAGGCTGGCTACCCCTCCCTCTTGGCAGGTGTGCTTCCCAATGCCCGCTACGTCACCCCAGCACTCCATGACTGCAAGGGGCTCGCCATGCGGCTGATCAGGGTACTGGATGAGACAACAAATGGAACACTATCGACACATGTCACTCAACACGGGGGAATGGGGAGGGGAGAGGTTGTGGTGAAACGCACACACCTCGACCTGTGATGAGGTGAGATGTGGCTCTGCAATTACGGCACTACGCGTGCCGTAAACTCGAATGACCTGCTTTCTCCGTGTTCCATTTCCTCCTTCATTGCATGAGGCTACAAAAAAAATATTCGACAAGACCTGTACAAACCTTGCACTGAATGTGTCGCAGAATGGGACAGGTGCTCAGTTCCGGAAGGTCGTGCTTGCCTGTCACAGGACACACCTACAAGGGCTTGTTCCGCTACCTCTTTGTCTCCCTTGCAGACCTCATGCATTTCCGGTATGCAGACATCCCCTGGCACTTCTGGGGATGCAAGGATGAGTCAGCCCGGATTCCCTTCTTGCGTGCTCGGATCTCAGGGCATATATTTCACTGGTTGATGGAGCATGCCGAAAAGGGATCAACGCGCAATGCCTACGTACACAGTCTCCATCATTGGTGGGCTCCAGAAGATGCAGTGCCTCTGCAGAACAACGACGAATTTGAAGAAGCAGAGAACGGACATCGCAAGAAAGATGCCGTTACAATCGCCAGCTCCGCAACTTACGAGAGAGATCTTGCGATGGCAGAAGAGAAGCGGCGCGCATCGGGCATGCCTTGGAAGGTTGCGCACCTGTCGCAGGACGGGATCCTCGGGTATAGAGAAGTCATTCTGTGTCCGTGTCTGCACACCCGACACGCTCATAGATTGGCTGTGTATGTTCTTTGCACACAGTTGACACAGCTGCAGAAGGGGTTTGTGCACTGCAACACACAGGACTTCGTTGAACCCATCAGCGCGCCCTACTTCCTGTCCCGGTTCCCCGAAGGACACCGCAAATTATCGCTCTGCTTGTGCAAAATGCCAATCCCGCTGGGGGCGACTTTCACACCATTCGTGTCATCCGAGGCGACTTTGAGCACGCTTGACCAACGCGCACAGCAGGAGGGGGATGACAGTTCTGACGAAGAAGATGAGGCCTGCAGGATGGCTTGTCTTGCCCAAGGTGTAACACAACTACGACAGGCGATGGCCGCACTTTGACACCTCAAATTCTAACCGCTCACCTCCGCAGGTGCAGCCGCTACCAGGAGGATAGGTAGGTAGTCCAGAGTCCGGGGAAACTGACAGAAGCAAAACAAGCCCCTCCCCATCCCTCTTCCACCATGATTTTACCCCCCACGCCAGTAGACTGTAACTATATCATGGGAAAAATGGATGAAAATAGGTGAAAAGACTCCCGCTAGGGGGAGTCAGACTCCCCCTAGCGGGAGTATAGACTCCCGCTAGCGGGAGTCTTTGACACCCGCTCAGACTCCCGCTCCCAGACTCCCGCTAGGGCCGCTGGAGTCCACCGTGTGCGCTGCATATATTTCTTCGGGAGCGCAGGCCCCTTGGTTTGTTGAAACAGGGGGAAGAAGACAGCCGCACTGAACACGCCGCACGGAGGCTACACAGGCCAGTAAAAATCGCACTCATTTTCGCTTTGTGGAAAGCACCCCTGCCGAGCAAACCGTGTGGGAATAAATCCGGGCCACTTGACCGCCACAACTTGCTGTGGTGAGGCCCTGTGTGAAGGTTGGAGGGTGTGCTAATCCTGAAGCTTTCAGCCGTACGATTTTCCCATTTCCGTTACTTCCGCGACTTCAAACCCGCTTCGTCACGTGTAACTCGTAAGAATTGAATAGAGGCACCCCCACATCATGCCCCACATGTGCATTCCATTGGAAGAGAGCATCAGCGTGGGTCGCAATGTATGCACATCGAACATCGAGATCTCTACATGTGTGAACGTTCAAAACCTTTCCCTGGTGTCTGGGGGTTGGGTTCGGGGGGGTGTCGGCAGAAACATTCTCTTCGTGCAATTTCGAAGGTCTGTGGGTCACACGTTTTCATGTGGGGGATGGGCGGAGGTCGGTGCAAAATCAATTTTCGAAAAAGCTAAGCAAAATCAACGCAAACGCAACGCAACGCGGGGGGGGGGGGGGTGGAGTGGGGGAGGGGGGCAATGAAGAACTGGCAGTTCATTTTTTGGGAACTGAACAAACACACGAGCTCGGCTCGCTCCGACTGTATGTTGGTAACCAACCGACAGGAGGAGGGGTGATGTACCGCTCGCGTGTGTGACAAAAGTCCGAACTTGTTTTTTTTTCCAGCAGCGTGCCTCGAAAGATTTTGCTCTAAAGAACACTGCGGAATAAAAGTGGGAAGATATGAGCTGCATGTGTGTGTGTGGCCGCGAGATATTGTCGGGGGAAATGAGGGAGAGAAGGGGAAGGACTTTGAACAGAACATTTTTTGTCAGGGGAGGGGGTTCGGACCAGCATGACCATCACTGACTCGAACACCATGTGAAAACCACTCTCCAAAAAAATGCCTTTTTTGAACTTGGGTTTTTTGATTGGTTTTACATCCAGGCTACAACCGCCCATCACACCCTTTTTGGATATTTTTCTTGCACACAATAGGGATATTCGCTCAGAAGTGCAGAAAGGTGAGCCCGCCTCACCAAAGAGGGAGAGAAGCTGGCACAGCTCCGACACGACACAGACCGAAGGCCCCCCGGAGAGCAACAATACCAAGGCGCTGTGTGAGGGGGGGAGTGGGGGAGGGAGACAGAGCCGGAATCGGTGATTATGCAGGGAAAGAGAGGTGAAGGCGTAACCCCTCACCCCTCATCCTCATGCAGGGGAGAAAGCGGTAGAATGGAGGAGGGGGGGGGGGTAGATAGGCAGGAGGGTTGGGTGGGTGGGAGGGACCAGCCCTCCCGCCACTCCCTCTCGCCGTCGTCGTCCTCCTCGTCCACTACCCCTCCCCCATCCGAAGCAATGGCACCACGCGTGGGCACGCGAGGCGCGACGTAAAAGAGAAAGGAACAGAACATACACGACAAGGTGAAACCACTCAAATCCCATCCACCACCACACCATGGGCACTGGGAGCTTTGTTTTGATTTTTTGTGCAGGGGAGAGATGAATACATCTCTGATCACTACAATTCCTGATCTCCCTTGTCACTATAGTATGCATGCGTCCTCCCATGCGCAGACACGTCTTACCTATTTGGTTTGGAAATGAATCAGGCAGCTCGCTTCTTGAAGAGTTTTCACACCTGAAATACCCCTGGCAGCAGGCACCGTTCGTACGAAATATAAACTTCGCTCTTCCACCGCACGGCGCATGCCAGATGTAGCGGTCTGGCTGTCTCAACAACCCGACCCAAAGCCCTATCTATCTGCCATCTCCTTTTGACTCTCTTGTTCTGAGCGAAACACTATCCCCTCCCCCTCCATCCCCCCACACTCACACTCACCCCCAGCCTTGCCGTCGATGCGACACACCCACACCCACACCCCACTGAGGCAGACACAAAAAAAGCGGGATCTCCTGCATTGGTGGATATGCGCCGCGAAATAAAAGAGGGGATAAAAATGCGGTCGCCGGCCCTGTTTGGATACTCGCATCCCGACAGGACAAAGCCGCACAGGGGCCCGACACACCGATTTTCTTCTTCTTGCGAGTTATGTTTCGTTCCTTCTTTCTTCCTTCTGCAACAGCAACACGCCTGCACGCGAGGTATTTCCGGCAACCCATGGCACGTGTGATGACATGGCTTTTTCCTTTTGACACACAAACAGGGTCAAGTTTTCTTTTTGCCACAAGCCGCCATGAAGAGCCACGTGCCCCAGACGCGCCCCACGCCTCAAGCGAGCCGTGAGCGCCACCGGGTGTCACGGGAGCCAAATCGCCAGAGGGTGCTGCACTCCAATGGAATCGGCGATTGCTTCTGCCTCCCAGGCATGAAACAGCCGCCAAATCATAATAACATCCCACACCCAACAGCCTCACCCCTCCAAGCTTCAGAGGTCAATCGGGCTCGTTGTGTTGTAGAGGCAGGTCTCCAGCGTGTCCTCATTGCCCTGGATCCACTCGGAGATGGCCATGCCCGTCGTCAGGAGCATGCAGATGGTGCCGACCGCCACAATCGAGAGGTCGATTGCCTTCTGCCGCGGGGTGTCGGCAGCCGCCTTGTAGTGGAAGAGGGAGGGGAAGATGAAGGCGAGGGGGCACATCGCGACACCCCCGATCACCGCGACGAAGTTGCCCAGGTTGTTGGCGCTCCCCCAGGCGATCGCCCCCAGGACAACCACGACGGCGCTGCGGAGCAGGTTGCGCTGCAGCTTCGTCGCGCTCTGCATCCCTGACGCAAGCTCGATGATACGATACGCGGGGAACGCCTGCAGCGCGAAGGAGAGAAACACCGCAATCACATAGCACAGCTTCGACAGCTGCGAGATGGTCGTCTCCGGCATTGCCAGCAGAAGGTTGGTCTGCACATCGGGGCCCCCACGAGCCCCGTAGCCCACAAACGCGAAGACGGAGAACAGGGTGCAGCACAGCATGATCGCACCCCAGACCAGGGGGATGAAGTTCTTCGGGTTCTCCATTGCCTCGTGGATGGGGAGCATGACTCCGATTCCTTCGAAGCAGAGAACCGCAGACCCGAAGAACATGGGGTACTTCGAGTTGACCACCTTGGTGTCGGGGAAAGGGTTCTTCGCGACGTCAATCGCGTTGGCGCAGATGACCCAGATCATGCCTGCGAAGATCAGGACATCCGCGATGATCGCGAAGAAGGCAATGCCCTTAATCTGCCGGATCCAGGAAAGGGGGAGCTGCATGATCACCTGGATCCCGATGAGCGCTCCCATCGGGACGTCGACAACCCACTGTTCGCAGTCGGCGAGCTCCGCAACCGCGTCGCGGAAGGTTTCTCCGACGAAGATGTAATACATCGCAGCGAGACCCAGCTGCGACATGCAGAGGGAGAGATCGACAAACCTTCTCATGTTGATGCCGAAGAGCATCTCCCCCATCTGCGGGTAGGACGAGATGAACACCTTCTGCTTCACCTCGATGAGGAGCGAGATGCAGTAGGCGTTGAGCGCGCTGCAGAGGAAGAGGGAGAACAGCCCCACCCAGATCCCCGCATTCGCAAGCCCCTTCGCGAGGTAGAGGTGGGCCGGCCCGACAAACGCCTTCACAAGCGTCATGAAGGTCTGCATGTCGGAGGTCTTCCGGATCTCCGAGGTGGCGGAGCCGCCGAGGATGGGGAGCCCACCCTCGTCCTGCGGCTCCTCCAGGTCGACACCGCCGAAGTGCTCATAAGCCCTGGCGTGGAGGTCGGCGATGCTCCCCACGGAGCGGACGGAGCTCCTCACGGAGGCGAACGACTTCCGGTCGCTCCTCCTGCGCGCGCGGTGCCCGTTCTCCCCCGCGGCGGGAGAGCGCGGCGAGATCTCTCCATCATCGAAAGGCATGGTGGAGGTGTTGGGGGGGGGGGTGGGTGGGTGCGTCTGCTGTCTCCCTTTTCGTCCCCGTCCCGGTCCCCCGTGCAGAGAGGGTGGAGGAGGGGGTGGGGTGGCCGCGGTGTGTCCCTGCAGTGGGGTGGGGTGGGGTGGGGTGGTGTGCGGCCTGTGTTGTGTCTTCAAGTCTTGTGTATGTCGCGATCACGTGCAGCTGTGTCGGTGCCGGATCAAGATCGACACGATGAAAGATGATGATGATAATGATCCTGTCGCTGACTGACGGCGTGATAGCCGGGAGGAAGCGGAGGAGACGGCTGATTCTGGCGGTGGGCGGTACAGCTTGGCGAGGTATATGCACTCAGTTTTCCACGTTGAACTGAATTTAATTATTTTACAGGCCTCAGGATGCGGGCGACGCGAGCGACGAGCAGGAGGGTGGCCCCTCTGCAGCGCCGAACACGCCCGCCAAAAAGCGGCGTGTCCTGAGGGGGGGAAATGGGTCGGCATATGCCTTTCTCAAAGGCCACCCTCAAGGAGGGGGCAAGTCGGTCCGTGGCCGACTTGCACACGGTGTTGGTGGCCTGCCTGCCGAGCTTCGGGGAGAAGTACGCTTCCTCGAAGAACAGTTGGTTTACAAAAACTGCCAAAGACGCCACTGAAAAGGTGGTGGAAGAGCGGAGGGAAAGGAAGGTGGACGGGGTGACCTTCCGTGACTCCACGGACCTGCCGCCAGAGCTCACTTCGTTGCTTGCCAACGGAGCGTTGAGTTGTATGACACCGGTGAAAACAAAGTTGTGTGCAGTGGACTCCAGGCCCGCTTCGCTGCCTTGCTGGAGAAGCACGTGATGCGGCGCATTCCCCCCAATCCCGTGGAATGCATGGGGAGGAAGCACGTTCTTCGGCACACCCTCCGACAGCTCGGTCGTCATCGCCTGATTCATTCTGAGCGCTGGTGACGTGGATAGGTAGCCACGGCCGCGTCGGCAAGTTTTTGGCACAAGCGAATGATGGAGGAAGAACGGAGCGGGGCGGGGCGGGCGGGGTGGCGACACGCAACCTACTTCAAAAGTGGGGCGGGGGTCGGGAATGGGGAGGGGGGGGGGGTGTCCTGAGCGGCCGTGTTTTTTTTCTTCAACTTCCTGACAACTGTGTTGCAGCATGGCCAGTACTCACACCACTGGTGGGTTGTTGCCGTTTTTTTTGTTGCTGTTGTTGCTTTTTTTTGTTGCAGCTGTCTCAAACAAAACAGCTTTAGAAAGAACTGTGTGTGAAAATATGCGCGTGCGACAGACAGAGAGGGTGTTGGCGGGGGGCTATTTTCATATTCATTCTGAACTGGCTGGGGGGTGGGGGTGGGAAGGGGGGGGAAAAGAGAGAAGAGTGATGGCTTTGCGATATTTTTTGATGCCAACACTCACAGACACAGGCGCTGTGAGAGCTGTCGGGCCTGTCCTGCACAGACCCGCTGATTGCTTTATTTCGAGGCAGACCGTGATGGTAGCAGGGTGAAGAGACCCCCTTTTGCAACGACCAACGAACCTGGCGGAAATGTCGACCAGGCACTGAAGGTACACAACAACACCAAAGCTCCTCATTCCGGATACTGGAGGGGATCTGTGTACGTGTGTGTGTGTTGACGTGTGCATGTGTCGAGCCACAATGGCAGCAGCCCAGTGTGCGCGAGCCTTCAACCCAGATAGTCCCTCCCCCTTCCCCTTTCCTGGTGCTGTCAACAATCCCGCGACGGAAGAACGACTGACCAGCCGCTGAAGCGGTTGTCCCCAGCTATTTTGAACAGTGGGGGTGTGGGGGGGGCAAAGTGGCCGTGAGGTGGCACACAGGTGTGGGGGGTGGGGGTATAATAATGGGCGGATAAGAAAACTACTGAAAATTTGTTTCAAAACAGAATATAAACCGTATAAAGCGCGATGCTAAGCAGCTTGGTATTTTTTTCCCGTAGGCTGGCGAGTGGCCTAGGCTGGGGGCGAACAAAACATAACCTAATTGCAAGCTGTCTGTCAAGCGGGCTGGCCATACTTTAAAAATATCGCGGTGGATTCAGCCCGCAAAAAAAACCCCCCCACAACAGATAATGTTTGGCTGTTAACCCCCCTTCCCATCAAGCACACATCACTGGGAAAAAAAACCCCCCCCCTCCCCACCCACCACCCCCCCCCCCACAACCTGTGGGTCAAATCTGCGAACCGCCCCACCCACGCAAACCCATCAACCACCCGACTCCCCGCGACACACACAGTTCCCACAAACTGATTAACTCATAGCAATTCCTTGGGAGCAGGGGAGCAGGGGATGGCACGCCGCGCGCACGCACAGGCACGCACGCAAATCACAGCACAGCCCTTCCCTAACGAGAGAGGACGTTGTATGAGATGCGTGGGAGGGAGGGGGGGGTAGGTAGGGTAGCGTGAGAGAGAGAGAGAGAGAGGGGGGGGGGGGGGGGGTAGGGGGGGGGTCACTGCTAAGGAAAAGTGGTAGACAAACAGCAATTTTTCCGACACCCCCATTCCGACCCCCGGAGAGCCTATTTTTGGGTAGCTGTTGGCCGATATGTGGTGGAAAACAGGTTTTAGGCCCATTTCGGTGATTTTTGACACCCGGGAAGGCATTTTTGAACGATTTGAACGATTTTTGGCCGTGCTCGTAGCATTCCCCGTTGAGGGGGTCGCTATTTCGTGTTCTCCTGGCCGCACGGAGGCATTGCCTTACGTCGCCTCTTCCTCTTTTCCTTTGGTGGTGTGTTGGTCTGGCACAGAGGGCGGGACCGTGCTGATATGCACAGTGACGACTCTCCCTTTTGTTTTGTGCCCGCCTCCACCGAGATTCGGCTGATGCCTCTCAGACTGGGGGCGGGCGGTCGCCGACGCTGACGCGCCTGGCGGCCTGTGGTAAGTGACGTGGGGCTGGGATGGGGGGGGGGGGTGCTGGGAGGTCGGGCCGAAGCCCTTGTTCTCTGATGATGTTATTTGGTTCACGCGTTCAGGTAGTCCTTCTCGCCGTGCTCCGTTACCCCTGCCTCGGCCAGGTAGCGCAGCGCCTCCTTGCAGTTGTGCAACAGCAGGTTGTGCACGTTTGTGGCTGTGAGGTGGTGTCGGGCCGACGCTGTCGCGGGGCAGCCGAAGAAGAGGTGCTTCAGTGAGACCCCAGGCGGGGGGTGGCCCGGCGCATGCTTCAGGCAGGGTTGGCAAGGTGGTTGTGCCGTGCCCGGGATGTCATGGTCGTAGACCAGTGGTGACGAGAGTGGGGGTTTTTCGCCCATTTTTTTATTTTCCTACCAGAACTTGTACCTCGGGGTAGTAGCGTGGCTTCGTCATTTTTTGACTACAACCACTGGGAAGAGGCATTGTATCAAGTTCCGCATACATATCGTCCAGGAGGTTCTCCTGGAGCTCAAGTATGATGAATTCATCCTGGTGGAGCCCGCTCTCCTCGGCGCGATCCATCAATTCAGCACCCCGTTTCCTTCCCAGGAAGCTGCGGATCTCGCCCTGTTTGTGGGCCAAGTATCTCCCGGAACGCTTCCTGGGCAGTTGTCTGGGGACGCGGTCGCTTCGCAAATGCGCGCACATCCTCTGCCGAGGGTACAGGGGGATTTCCCCACCTCAATATTCACTATTCCGCTTGCGGTGACCTGTGCGAGTGCAGTCACCGTTGAGGCTGTACACTGAAAGCGGCTGATCAGCTGTACTGTCATTGACGAGAGGAGACCCTCCAGCCAGTCATGCACCACACCTGTTTGAATTCGATCCACACCGACCTCGGCTCACGTCAGCACTAGGGTGCGAGCGCTGCAGTGGAGTATGTGTTCGTACAGGGACCGTGCCACCTGTGCTGCACCTTCACCACGGTGTGCTTCCGGTACAACAACCGGTAGGTACCTTCTTGTGCGATATCTGCGACCTGCAGCACCGCTATCTCACAGCAGGGCTTGCACCGCTGTTCCGATAGACTCCACAGGAACCTCTCGGCAGCTTTGAAGGGTGGAACAGAGCTTTTCTTGGCCCATTGCATGTTGATCACGATGAGACCTTGCCCACCGGGGGTGGGCTCGGTACAAGTTGTGGTATGGAAAATTAGGATGGGGTCTGAGAGGGTAACAAGGCCACAGATCATGTTGTAGTGGGGGTATTTCCGGGTTCCGACACATTCTGGACCGGTTTTTCATATTTTTTTGGCCCAAAAATGACCTCCGAGGGAAAGTGGAATTTTGGGGTTTGTCCCCCCCAGTGACCCCCCCCTAGGGCAGTGAACCCAATAAACGACGTTTATTTCAGAAACCGTTTTTCAATAAACGTTACTGGGGGGGGGCAATTAATCGTAAGTAGTCGAATAATCGTAAGGGGGCGATTAATTGTACAACATTTTCTGGGCCATTTATACGTAAATTTGTTTTGAATAATCGTAGGGGTTACGATTATTCACTTTTGGCCAAATTTCTGACTTTTCCTCAGAAGATCAAGCAACAGGAACAGCAGGGATCCCACTCAGGCTGTACAAAGTGGAGAATCGGTCGTCATAGACCAGTGATTGAGTCACCCCACATGTCGGAGCACACATGCCCCGAGTTTAATGGGTGGAAGAGAGTATGGTTTGAGGCCCCCCCGCCCCCAGGTTCCCTGCCAGTGAGGTGAGCCTGGGGGGGGGGGGGGGGGGGGGGGGCACCAAAATTCTGGGGTGGCCCATACGCAACCTCAGGAAGATGGACACAGTCCAGAAACTGTACCCCACAAGGAACAGATGTTCACTACCGTGGCCTCCGGCGGCTGGGGGGCTCCGCCCCCCAGACCCCCCTGTGGACTCTCTTTGCATTCTCTGTACCACCTCGAAGGGTGCACCCGAGCCAAGCACCCAAGCATGGGAACTAGGCTGGAAACTGATACAGTCATTGAAATAGATCGGGACAGCCAGGGCTCCCAGTCACCGTCATACGAAGGGACTATGCGAACTGGAGACGGCGCAAGAGCAGGTGCAGCTGTGCTGTATTCTTGAGGGCTCCCGCTACGTCAAAAACCACGCCCTCATCCAAACGTAAGGACTGAGCCAAGGCGTCAATCCCTTCGGACCTCGTCAGCGCCCCAGGAACACAGGCCCCGTCATCGGTATTCGACGCGTGCCCCGCGCACGCCAGCCAACGACGCTCTGGTGCTGGGGATGGGGTCGAGGGGGTGGTGTGGCAGGCAGGGAAGTGCACGGGACCAGAAAAACCATTCGACGGTCGAGCGCGCACTGGGTGTGGAGGGTACCTAAAAAACGGGTCACAGGGTCCGACATCGGGTGTCGGACCCCACCGTGTGCCCATCTGGATGACTCAAGCGCCTCACACCGGGTCCCTCCCCTCCTGGTGGCCCACCGGGGTGCTATGGCCAGTTTCCACCGGTGCTGTTGCTGTGTGCACGGAATGCCGGTGAGACAGGCCGAGAATGCGACCCACACCCACCCCCACCCCACCAATTGACATTCTGAACAGCAAAACGGGTAAATTTTTGCCAAAAGTGAATAATCGTAACCCCTACGATTATTCACCACCGTTGAAAATTTGTAAATTTTGGGACACCCGATTTATACAGACCGCGTCGCTAAATAATCGTAGGGGTTACAATTATTTGACCCCCCCCAGTAAACGTTTATAAACGCTAAACGTTTAGCGTTTATTTAGCGAAGCAGCTTGTGCCCGCACCCCATCCACATAATCTGACCTCACACACTCCCACACGATTCTGGTGGCAGAAAGTGCCCAATATGCTCCGGAAACTCAATTCCGCCCACTCCCAGGGGGTGGTATGCCCCCGACGATGCCGTTTTTAGCAACCAAAATTTTTGGGACAGAACTTGTACCTGGGCTGCACACCACAGGACACATCAAGCAGAACAAGCACACCTCAACCTGCCAGATGCACAGAAGAACTGTTGTCGTTGATTGTTCTGAAGCATAACAGCTTCTCGGTGCCCTCCAGAGGCCAAAAGGCAAGCCAATATGAGGTAATCGCGCCAGGAACAGTTGTGGGAGAAGTATGGTACAGTTCGTGTCCCATTTGACGCTGTTCTTGGGAGCTTACGGCAGCTGGGTCTGTGGCACGGCGCATCCGTTGCCAGGGAGCGCGTCCTCGGGTGTGGTGCCTCACCTGTGATCATGTGGCACAGGGACGCCATACGAGAGTCTCTCAGATGCCTCCTCTGATGGGAGGCAACTGACTGGAACAGGCACCTGGTACAGCAGGCACGGGTACAAGAAGTGGCCAGAAATAGCGCCGATGGTTTCGACCTTGCGCTTCGACATCTTGCTGTCCTCACCGCAGCGGTGCCCCCCCGCCCTGGAATTTGGGGTGTGGTGCGCTGGCCATGATGTATTATGATGTAAAGTGACTCAGTGGCAGAGCCTGCAGGGAAACGTTTATTACAGGGGGGGGTCGAATAAACGTACTTAGTTGAATAGTAGTACTTAGCCGAATAGTAGTACTTATTTTTTTGGGGCTCTGGGGCACGTTGGGCCGTTGAATACAAGTACTTACTTTGCCCACCCGTTTTTTTGGGAAGTATCTCGTTTTTTTTGAGATTTTCTTTTTGGAGGACCGCCTGCCAGTGGAGGGGGCACACAAATCCACAAACTTTGGGGCAAGGAATGGGGACAAGGTCTATTGGTGCCACTTCGGGGAACCAGGGTGCACGGGCCCCGCAAACCCGCAAGCTCATGCGGTCCAGAGGCATCAGAACCACTGCTGAAGCCCGCCGCGCATTCCCTCAGCTACGGCGTCCGCAGTCCCCACCACCACCGCCCCAGACAAAGCTCACCGTAGACCTGTGACATCCACCAACAGGGCCAATATCTTCGGCTGGTGTCGATATAGTGACGACGTCGGATGCTTTCATCTGCTCACGGAATGCCTCAAGAGGATGGGCCACAGCCAGGCGCTCCCCGGCCTTCCTTCAACGAAGTGATCTGGGCCAGGGCACGCAGCAGTGACCAGCGCGCCCCTGGTGGACCAAATAGCCCCGCAGAGCCCCTGCAAACAGTGTTTTTAGGAAAAGTTGAATAGACGTACTACGTACGTCTATTCGCTCGCAACGTATTTTATACTTTTTTGGCGAGGTCGATTTAGGCCCGCCCGTTCGCCGAATAGTAGTACTTAGTACGTTTATTTGACCCCCCCCTGTAAGCGTTTATCTGAACGTTTATTTCCGCTCAGAATTCTGAAAAACGCTAAACGTTTATAAACGCTAAACGTTTTCAACGTTTATTTAATCACTGCCCTAGGGGGGGGGGGAGGGGAGAAGGGATGACCCCAAAAAAATAACGCAGCCTTTTTTTTGGGGGGGAAGGGGAGGGGGGGGGGGGCAAAAGAAAGAGTCTGCCGTTGAGAGGGGTTGTGTCTTTCGCCTCTCACCCCCCCCTCCTCCGGCGCCCTTGTCTTTTTTTTGCCTTTTTTTTTGGTGTCGACAATCACAGGCACTGTGCAGAGCTAGGCTACTGCACAAGACAGAGTTCTGTCCCATCTTTTTTTTTTTGGGGGGGGGGGGGGGGGTGGCGACGGCAAAATCCCAAGCCCTCACAGGCATTTGGGTGCAACGAGGTACCCCTTGTTTGTGCTGGCGAGCCCCGTTTCTTGCTTTGACAAGTTGTGTTTTTTTTGAAAACCGTTTCAGCTGAGTGGGTGTGCTGCTTGTGGTGGTGAGGGGGGTGAGGGAGATGGGAGGATGAGTTGGGGGCGGGGGCGGGGCGGTGAGGAGGGGACATTGACAGATGGAAACCCCCATACGTATTTTCTTCTCTTCGGACATCCCAGAAGGGCAGCCGGCACAGAAAAAAAAGGAGGGGGAGAGAGAGACAGAGAAGAAGAAGAAGACGAGAGGAGAATGCGGGGAGAGGGGGTGTGTGGGGGGCGGGGGGGGGGGGGGGTGGGTGGGGCAAAGAGAAATGTATCCACACAAGAGAGAGGTGCCTGGCCTGCCTTCACCGCAAGTGCCTCCCTCTGTTGTGCCCAAAAAAAAGAAACGGCATTCTCTCCCAATTATTACTTTTGGTTGGAGCAGCACCCGTGAACTTGCCGCACTTTTCACTTATCAACTTATCAACTTGTCAACGTGTTTTTTTGCACCACCACCCCCCCCCCTCTCGTCTTGTCTCATTGGCCGCATCGGGCGACCGAAGAAGCATTTTTTTGTCCATCGCGCGTTTAGTGAAGACAATGTGGGGTTGGAGAAGGGTCGGACCATGTGCATTTGAACAAGCCCTGGATGGAGGGGGGAGGGGAAGGGAAGGGAACGAGGAAGCGGATGCAAGGCTGGGGGGAAGATTCTGTTTTTTGGGATCGACGACCACCAGTCTTGTGCATGTGTGTGTGTGTGTGTGGGGGGGGGGGGGGCGGGGGCTGTCACACATACACCCCACCCCGCACACACTGCGGGAGTCATTATGTAAAGGAGATGGAAATGGAGACCAGGCCGACAAAGTGAAAGTGGCAAACCTACGCTCCATCTTGGGATCCCTCCGACCCAAGGAATTGGATGTCTGTATCTTACCAGTCTGATATGCTGAAACCTGCAGTAGCTCAGCTCAGTCGCATCAACTGCTGATAATTGTCGGGAAGGGTCGGGTGGCACAGTGCGACCCGTCCACGCCAGTACATAAGCTTGCCAGAAGGCTCAGATTGTCGGATGCCGACAAGCTAGAAGAGTTGCCGGAAGGCGCAGATTTTTTTTTGATCACCCTGGGTGGGGCGTAGGGGGAGGGGGGGAGCTTCGCACAAACAACACACAAAGGGGGGAAATGTCAACTTCCCCCCCGAAAACCACTCTTTTTCCCCCCCCTCTAGGCTCTTTCTGAATATTTCTTCTGATATTTTTTTCTCCCCCCGCTCCATTATTTTTGACAGGATCAGGAAGCTGAGGTTTGCTGACCGGCGGTGTCTAAAAAAGGTCGGAAGAAGGTTGGATACTTACTGTTGCGAGGCTGCGAGGCGAAACCACCCAGGGGCTAGTGCATGCTTGATTTTTTGCCAGAAGGCGTATTCATTTTTTTAATATCCACGACCACCAGCCTGACGCGCGAGACGACAAGGCTGTGACGTACACAATGTCGCCAGAAGGCATGTATGTTCTTCGCTCAGTCTGACCTTGCCACATCCCAGCCTCGCAAGGTCGCGTGTTGGCACTGTTGGATTAGTGTATCGGCATCTAACAGAAGTCCCACGAGAGGCTGCTGTCGGGGGAGCCTGACACGCTATCCTCGCAATGCCACGCCTGTGCTGCCACCCGCACCAACTGGCAACCCAGAGCAACATAAACCCACAAGGCATTGCTGCCCATGGGTCAGGTCTTTTCACGCACGCGCACCCTTCCCTTCTTTTTTGCATTTTTTCGCATTTCGGCAACATTGCTTTTTGCCCGATATCGCTTCCAAAAGGATGCCTTATCCGTCGGTTGTGCCGATGCGTTTTGTGCAACGGGGGGATATTTTCCCCCCGCGAGAGGCAGCTACAGATGGAGAGAGAGAGAGAGAGAGAGAGATATGTGATGGGCAAAGGGAGACCACCAACCAACCCCTGTTTTTCAACGTGCTTGGGGGGGAATAACGGCGCGGTGGCGATGCGGGCACGCAACGCCGCCACGGTTTAAATGAACGCAAATCACGAGAACGTGTGTGATGTTTTCTTTGCGAGGTAGATAGAGAGATAGATAAGGTAAGCCGTGCAGAAACAAGCCGAATAAACAAGCCGAGTGTAAACCCCTTTTTTTTCTTCTTTTTTAGTGGTCGATAGATTTCCTACTTTCCCCCAAGAGCGCCAGATTCTCACGTCTAGCACGTATCGCCCACCACCCCGCTGTCTCGACGCCGAAAGGCGGCGTTGCATGAAAAGACGGCCCATATTTTTTTTCTCACATCGTATATCTTGGCGCGCACAATGGTGCCAGAAGGCCGTTTGCATCCACATATCATTGGCATCACACGTGTGGCATGGAGAGGAGGGGTGGCTGTGAGGGAGAGTGGTGACGAGCTGTGTGTATGTGCCAAAGCCTGTCAAGCTGCCGGTGCGGCGTGCCACCCAACCATTGACAGGAGAAGATCCGGCCCATATGTCTCTTTGTTCCTGATCGTAGTTTTCTTTTAGCACACACACGACGGTATGCATCATATTTTTATTGAACGACACAGCAACGGGCGGCAAAACGCCAACTCGACACAGTCTCCCTGGCCCTTCGTGACGCAAAGCCGACACAACCCCACCCCCGCCTGGTTTAGCAGGCCTGGGAAGCGTTCTTCCTATCCGTGGGGTGTATGCACAGACTTTCGCGCAGCTTTCGAGCGAAACAGGTCTCGCACACTTCACACCCACACACCAACCCCTGCCCCACCCCCCCCGCCAGGATCTGATCCTGCCATCGGCATCTGTGCGTGCCACGGTGCTGTGAAGCAGACGGGGCAGCACGCAGTGCGGGTGGCGAAGAAGAGATGGGCCGGAGGGTTCACGAGAAAAGGGTGAGGAATTGCTCCACACACCCACCTTCTCGCCCCCCTCCCCCCCCCCCCTTCTCCCACACACGTTTCAACCTACTTTTTTTTTGCATAGTGTAAGTTGCACAGGGTATAAGATAGACTTTTTTTCTGGCGCCGTTTTCCGGTTTTTCTGGTTTTGAAAATTTTTCGCGCGCGCCTTCGGCGCGCGCGACCCGCGCAAACCCTCCCAGAATCTGAGAGGGCCCGGTGCCTGCGCGCGTCCTGTCGTACTGAGGCTGCTTGGTGGGGCAGGCGCAGCAGCTGCTTTGAAAGTTTGGACTCTCGGTCAAAAAACCGGTCTGGTGCAATTTTCTTACGCAGGGGGGCGGAGCCCCAGCCGCCGGCGGCCACGGTAGTGAACATCTGTTCCCTACTGTCTGGATTCGCTTGTAAGTAGGAAGGCTTCGCTGTATCGCAGCCCGGCCAGCAGGAGATCACTGGTCCTTGAGGGTTCAACCTTCAGGGTGGAGGAGGACGGGGGAGCGACCACTCGCGACAGGTGTGCGTTGTGGGTGAAGTGGGTGCACGACAGAATGGCCAAAGGGTCCACGAGATCTCTGCACACATTCCGTTATCGAGGAGATGGGCACCTAGCTGTGACGACAGGCAACAAACAAATCTCATCTGTTAGTTGCCCCCAATAGGCTTGGCGACCTTCAAGACTGCTTGAAAGTCGTTCGTGTTCTCGTCTCAGCCCTCCAGACAAGCAGATCTGTCTCGATTTGGTGGGCTGTCGCCATGTATTCGATGGCACTGAGTGACGCTGCACAGAGGCAGACGACACGGTGAACTCCAGCGGAAGTTACCCTACCTCCGCTGGAGTACACCGTCACGTGACCGTGTGTCTCCCATGAGTCTCAACTAGCGGGAGTCTTAGCGTACATTAGCTGGACAATAGACTCCCGTCTCCAGTACAGACTGCAGTCTTAGACTCCCTCTTAGACATGGTGGCTGGAGTCCACCATGTGCGCACCTTCAAAACAGAAGAGACCTGCATGACGAGGGCATCACCACCCACCGGGCCACCCGCTAGGTCCATTTTTTCTTCTCCGCTTCTCTGCCTTCTTTGGACTATTTGAGCTCTGTGCGGATCACGATGGGGTCACTTTCTAGTTTTTTATGGCGTTTTTTCTGACTGTTTTACTGTCCCAAAGTCACAAAAAAACCGCCAAAAATGAGACCGACCTTTTTTTTTTTCCCCAGAAAACCGGGAACCGGGAAACCCTGGTTTTGAAAACCGGAAAACCAGACCTATCTTATCCCCTGAAGTTGCACCGAGCAGCAGTTGCACCGGCGCTGCCTCCACTGACCCACACACGCTTTTTTTTTTGATATCTCAGGGATATCTTCGGGGGAGACGGGGTGGAGGGTGGGGATGGGGAGTGAGTGTGTTTTTTTGTTTATCTTTGTTGTTGTCGAGGGGGGAGGGGGGGGAGAGGGGGCATGTGAAGAGAACCTGGAATAGAACTCGAGAGAGAGAGAAAAGAGAGAGAGATAGATAAATCAGGGAGAGGCGACAAAGGGAAGCTCTTCAAAACCGAGAAATTTCCGGCGTCATATTAAAAGTCGGGAGGGCTTGCTGTGCGAGGAGGAATAAGTATACGAGGGGGGAAGGCCCTACGTGTGGCATATCGGTGATGAGGATGAGCGGGGGGGGGGGGGGGGAGGTGAAGGGGGGGGGGTTTGTTTCAAAAAGTTAAAAGTGTCAGCTATGCTTGGGAGGGGTAGGGGAGGAGGGGTGTGCGAACAGGCAGGGGGGGGGGTGGGGGAGGGGGCAGGTAGGCAAGAGGGGGGGGGGGGGAGTATAAGAGGGGGGGGGGGATGGGGAAGGTGCAACAAAATACTTTCTGTTCATCCGAGACACGGTCTTGCTCCCCTGAACCGACTGGAGGGGAGGGTGGGGGGGGTGGGGGGGTTTTCCCACCATCGGATGGGACACCCCGTGGGATATTTTTTTTCAGGTATCGTTGACAGCGGCCCTGACGTGAAACTACGTAACAGAGACAGTGACACACAACTGACCCACCATTGAGCCATCTCTTACGGGACGGCTCAATAATCCCCAAAGACAAAGGCCCGCCTGTTTGCCCCTTGTCCTCCGAGCGATGCGTTTGCCCACCCGCCCCTTGTTCCCCTCAAGCGCCTCCCCGTCCTCATCACGCTGGGACAGACGCAGATCGCAGTCCCACATCCGATACTTTTTTTAGTTTTGTTGCCAGCCCTTTCATCGAACCAACCCGATCATCGATCTTTTTTTTGAAAAAAGCCTTAGGGAATCAGGGGGGGGGGGGGGCGAAGTAACAAAACCCACGAAGAAGGAGGGCGAGGGAGCGGAGCGCCGCAGATGTTTTTTTTGAAAAGTATTATGGATAAAAGGTCTCCCTACAAACAATGGGGGAGGAAAGGGTGGGGTGCGTGTGCGTGTGTGTGGGTGATAGGCTTGCAAGGGGGGGGGGGGGGAGGAGGAGGTTTGTTTGCACTGCCATAGCAATGAACAATATTACGAGAAAAAACACTCAAAAAAACCAGGTTCGGGGGGCGTGCGTAGGCTTGAACATATAATGGTGGACGGCAAGGCAAGGCGGAGAAACAATCGGAGTGGAAGGGACGGGCGGGGGTGTGGGGTCTTCACAGGATTCGGGTGGAAGGGATGGAATCACCCCTTTCCCCCCCACCTGATGAGCTCCTGCTTGTCACCGCTGTTTTTCAACCACGTATGGGGTGCAGTCGGGAGGATATCCGCTGCAATCCTTGTGTGCACTGAACAGACACAGACCTTTTCTTGTTTGGCATGACGGCCCCAAAGAGTGACGCACCCAAAGTTGCCAGAAAGGGCTGTGGGTATTCTTGCAAGCAGAAGAAGAAAAAAAATCACCCCCCTCCCCCATCCCAAATAAAATAGCACACACACATACGCCACACGCCACACCACACCGAGCCTTGTTGATGGGATCCTCCCAGTTTTCAGCACCCCCAACCGTTCCGCATTTGCGAGTCTCCTCAAGGTAACCCCTGCTGCATGGCAGTGCGATCCGGACATGTCATATGCGGAGGGCATATTTTATGTGCCCACGCCACCGCCGTTGTTAGGCTGCACCATCTGCGAGCCGAACGGGAGGGCGGACTGGGCCAGACGGCCGGGCTGTTGTGGTGTGGTGTGGGTGATGGATGCAGCGGTGGTATACAAAAAACCCCCCCTTGCCCGCGCACCCCTCCGTCACGCTGTGCTGGCGTCTTGACAAGTCTTGTAACATTTTTAGCAGCATACCTGTGCGAACAGAGGTGCAGGGGTCTGCATCAGAAGCGGCTGCTGCGCCGGCGACACCTGCCCAGCATTGCCGTTGACGAAGCGAACCTGCAGTCAACAGGAGGTGTAGAAGTGTGTTATTGTGCAGGAGGCCCTCTCGCCACCCCCCCGGGAGCAACTCTGCTGCAGTACCAACTCACATACCTCGTGCAGGAACACCGTCTGCCCATCCCCGCTGTTGGCGGCTGCCGGTGCTGCCATAGGGGCCGGCCTCTCCTGGCCCTGCTCCAGGAACACGAAGCTGCCCTCGGGGGTGCCGACGATGTCCCCCTGCCCTGAGTTGGACCGGTAGAGGTCCATGTTCTCCGTGTTGTTGCCGATCATGTCCAGCACAGACATGTCGTCGGCTGTGGTGGGGTGGGTGGGGTGAGGTGGGTGGTGGGTGGCAGTGCCACGCGATAATGATGTTGGCCCCGCTGTGGCGTGTTCACAGCAGGGGTTGGACAAACGGGGTGGCTGTGTGGAACAGCGGGGGAGGGTAAGTCGCACAGCGTCTGATCAAACCCGAGGAGACTCACAGGCGAATCCTCTATCCATATCCCGCCCTGCAAAAGAAAGACCGTGAGGCATACTCTGCTGCTGCACGACAGGCACCTTGATCTGGTTGTCGTAGATGAACTGCTGCTGCGGCATCACGATCTGCTGGAACTGCCCCTGCTGGGGGATCTGCTGGTACTGGTACTGCAGCTGGTTGCCGTTGAGCACCTGCATGCCCTGCACCTGCTGCGCCCCGTTCAGGATGTAGCCAGCCCCTGCGTTCTGGTTGAACTGGTCGCGCTGGGAGTGCATCGCGTTGTACCCCCCGCCGCCGGCGTTGGCGCCGTTCCCGCCCTTCCCGCTGGCCCAGGCGTCGTTCCCTCCCATGTTGTCCCCCTTCCCGCCACGCCCGCGGCCCTGCCCCTTCTGCCCCTTGCCCTTGCCACCGCCACGCTCGCCCTTGCCGCCGCCGTGCTGCTTGCCGCCCTCAAACTGCTCGCGCTGCATCTGCGGGGCACGCTCGTTGTTCCCCCCGTTCCCGCCCTCCTCCTTCTCCTTGTTGTTCCACTTCTTGTTGGCAGGCACGGTGATCAGCTTGTCCAGGTCAGCCTGGTGGCCGAGGCACACAGAGTCGTGCTGGCGCCCCTGCAGACCCACCACGGTCGGCTTGTCGGGGTCCATGCTCCACACGAAGCGGTCCTTGTGGCGCGAGAGGAACCGCATCAGAATCGACAGCGTCGGGGAAAGGAACGTCGCAAACGTCATGTCGTTAGACAGCTGGTCCAGCAGGTCCCGCTTGTCGAGGTCCTTGTTCCCCAGCACCTCCAGGAGGTGCTCGTGGAGGCGCACCTCTGCCTGCGACATAGGCAGGTTGGTGCACAGCTCACGCTGGCCCGCCTTCAGCACGATACGGGGTTCGGGGGACACCGTCTTCTTCTTCAGCGCCTTGTTGCTGAAGGTGAACAGCGTGAACACATCCTGGTGCGCGTTTAGGAAGTTCTCGAGGTTGCCGTGGTTCCCCTTGATCACAATCTCGTACAGGTTGGGGTGCTTCTCCTTCAGGATGTCGTTCGCCAGGGCGGAGGTGATGGACCCGCCACGCGGGTTCACCTTCTCATCCGCGATGATCTCGCGCAGCGCCTCCAGCACCTCCTGCTCCTCGTCGCGCACCACGCAGGTCGCGTGGTACTTCAGGTGCAGCGTGACATGCGTGGGCACAAAGGTGATCGTCTCCGTCACCAGGTCTGAGTCCATGCGGGTGTACAGGTCTTTGAACTGGATGTCATGCTGGTGGCCTTCCCCGGTAAACCGGACGAACAGCTTCACGCAGTTGTCACGCGGCAGCGCCATGTTCATCCCCGAGACGAGGAGGCTCACAGGGGTGTGGCGGGAGTCGTGCGACGCGCCGTCGACACGCGCCTTCAGCGTGCTGGGGATGACGTGCATCGTCCCCTTCGCAGTTGCGCCGGGCTCGTGCTTCGGTAGCCGCACCCGCATGAGCTGCATCCCGTTGATCACCAAGGTGATGCATTCGTGCACCAAAGTCTGTGGAAGAGGGGCAAAAAGAAAATGATGGGGAACCCACAAAACTGGGGGACGAGGGGGGAGAAACATGGGGCAGTGCCCTTCCGCACAACGCAGTAGTGTCAGTCGGTGTGACCCCCCGGCAGGATAACTGCGAGGCATACGTCTGTCTGGCTCCCGTTGTCTACGACTGCCTGTGTCAGCAGTGATGGCATCGTCGGGCTCATGATGTTGCTTTTCTCCGCCTCATTACTGCAGGGTGTGGTGTGGTGGGGTGGGGTGGGGTGGGCGTCATCACAAGAGCATGGGAGGGGGGCGGGTTCGAACCCAATCGACCTACACAAGTCTTGGCAGCTTTTGAAGCCAATGAAGGGCATACATCCCGCGGCCATTGCCCCCCGCAGAACCGCCAACCAAGGGTGAAAACCCCGATTTGTTCGACGTGGTGCTGTTGCTGCCCAGACCAAACAGGTCGCCCTGCTTCGCATCGCTTGCATTGCCCGCCTCGTTCTGGCTCCTGTGTGATGGTGCGGGTGGGGTTTTCCTTTTTGCTGCTGTGGGGTTGTTCTTCTGCTGCTGGCAAGTTTTTCAAACCCTTTTCCAACACCGGAACAACGACGACATCCAGACCACCCCCGGCTCGCCGGGCGGCGGCGACCCGGCTACTACCCGGATCGGACCACCCAGCCTTTCCACTCTCGGGTTGTCTCATAATCCGGTCGTTTAACTTAATGCCAGGTCACCGGCCAGAGAGCCCGACTTCCGGGGTTTACAGCCCGGGATCAAAATACCGCATCAGGGTAACGGGCATAACCTCCCCCCCCTGATCCACCCAGTGTTGGAGACCGACAAGGCAAGAGGCAAGAGCGGCTGCACTGCCGCACCTTGCAACACATACCCCTGGTACAGGGCATCGATCCCGAGCAGGTTAGCGATCGCCATGGTTCCCTCTCAACTCCGCTCGCAAGGGCTGCACTGGCTTCTCCGCCTCAGTGCCGGTGTGTGTGTGGGAGGGGGTGGAGGATAGGGATGCAGCTGCGGGTTAAAAAAGATGCACAAACGAAGAAAATAGAACCGTGTTTAAATGTAGACAGAAACGGTGAGTGTTGGGGATGGGTAGGGGGTGTGGGGGTGGGGGGAGGACCTGTAGTCTGCGCGGGGGACAGCCTCCAACCCACACCGTGTTCGCACTGCAGGGTGTGTGGGTGTGTGAGGGATGCAGGTGCAGGTGCATGAGGGCAGGTGACTGAGTGCTGTGGGGAGGCATTCCTGCACGAAGTGCTAGACAAGTGAGGCGAGGCTGGGTTGCGGGTCTGCAGTGTTTGCCTGGTTTTTTTTTGGTACCCGGGGGCGAACCGGGGGACTGCTACTCTCCACCTCTGCTCTTGGGGTGTCTGCTGCTTGTCGAGATGACATGCAGGGCGGAAGCCAACGACACAGTTGCTGTTGGCCACGTGTGGCAGAGGCTAGAGGCTAGAGGGCCGTGTACTTGGCAAGTTCGAACAACAAGGGCCAGACCTCTTCTACAGTCTCTCCCCAAAGGGCGACCGTACGAAAAGTCCAGGGCCCAGAACGCGCAAAAAACAGGGTTGAAACAGTCCCTGTCGAGCGGTTTGCGGGACCGAGCGGGCCATCCCTCCAAACCACTCGAACTGGGGGAGGGAACTGCAGAGGAGGGGCGGAATCGAGGGGAATGGTGGAATCAGGGAGCGAATTTACAGGGGTCCGTGGTGCCGTGGCTCTCACACACGTTCTGCTGGTGCCACTCCGAGTTTGTGGCGAACTTTTTCGGACACCACCGACCCCCCCAAAGGGCAAGACTATTCACACTGTGCAAGACTCTATTAAGGGGGAGGGGCGGGGGGGGGGACGATCAGATTTGTTTGTTTAGGCGCCGTGGGACCGAATGGACTTTCCGGACCCACGGCTCGAAGGTCAAACTATACACACTGGAATCGGTGATGATGCTTGGGAGCCTAGGCGCGAGGGGAACGGACGCGGGGGTCCCAACCACCCACCCTAGACGGACTATACACACGACTCTACCGAAGAGGGGAGGAGGGGGAAGGGGGGGGGAGGAGGTTGCACCCTACGTGCACCGTCCTCTCCCTGCATGAACGCTTCACCTCCGCCGACGGGGCCCCTGGCCCCCTACTCCGATCACCGCAGCCTGCCTCTCCTGCCCGCCGCCACGGTCCCTACGGTCGCCGCCACCCCTGCCGCCGCCTCTCCCGGCTGCCCACCTGTCGCGACCCTGCCTCCCTCCACCCTGGCCGTCGCCCCTCCTGTCCCGGGGGTCCGCCACCCCTCCCCCGCCACGGCCGCCCCGCGGTCGCGCCGCCTCCTCCGGGTGCCGCTCACGCGTCCGTCTCTTGTCCACCCGGCTGTTCACGCGCTTGCACGCGAAGAACTCCTCCACCCGTGCCGCACTCGCCCCTTCCCGCCTCGAGTTGAAGTCGGCATCAACCGACCGTCGATCCGCCACCCACTGCTTGTAGACAGCGTGTGCCGTCTCGACCTCCAACTCTGAGCGCCCGTGCTGGCCGAAGAGCTCGAACCAGCCTTCTGCCGTCCGAGGGACCCACGCCGCCTCCTTCGCTCCCTCCGCCGCCGCCTTCGCTGCCGAAGGAAACACCATCCTGCCGTCCACCTCTGCTGGCCCGTCAGACCGACTCCCTGCCCACTTCCCCATACCCGCGCGAGCTGCTGAGATCAGGATCACTGACACTTGGGTGGCTGTGTTTGTGTTTTGGGTGCCTCCCGTTGACGTGACCGTGCCCTCGTCGCTCATGCCGTCCACCCCCTCCGACAACTCGTCGTCGAAGGCGATGCCGCCGTCCGCCCCTCGAGGGAGCTCCATCGTCGATGCTGCTGCCGCTGCCGCCGCTGTCGCTGCCGCTGCTGCCTGCCGAGGGATGGCTGTGGGTCCGTTGTTGGAGCCTTCCCCCAGAGGTGTCGCCGCTGCTGCCGCCGCCGCCGCCGCCGCACTCGACGGGGTGCCCCCCACGGGAGCTGCCGAAGGGGATGGTGAGGAGTGGGGAAGGGCCGGCGAGTGCCGGGATGGAGTGGGTTGGGATGGAGGAGGTTGAGAAGAAGTAGAGTGGGATGATGTAGGGTGGGATGTAGTAGGTTGGGATGATGTAGTCTGAGATGTAGGGTGGGATGTAGTAGGTTGGGATGATGTAGTCTGAGATGCCGTCGGAGGGTGGGTGTTATGGGGTGAAGGGAGGGGGTGGGATGTCGAAGAAGACGGGTTGTCGAGGTGTGCTTCACCGCACCACCTGTATGTCGCCGGGGACTTGTCGCGGCACGTGAGGCACACTGCCACCCCGCACTCGCTGCATCCCCAGCACCCGCGAACGCTCACCGGCGTGGTGCACGCCCCGCAGCTCGTCTGCCAACCGACCTGGAGGCTCATCAGCCGCGCAGCTTCACACCCCCGGACGCGGATATCCTGCCCCACTGGGCACGCGTCCACCTCCAGCGCCCACTGCTGCAGCGGCTCGGGCAGGATCACGGGCACAAAGTGGCCCACCGCTGTGCCGTCTGCCTGTCCCGACTCACCCACAAACGCCACCGCCGCCATCCCTGCCGCCCGCCTCGCTGCGCGCCACACTCTGACCCCCTGGCCCTGCTTCCTGAACGCCAGGATGTTGATGCAGAGGGCCCTCGCGAGCCCCCCGAGGACCAGCTCGTCAGCCCACGACTGCAGCCCCGGCCCTGCCCCGCTGCGGCCCATCAGCCGAGCCCACGCCTCCGGCGCCCCCTCCACCAGCGCGCGCAGCCCGGCGTGCGACACCACCGCCTCCACTGCTCGCCTCCGCGCCTCGGCCGCTGTCACAATCAGACTGGCCGGCAGCTGACCGACCACCGCGTCAAACAGGCAGTCGCCCACGGTGTACTCCGCCCGCCACCGCACCTGTCCCTGGAGGGACCCCACCAGGTCCTCGACTTCCAAACACTGTGACACATCCGCGGGGGCGGCACTCTGCCACTGGGCGATGAAGGCCGCCACAGGCTCCGTGGCCGACAGCTCCTGCACGCGCTGCCACCGGTCCGCTTCCCGCTCTCGCTGCTCGGCTGCTGTGCCCCGCACCGCCCCGGCGGGGGTCACTGGCGGCGCGCCCGATGGAGGAGGTGTGCACCCGTCTGGTGACGCGGCCGGTGAAGGTGCTGCCGTCGCTCCCGCCCCACCCGCCCGTCGCTTCTTCGGGGCCGCACCCGGCTCCCCTGCCTCCTCGCACACCTCCTCTTTCACCACCGCCGCCCACCCGCGGGGCCGCCCCGACGCCTGCACCAACCGCAAACGCCCCCTTGGACAAGCGCACGGCAGGTCCTCCCCACCACACGCCATGCACGCCGCCTGCATGCACTTACGGCACCGGAGGTGGAGAGACTGCGGCCCCACCTTCTCCCTGCAAATGTGGCAGATCGCCCCAGCCTGGCCGGCGAACACCCTCTCCATCGGCTCCGCAACGGCCGCCTCTGGCCCCGCCGGCAGCTGCGATGTGTCCACCTCCACGTCGACCCGCACAAAACCCCGCCCGTCCGCACACAAAGCGAAGCGTGTCCGCACCTGCGCCTCCGGCCTCGGCCTGCACACCACTGGCTCCCCGTAGTCCCGCAGGACGAGGATCTCCACACGCAGCACCACTGCCAGCGCCCGCAGCACCGCCATGTCCGCCCATGCCTCCTGTGGCACACTGCCATCTGGCAAGCGTGTCGGCGCCCGCATCCGGCAGCTCCATTCCGCAGGATCTGCCACTTCTGGCCGCAGCTCCGGAGCGTTCAGCACCAACCCGACTGCCTGCCTCCGCGCCTGCTCCAGCGAACACGGCGCGTCACCACCCCTGATGACGGCCTCAACCCCGTCGACTGCTTGCCCCGTCGGCATTGTGCCCCCCAGCTGCCGCAGCTGGTACCAGGCGGGGAGACTGGCTGCACACCCCTCCTGCAGACACTGCGCTGCGGTCTTCTCCCCCCGGGGGTCGCACCTCTTCCGCCACTGCGCCACCTTCACGTCGAAGGCGCGCTCCTCCGCTGGCGGTTCGGGGTCCGGTCCAAACTCCCCCTCGCTCCCGTCCTCGTCTTCCCCACCTGTGTCATCTGGCGGCACCTCCTCCATCACCACCCCCGGCATCAGGTCCCCGAACTGCACGTACGTCGCAGGGTCGATCACCGGGGTCGCCTCCAGGCACACCTGCCTGCGTGTTCCCCCTGCCTGAGAGCACAGCTCCCCACACGCCAGGAGGGACAACCCCACCGCCTTCTGGAACGCCCAGCCCATGCTCCGGGCTGCTTGCTGGGCCAGCCCCACCCTACCCACGCCCAGCCTGGACGCCCCGATCGCCACCAACCTGTTCATGATGGAGGCCGCGCGCTGCCCCCAGCCTCCAAACAGTTCGATCACAAAGGGCTCAAAGGCCAGCCGACCTCCTCGCACCGCCTCGTCGTCCCGGTACTTGCGGACCTTGTCCGCTTGCCGACGCGCTGCGGCCCCGCCCACCGTCCGCGCCGCCAACTGGACGTACGACGGCGCCAGAGGATTCACCACCGCGACGTCGATCGCAGTGACCCTGCCGTCCATGAACCCTTGGCGCAGAGTGACATCCCCTGGGCGCCTCCTGTCCTGCAGCAAGCCGGCGGTTTCCCGCTCCGCACCCAGTCCCACCTTGCGGGCCATCCCCAGGAGCGCGTCGGCCACTGCCTCGTGCCGCAGCACCGCCCCCCCGCCCTTCTCGCAGAGCGCGGCGTGTTCCCCATGAGGATCCAGCACCCCGTCTCTCCCACAGCACCCACACCGCTCCAGCGATCCGAACAGCGGCAGCCCCATCCGGAGCCGTAGCACCGCCTGGAAGGCTTGCGCGGGCATCGCCTCCCAGCGGCCTGGGCTCCCTGTCAGCCATGCCCCACACCCCCTCAGCAGCTGCGAGTTCAGCCTGGCGCGCGTCGCAGCGTCTGCTCCCTCCATCAGGGCGTTGTACCCTGCCTCCAGGATGCCGAGGGACAGGGTGCGCTGCTCCGGGGCTCTGACTGGGGGTGCATCTGGGTCCACCTGCCACCCCTCTGCCACCATCTCGTTGTACGAGAGCGCGGTCCGCCGCCAGCCCTCCGCGTCCCAGACGAAGTTGCGGTCCAGCCTGCGGCAGAGCCCCGCAGTCCCTGCACTCGACGCCAGCGCCGCCGCATGCCAGTGGTCCGCGGCCTTACGGACACCGAGGCCGCCGACCCGCACCGGGAGCGACGCCTGCAGCACCGCCTCCTGGGGGAGACACTCATCCTCGTACCCCAGGAGCCGTGCGAGGCTCCGCTGGACCCGCGCGTCGTACCTGTCCAGATACTTCGTCGCCCCCGTAGCCCCTATAGCCCGCATGAAGAAGACCATACGAGCAAACCCCAGGCACTCCCGCAGCAGGACGAAGGCGGTCTGCGAATCCGACAGCTTGTCCAGCGCGTCCAGCGACCTGACGAAGACCTTGACCCGAGCCTGCATGTACTCCTCGCACCATGCCGCGTCACCAATGGGGGCTCCGAGCAGCTCGAAGTTGCTCTCCCGGATCCATCGGATGCCCTCAAGTGGCGATCCCTTGGGCTTCTCCTTCACCTTCAGGCCCCACCCTTCCCATGTCGCGAGGGAGTGACCCGCCTGGTGCGTCAGAGCATCTTGCAGGTGAGGGAGGGAAAGACGGCCCGGAGCTGCACGGGTGCCCCCCCCCCCCTCTCTCTGCTATTCGTGTTGTTCGTTGCAGTTGTATGAGCTCAGTGCCTGACAGCCCAGAAAGAAGGGGGTATCCTGGGGTGATCGAAAACCGGGTTCCGTGTAGTTCACATGCGCATTGTGAGGCGTGAACATGGACCACTTTCCTCCCAAAAGTCTGTGATGGGTGCTCCGTGTAGTTTCCGTGTAGGTTACGTGTGGTTAAAAACTGAGACCTCGATCCCTCCATGTACCCTGAAAAACGAAAATAAATGAGATTTTTTGACCGCTTCCCCCACTCCTCTGCACAATCTCACGACTGGCTGTTGTGCGTTTGTGTTGTCTGAAGCACAGAAGGTGTGGTGGAGCACGAAAACGGGAAACACGACGCAAGTCGTGACGCCAGTAATTTCTAGTACCGTATTTCCTCCAATACATAGAACTGCGCTGTGTTTTGGATGCTACCTGGGACCCCCCATGTTCAAGTACCCCCTAGACCCCCAGGGGGGGGGGGGTTAGGGGGGGTCAAATGGGGGTGACAAACACGATTTTTCAAAAAACCGGCGCAGAGGCCCCAAAGCCCCCGTAAACCCTCCAAACCCCCCCAGATCGGTCCGGAAACCCATCGAACCCCACTTTTCCACCATTCCGGGCACCTCAGGTGCCCGAATTGGGGTACCTAAATTTTGTGCCACCGTTTGGTACCGTACAGTGCCACTGTGTGGGAGGTTGGAAAAGAAAATGCCCCAACACACCACATCTGAGGGTTGCAATGCATGTTGCTTGCCAACCACGTCATCCGGTGGGTGTCAGGCGCTATGTAGGTGGCATTAGCCAGGTCTTCGATGTGTTCTGGCTTGTATATATACCTCCCTGCCTGCGGCACAGGCACTGCCTTTGTCCCCCACACCAGCCACAGAGAGCGTATTGTACTCGGTCCACGGTTGCTGATTCATTGTGATGCGTTGTATCCTCGAGTGAACGTCACACACTAGTGGCACCACCACCCGCCATCCGAGAGCTGTATTGACTTTGCGCGCTTCCGTTGTATTCACCTCGCCACGCATATTGCACCGTTCAGTACCAGTGCTCTTGGGCCAGGCAAAGTAGACCGCAGCAACTACCAATTCTGGCACAATGGGTACCACGACAGCGCACTTCATGTGTTCCCGGAATGTACAGCTCGTGTTGCAACAGTCGTTGTCAACACATCCCGGTTGTGGAGCACTGCTGCACAGGAATCACACGACCATCTGGACTGTTCCGTACCTACAGGCAGCCTCCCGGTGCATGGTGGCAGGGAGGTATATATACAAGCCAGAACACATCGAAGACCTGGCTAATGCCACCTACATAGCGCCTGACACCCACCGGATGACGTGGTTGGCAAGCAACATGCATTGCAACCCTCAGATGTGGTGTGTTGGGGCATTTTCTTTTCCAACCTCCCACACAGTGGCACTGTACGGTACCAAACGGTGGCACAAAATTTAGGTACCCCAATTCGGGCACCTGAGGTGCCCGGAATGGTGGAAAAGTGGGGTTCGATGGGTTTCCGGACCGATCTGGGGGGGTTTGGAGGGTTTACGGGGGCTTTGGGGCCTCTGCGCCGGTTTTTTGAAAAATCGTGTTTGTCCACGTAAAAGGGTGGCATTTGACCCCCCCTAGGGGGGGGGGGGTTAAACACGGGGATAAGGGGGGGGGGGGGGGACTAATACACACTGAGGGGGTCCCAGGTAAAAAGAAAATGAAAAGGGGGGTAAAAAAAGGGATGGGGAGGGCCTCGAGGGGAAATGAAGAGATCACGCACACGGCACACCCCACAGGTAGGATCGTGCCAAAAGTAAGGAGAAAACGAGAGAGGGAGAAGGTTGGTTAGTGTGTGTTGCAGCACTGTGTCGAAAGCTAGAAAAAGGGAGTGAGGTAAAAAAATTCTGAGATAGAGTGTGTGTGGTTGCACTTCTGGAACGCTTTCACTATCTCGATCACACATATTGCAATGCCTTCGGGAAAAAATGCAAAGGGGAGGGAGTCAAAGATGGGGAGGGCCCTCGAGGGGAAATAAAGAGATAACGCAGGATCGTGCCATAAGTAGGAGGCTGCTATGTTGCATATGGGTATGGTCTGCAGTACGGTATCCGCCCCAGAAAAATGGGGATTATTTTTGATAACTTTTCCGGGAGGGGAGGGGGGGCAGAGGCAGGTATCAACCACGGGATAGGAAACCATCTGTGCCCCGCTGGATCGTAAAGTGACAGCAAAACGAGACAAACCAACTACTGCCGAAAGTTGTTGTGTTGGAACGCAGCCCCCACTCTTTCTGTACACCACTCCCCGGTCTGATGAAGTGGTGTGAGTGGGGAATCACGATCCAGCTAAAGGCACAGAAAGTATCCCAATTTAGCTACGTCAAACTAACAAAAAAAAGCCGAATCACACATTACTGGGGGGGGGGGGAATACAAGAGCTAGTACATGCAAGAAAGTTGCAAGAGTATTTGCCCCCCCCCCCCCCCCCAGTAAAAAAAGGATTGTCTGGTTTCGTTACATGTGCTTTGGGGGGCAGAGGTGGTCCCCCGGACAATGGGCCGGGCGCCGGAGCACCTTGCAGGCTAGAGAGCAAGCCCGGCGCCCGGCTGCACTTTTGCTTTTGCTTTTGCTTTTGCTTTCGTTTTCTTTTTTTTTGGCGCGTATCCGTCAGGTGGACCACCGGGTAGGGAGAGATCCGGTGTGAGGCACTTGGGTCCGTCCAGGTGGGCAGGGAACCTGGGGGCGGGGGGCCTCAAAACCCTTCCCCAGTGCCGCTTCTAATCTCGTCGGTCTTGTCCCAACCAAATTTTCTTTGCGCCGAGCTCCCTTGCTGGTTGTTACTGGTCAGGCATGAATATGTTAGTACCGCGTAGCCGGTTCGTAGCGCCCCTTGGACTGGCAAGTAGGCATGCGTGCAGCACCTCGTGAAGGAGCGTGTGAAAGAACGCCCGAAGAACCGCGCGATTCATCAGGCTCAGCATCTTTCGTCTCCTGTATGAAGTCAATGATCTCCCTGATCATCTTGTCCCGATCCGCCTGCCCGTCGGGGATACTCTGTTGCTGAAAAAGGGCACTGCTGTCCCTTGAATCCGCAGCGTATATCAACAGGGGCTCCTTGACACTCCACCCCTCCTTCGAGAGCACATCCCGCAGCACACATCCGTACAGCAGTGCTTGCTGAGAGGCTGATATGTACTGAGAGTCCTCCTTGTCGTCGCAGATACTAGGGTTTGATTTCATCTCAATGACACGCACCGTCTGATCCCCTTCGGCTGTCTTCTCGATGAGGAGCCCATCCAGTTTCATGCGCAAGGGTCCGAGAGCTTCTTCAGCACCTCGTCAACAACAGTGCCCGCTCTCTGTCTATGCGTGCTGCCAACGTCCGCCAACGTGTCAAGGAACTGGCGGGTAACAGTCCCTTAGCTGAGACAACATCTTGAAAACTACGTCACGCAGCAAGACCGCCCTTACCTCTGCCTCCAAAGTGAGGAGATGCACGCGGATGTCTCTGCAACGCTGAGCCTCCTTCTTTGCTTGTTCGAGCGTCTGTGGGGGGTTGTCTCCGGAGAGTTCAGAGATGTCCTGCCACAGGTCGAAGGTCCCATCCAGCGCCTGTGGATCGTCGGGAGACATAATGGCAACTTGTGTATTGGTTTTACGTTCCTGTGGTGGTTGCGTTGTTGTGTGCGTGCAGTCATCTCCAATTTATGACACCACAGACGGATCCCCGATGGGCGCAGGAACCCGCCAGGAGAGAAGGGGGGGATGTGTGGGTGTGGGTGGCTGACACTACCCTCTCTGCTGTTCGTGTTGCTCGTTGCAGCTGTATGATGCTCAGGATCTGACAGCCCAGAAAGAAAACCAAGAGGGTGGTGGTGGTTGTAGAAACCTTGTGCGTATAATACGCATGCGAGACGTCCTTCTGTCGGTATCATACTGAACACCGATTGGGTTGATCGAAAACCGGGCCCTGTGTCGTTCACGTGTGCTTTGTGAGGCGTGAACATGGTGCCACCTTTCTTTCCCATAAGTATGTGATGGGTGCTCCGTGTAGTTTCCGTGTCGGTTAAAACGGGTTCTCGATCACCCCAAACACCCTGAAAGAACAAAAATGGAACGAAAACAAATGGGCTCCTGTTGACCGCTTCCACCACTCCTCTGCACAATCTCACGTCTGGCTGTTGTGCGTTTGTGTTTGTCTGAATCACAGAAGGTGGGGCACAAAAACGGGAAACACGACACAAGTGGTGACGCCAGTCTTTTCTGATGTCGTATTTCCTCCAAACCACAGAGCTGCACTGTGTCTTGGCTGCTAAAATCGTTCTCCTATAATCTCGCTATAATAAGAGAAATACCCTCCCCAGCAAATGCAAAAAAGGCAGATCCGGGCTACTTTTCGTTGAGCGCGTGACATCACGACTTCGATACGCTTCGTCGCTCGTAACTGGTAAGAAGATAAATGAAGAGGAGCAAGGGGTGGGGTGGGGTGGGCCCTCGAGGGGAATGAAGAGATAACGCACACGGCACCACCCCACAGGTAGGATCGTGCCAAAGTAGGGAGAACGAAGGAGAGAATGCCAGAGGCTGCTATGCTGCATAGAGTGTGTTGTGGGCATCGCAGCACTGTGCGTGGCCTACAGCATATGCACAGCACATGCAGTGGGTGCAGGTGTGCACACATGTGGCTTCGCGCCTTCCCTGGCGGGGGGAGCAGGGGCAGGTCTCAACCGCGGAATAGACCAGAGAAAATCCGCGAGGCGATACACACACGAAAAAGGATTGTCGGTGGCTCTTTTGTTTTGTTTGTGCAACCTTCTGGCCACTGCACGTTGGGGCGTGGAGTGTAGTAGGCGAACAAAACATTGCACCCGATGCAACCCTTTTCCCCGATTTGAACGCCTCCCGTGAGCACGGTGCGTTGGTCACAAAATATACAAAGGAAATCACCGGTGCGTCAGTCGAAGGCCCCTTGTTGGAAACGATAAATACGAAGAGAAAAAAAATCGAAAAATGAGATGCGCTTTTGGGGGGTGGTCCCACCAAACACACAACTGAGAAGACAGCACTGCGAACGCAGCACTGCGCTAAGTGTTGAGGGGGAATGCACTCCCCCCCGGGTGAGGCGAGGCTGGGATACACCGCCCGGTGCGCCAGAGCATCTTGCAGGTTAGAGAGGGCAAGACGGCCCGTGCATGGGCGCCCCCACCCTCCCCCCCTCCCTCTCTTTCTCTCTCTGCTGTTCACCTTCGCTGCAGCTGTATCAGCTCAGGGCCTGACACTTCGGTTGAAGATCCCTTGCTGCTCAGTTGGAAGCACACCGCCCGTCCTCCGTGAGCCAGCCGCGTCGGAGCTCCGTGCCGTGCGGGCAGGCCCTTGGGTTACAAGATATTGCCTCGGAGCAGGCGCTGTGTCGTGGGCAGGCTGCTGACCGAGAGCAACCGCTCTCACACCTCGGATGCGATCAGTGATCCCCTCAACCATCCCGCCCGGCAAGGATTCGGTGATCACCTTTAGCTTAAAGGGGATCTCGGCACTGCTGCCCGCACCGTACAGCAGCAGGGGCTCCTTGACCCACCACCCCTCCTTCGAGAGCACATCCCGCAGCACACTTCCGTACAGCAGTGCTTGCTGAGAGGCAGACCTGTAGGCGTTCCGGTCCTTGCAGACATACGGGTTTTTTTTCATCTCAATGACACGCACCGTCCGTTCCCCTTCGGCTGTCCTCTCGACGAGGAGCCCATCCAGCTTCATGCGCCTCAGGTCCTTCCAAGGCGAAGGGATGCTCCCTGCCTTCGGCGCGCGGATGTGCTGCTCAGGTATCGCAGCGGCAAGATCACACTCCCAGAGGTAGTGCACCCCAGGAGACGGCAGCAACCCGCTGAGCGTGTCGCCGAGCCCCGTCAGGCTGTCGAGACACTGCATGGTGTGCTCCCCTTCAGGGAGCCCCTCGACAAACAGTTCTCTGGCATGCGCCCTGGAGAGCCACTCCCTGACCTTCCACTCGAATACGAACCCAGGCGGAAGGGGTGCGGCCTTGCTGTCGTCGTGGACAGGCCTGGGCGTGGTGTACAATCTCTCCAGAAGGGCGACGGGGGTCAGCTGCTCCTCACCTGCATTAATCAGAGACTTGATGGCCACCGCACGGGTGGCCCACAGCTTGCGTTGCTCGTCGGCTGATCTTGTCGATGAGGATTGCAGCGCGCCTTGGACGCGCGCATACACAATAGTCTTTGAGATGTGTTTGTCTTCACCACACTTCTCCACGAGCTTGCACATCTGGATGAACATACTCTCAGACCACTGGTACAGCATGTCGACAAGCCGGAGTCCGTTGTACAGCTGCTGACTCCGCTCTGGGTTGCCATCCAGGCCCTCCAGAGCACACAGCGCCGTCAGCACCTCGCCAACAACAGTGCCTTCTCTCTCTTCCGGCGTGCTGCCAACGTCTGCCAACGTGTCAATGAAGTGGTGGGGAACGGTCCCCTTGAAGTAGTCCACAATGCGACCTGCCGCACCGTCGAAGGAGAAGGCCAGCCGCCCGTACACCGAGTCGTCTCCCCTGCACGTCAATCTGATGAAAACGCCCCACATCTTGTCTGCCGTTGGCTGCGTGTGTGTCGCTGGCTGCGGCCCCGGCAGCAGTCTGTCCACCACGCCACACAGCAACTTCTCTCTGGAGGCGGCATCCAAGTCGCGGAGCTGAAGGCGGATATCTTTGCAACCCTGTGCCTCCTCCAATACTTGTTTGACCGTTTCTGGAATCTTGGAGAGGTCAGAGATGTGCTGACACAGGTCCTCCGGCTTGTCGGTGATCGAGATGGTCTCACGCAGCTCCTGTGGAGCGTCGCGAGGCACTGAGGAAGCCGATGAGGCTCCGCGGCGACTCGGCGGGACGTACGCCATACTGGGACCCATGTACTGGTTATGCAGACGTCGTCCTGCGGTGGTGTGTTGGGTGTGTGCGTGCAGTCATCTCCGACTGTCCCCCACAGTCGCAGCTTCCCGTGGCATTCAACGCGACTTTCTCGCTCACGTCACGCCAGGAAAGGGCACTGGGTAGGGGCGAGAGGAGGGGGGGATGTGTGGGTGTGGGTGGCTGACGCTACCCTCTCTGCTGTTCGTGTTGTTCGTTGCAGCTGTATGATGCTCAGGCTCGTACTGTAGAGTGCCTAACAGTACAGCACCTGGACCGACAGCGGGGTTCACAAATCCGCTGCCGCACCTCAACTTCCGGAGGTGTCGCCGAGAATCGCTTCCCAGGCGACAGTAGCGGGCCTGCCAGCCTTGTTCACAAGGGTAGTAGCTTTGCCCTTGCGCTCCTTGCCTGCTCTCCCTGACCACCTTGCTAGGATGCCGTGCGTCCCACCGCTGTTTCGTCTTCGCCACATTGCCACATGCGTCAAAGGGCGAGGCGCGGTACTCCTCTGACCCCGAACCCTCTCTCAGAGGATGACCACGGCAGCCGTATCCACTTCCCTGAAAATTGCATTGTCCCATTGTATCATCAGGGTAAAACCATCGGTGGGATACGAACATCGGTGGATTTCGCGATATTAGAGGGCTAAGGTGGCTTTTACCCCACCGGTGTTTGTTGGTATACTGCATAGTGGCATTGCGAGTGACACAGGGTTCATGCCCTGCACCGGATACAGCATGCAGTCCTGAAGCAAAGATCAGGCGCATTGTGGGCTGCCGCATGACGATCAGGATGCAGTGTCAGAAAAGGACACTGGGCGACACTCAAGGTGTATCGGGGCGAGAGGAGGGTAGGTGTAGGTGTGGGTGGGTGGGCTGACACTCTACCCCTTCCGCCAGCGGAATGGGGCAACCTCTCCCGCTCTCTCTCTCTCTCTCCCAGCCTCCTATCCTATAGGGCACGTTAGATGGAAACATTGTAACCAGACACACACTCGCACGATAGTGGGGCACTCACACACCATGCCCACCACACACACGTTTTGACGTCACCGATTGTGATTGCGGCACGCCGGAATTGTTGAGAGGTAATGGGTAATGCGCTCGCGGTTCTCTGAAGCGGGAACTTGAAATTTCCCCCCTGAGTGCCGTGGCGCCAGACACAACAACGATACATTGTCACAGGGAAGAGGGAGGGGTGGGGTGGGGTGGTGGTAGTTTGGACGAAAAGAGCTGGAATGTGCCCCGTCAGCCGTCAGGGGTGCGATGGAGTAACAATTGGCTTTTGATTTTCACAAATCCACAGGCACTGGAGGTCGAAGATCGCTTCCGAAACTCCTTCCCGCTTCATAGAAACACGCTGCTCAGCAGTTGGAAAAATAGTGACTGATTCCCGTTGGACCCACCTGTCTCAAGGCTGTGTTGAGGTTCTGTGAAGTGGCGCTTCGGTGACGATCCATAAGGTTTAGTCGTCCGATGTTCTTCATGACTTCGCGGCTCTTTCGCTGTGATTCATCGCTCGTAACTCATCACAAAAACACCGAAGGGCTCAGTTTTTTCATCGAAAAACCAAATCTCAGCCTGGCGATTCACTGTAAGGGGACTGGGTTCTTCGTCGGATCTCTGAGATGATCACCTCTGGAATGACGAAGAAGCGAGGAATAAAAAAAGAGACATACACGAGGCTAAAAACACGGGGAGGGGCATGATTCGGGTGCGAAAGCTATACGGCTATATGGTGCCTTCGTAGCGGGGGGCAAGCTGGGTGGGGCGGAGACGGGAAGCCGAAGGCAACCCGCTGGCTGCCGTCACCACAGCCCCCACCGCCCACCCTGTGGATGGGGGGCTGCGTGCAGTGCAGGCAACAGCCACACGCCGCCTTCTCCCCCTCACAATCAGGTCGCCGGTTCTTCAGTAGTTCTCTTCGTGCATCACTGCTTCTTGAAGATGTACATCCGGCTGTCGTGCGTGGTGATGGAGTCAGTCTTGAAAGACCCCTGCACAGTGTCGAGGTCCTTCTGCTGGTAGATATCGCGAACCGCGACAGAGTCTGTTGCCCCGAACCCGATGTCGGTCAGCGCAATCTCAACGGAGTAAGCCGTGGAGTCCGAGTTGCTCAGCACCAGCACCGCCTGCTCGTTCTCCCCGAGCTTCTTCGCCCAGATCTGCATCGTCTGGCTGGCACCCCCCGAGGGGTCGACGTTCTTCACCAGGCGGCCCGGGTGGCCAGCCCACGTCTGCGACACGGCGAGGACCTCCTGGTTGCTGATGATGTCCCACACCTTCGTCACCTTCGCATCGTCCGTCACGTCGAACCCGAGGATCAGCGGGCTGGAGGTGATGGCCCAGGCCGAGAAGTGAGTACGGTCCTCCTCGTGCGAGGCCATGTTCCCCACCTCCAGCATGTCGGGGTAGGCCCAGGCGCCAGGGCGCGACAGCGGCACGTCACCCAGGAACTTCAGTGGTCTGCAGGTTTTTGAACATGCTGCCCCACGAGGGGTTGATGTCGCCCGACGTGCGGTAGAAGTTGTAGGGGCAGTCGGAGATGTCAGAGGTCCCGTCACACGGCGCGTCACCCGTCGTCTGCCCGGGGACCGTGCCGCCCCAGTGGCAGTTCTCGATCATCATGGGGCGGCCCGTCTCGTTCAGCAGCTGTGCCCACCACGTCAGGTTGCGGAACTGCCCGCAGCCGTCAAGCTTGATCCCATCGAAGCCGAAGTCAGCCGCTGCCTTCGCCATCTGCTGCATGTGAGCGATAACGTAATCAGTGTCTGTGAACCCCTGCTCCCTGCAGATGCAGTTGTTGGCGTACCAACCCACACGGAGGCCCTTGTTCTGCCCGTACGTCGTCATCGCCTTCATGTCGGGGAAGGTATTCATGTTGACCAGCGGGCGCCCCTGCTCGTCGTGGAAAGACCCGTTGAGCCCAGTGCCGCACGCCTGCCAGTTGTCGTCCAGCCCGACGGCGACAAACCCGAGGTCGGCGATGCTTGTTGCCTTCCCCGCTACGAGGTGCTTCCGCACCGTCACCGCGTCCATCACACCCTCCATCAGCGTCTGGTTCACGTCGCCGTGGTAGCAGTTCCAGGAGCGCCACCCCATCGGGGGGAGCATGCCGTAGCCGTTGTCGATGGCATGTGCGCTGCCGGCTGCCAGCAGCAGGAATGCTGCACGCTGCATCTCAAGTCGGGGAGGGGTGTGTGGCTGTGAGGGGAGAGTGGTGCGTGTGTGTGGGTGGGTGTAGGGTGGACGGCTAGCACCACCAGGCCCCTTCCAAACCCTTTTCTGGTAGAAGCAGATGTCTGGCAGAGGCAGATCACACCACAGAACAGCTTGCAACGCACACGCTTGCGGGGAGGGGGGGTAAAGAGTAGACTGGAGAATTGATGCGGGGAGGGAGGGGTCGGGTGGGGACTATCTGTGACATCACTTGAGACATGCCACGCTAAGGCTAATGCCCACCCCTCAGCCCTGCAGCACCTGCAATGCTGTTCCTCCCCCACCGGGTGTGTTTATGTGTGGTCTACGGGCGACCCCCTTGAGGGAAGCTGCCTGCTTCGTGGGGCATCGTTATTTTTTTCGGCTTTCGAACGAGATTCGGCGCAATGCGTTGCCGCTTCCAGCTGGAAGCTGGGATAACGGGAGCGGGGCGAGGTGATAGATGCCCCCCTTGTCCCCGCATGGCGGCCGGCAGTGCGTAAAAAAGCAATGAACAGAAGAGTGAAACCAAACAGCAAAAAAACATTGCGTGGAAGCGTCGACGCAAAAGAAAGGCAACTGAAGCAAATGGTGATGATTGCACAGGCAAACCCATGCCTTCCACGATGCGATTGTTACACGAAACTTGCCGCGAAATATAACCGTTCTCATTTCGCTGTATGGTAGACACAATGTCCAGCAGCTGCGGCCTGGAGGTGGGACACACCCGGACCTGCCTTTTTGTTGAGCGGCACACACGAAAAGAAACCATAAACCAGGGCAATCACCAAGGATAACCAGAATCTTGCCCTCCCCCACCCCATCTTGCCGATCAAGAAGAACACCGGGCAGCGGTGCCGCATTGCACGCTGCCAGGTACACCCACATCCCCAGGGTGGGTGTGGGTGGTGGAGCGACACCTCTTTTTTTGATCCCCGTCGTTTTTTGAAGTGCTAGCCAAGAAACGTCAGTCAAAAACTACACGCCAGTGCAGAGGGGGGGGGGAAGGGGGTGAATGGTATGCCACTCAGTGGGGTGCGCCGCAGCAGCAGACGACTGTGAATGACATTTTTTTCTTTTTTGCGCGCGTGTGCGTGTGTGTGTGTGCCGGGGAGGCCGAAGGGGTCGGCGGCATATGGAGGAAAAATAACAAACGAATAACCCACACAACTCTCTCCCACCCCCACCCCCACCCTCTACCGAATCAGGCCCACATCATGCAATGCCGTACTGCTTCCTGCAGGTCTGCAGGTCGCCGAACACCATGTTGCACATGTCCATGTTGTTGTTGTTGTCCGCAAGGCACTTGTGGAACGCCTTGTCGATGTCGCTGCACGGCGTGCCCGCCGCGAGGGGCGCGGGCGCTGCGGCGGGTGCGGGCGCAGAGCTGCTGGACCCGCCGCCGAACATGGCACCGACAGCCATGCTGCCCACAGCAGACCCGGCACCCATGGCGGCACCCTGCATCAGCATGCCCGACAGCGACGGGCCAGAGTCCTGCACAGGCGCAGGGGCGGGTGCCGCGTGCTGCTGTGCCGGCGGGTGTGCTGCCGGGGCAGCAGGTGCGGCAGGCGCAGCAGCCGCAGGTGCCGCCGTTGCCTGCGTCGTCGCAGGTGCGGGTGCAGCACTCGTCGTCGGCGCTGCCGGCTTCGCCGCAGGAGCCGCCGGCTTCGTCGCCTGAGCACGACCACGCGCCATTGTGATAAGGTGTCTGGGTGTGTCTGTGTGCGCCTGCGTGAGAAGGAGAGGTGGGCGACATGCCTCCGTGAGGTTGCGAGAGGGGACACACCAAAAGGGAGCAGGCCAACAACAGAGTCACATGTCGGCGAGGGGCAAAGGGTGCGGCAATGGGGTGAGGAGGGAGAAGGGAAGGGGGGGGGAGAGGGCCGTGCCCCACGCCACGCCGCCTCCACCTCTGTTAAGACAACCCGTCCCACCACCACCGCCCCGCCGTTTGGGGTGTCTCGTGTGCTAAGCCCCACCCAACCACCCCACCTCCGTCCCAACCACAAACTTTGGGCACGACTGTGTGTGCAGAGACCCACCTTGGCCCACCAAGGCAGTGGGATGTGGATCTCCCAAAGAAAGTAGAGACGGCGTGTTGAACACCGCTCGTAGGTTAGCTGTTGAAAGGTATGAAACTGCAGGGGATGGCGGAGGTAAGAGGAGGAGGAGAAGGAGGGGGGGATGGTGGGTGGTGTGGGAGTGTGTGTTGGGGGGGGGGGGGGGGGATGGAAGGGGCAGAGGGGGGCGGAGATGGGCAAGCGTGTCTCCACCCACACCCCCACACACACACACACCCCCCCCACTCTCCCCCACGCGCCGCTCACACCGTCTAGACTAGGAACAACGTATCTCAACACATAGCCGGGAGGGGAAAACATCATGCCAAACAAGATAAAAAGGGCTAGGTAACAATCAGGCAGAAAGCTGGAAGGCATTCTGTGTTAGGAGAAAAAGGGGGGTGGCACGGGGGGTTTGTTTGTCCAATATTGCGAACTCTTGTTGGTTTGGTGCGGGAGGTGCGGTGCGGTGCGCCAAACCTGGCCTTAAAAAACATTTCATCTTGTGCCGTTTTAAATTCTGGGCTGGAGATTAGCCCGTTGTTATGTTTGTAATATCTTGTGTGTGGTGTCGACGACCACCCGATACCTCTCCCCTCCTCCTCCCTTGGCGAGCAAGATGACCCTCAGGCAGAGATGTAGGCAATGCATGCAAGTTAAAAAAAAGACAATGCGTTGTTTGTGCGCCAAACCCGGCCAAAAAACCATCCTTCTTTTTGTTACAGATCCACCCTCAACCCCGCGTCCCCTCAAACCCAGCCCCTCCAGAGAGGGGCGTGTCCTGCCGCGGCTGTCAGACGGGGCAGAGTAACGTTTGCTTTAGGCACACACGCACACACTTGTCATCCCAAAACCCTCCCCCCTGTGACACCCGTTTTTTTGTTGGTCTTCGACGACGAGATTATAACGCGCAACCACATTTCTTTTGCCGTTGGTTTTGCTTGTTAGGGATAGCCCAAGTTCCAACCCCCAAGTTCTTTCCCGTTGGTTGGGGGGTGGGGGGTCAACACCGCCCTGCTGCTGCATTCGGGAGATGGTTCGGGGTGGGGGGATGCGTGCGCAGGCTGCAGTGAGGCGCGCAGTGCAGCAGGTTTAGTCCTCATCCATGCCGGAGTCGAAGAGAAGGTTCGCTGCCATCTCCTCATTCCGGTCCGCCATCACATAGGCCTGCGGGGTGGGGCGGGGGGTGTGCAGCAGGCGTGCGCTGCCCCGAATCGGCACGAAAAGGGCACTGTCAGTTAGGACACGGAAACACACATCCCTGCGTGATACTATTTGTTGCCTACACCTTGGCACACTGCCTGATGCAGATATCTGCCGCTCTCCACACAGGGACCACCTGAGACGAACACTCACAACACTCAGCAACAGCATACCTGAACAGCCGCATCCTGGGAGAAGCCCAGCTGCACCAGGCGGTCGATCGCCTGACGGTCCTGGGGGGTGAGGGTCACGGTGCGGGTGCCCGGCGGTGCCGCGGGCTGCCCGGGGATGCCCTCCTGGATGAGGCGGAAGAACTCCTGCTGGTTGTTCTGGATCAGCTGGAACAGCTCGGGGTCCTTGTCGCGCAGGGCCTGGATCACGCTCTCCAGCGCGGTGCGGTCGTTCGCAACTGCCTGCCGGATGGTGTTCCACTCGCGGATCTGGCTCAGGCGCTGCGCCAGCGGGCTGAGCTCAGCACCCCCTGCCCCAGCAGGCGGCTGCCCGCCGAAGCGCTGCAGGAACTCCACCACTGCCGCAGGGTTGACCGTTGCATTCGTCCGCGACAGCACGCCGATGATCTCCTGGAACTGCTCAGCCGTGAGCGTACCCAGCCCCTGTGGTGGTGATAGGTGGTGGCGTAGCACAGCCGTGGTTGTGTGATGGGTAGAGTGTGGGGTTCTTCACTTTCCAGAACGCCTGGGGGAGGCTCACACACGAAGCAGGTTGCCAGCACACTCATACCGGGATCTGCACAGGGCCACCAGCCCCTCCTGATGCGGGTGCCGCACCAGTTGCGGCGGGGGCGGCCGGCGCAGGGGTAGCGGCAGGCGCACCACCCGTTGCGGGAGGCGCTGCTGAGGGTGCAGGCTCGGGGTTCTCTGCGGTGGGTGGGTGGGTGGGTGGGCATGTTTCAATCACAAAATCAACTCACCCTCCTTTTGTGACTTTCCGGAAATTCGGTTCACTTCAGAACACAAAAGAAAGGGGCGTGGTGTGTATCACGGTTGGCAGGGTCGAATGGCATGCGAAGATCCGTGCGCGCAAACAGAAAAGGGGCACCCCCTTCACAACACCCCTTCAACAGCAATGCGCATACGGGGAATCTGCCCACTGAAGAGCAGCTCAACCGCCCTGTCGGGGTTGTTGAAGGCGGCACGCAGGGCGGCACGCACCTGGTCGGGGTTCCAGTCGCCCATCTGCATGATCATGGTGATCGTCTCGTCCACCGCATCGCCCGTCAGGAAGGCGCCAGCGGCTGTCGCTGCTGCTGTCGAGACATCCGCGGGTGCCTCCTGCTTCTTCTCCTCAGCCTTGGGCGCAGGGGCGGAGGCCGGCTCAGCCGGCGCGCTCGTGGTGGCCGGTGCAGCAGCCTTGGCCTCCTCCTTCCGCTTCGTCCCCACCACCACGCACACCTCGTTCTCCACGATCCCGACCTCCACCAGCTTGGCAGAGCGGTCCTTCATGTTCCTCCCCTTGAAGGCCAGCGCCTCTGTGAGTGGTGGGGCAAGAGATGCACGACGGGTATCTCAGAGAGACAGCACACAGGGTGAGGAGCGAGGGTGGTGAAAGGGTGACATACTGACGTCGTATTTGAAGTCATCGCCGTACTTCTGCATCAGGTCACCCACAGTCGCGTCATCAGCGATGTCCACAATTTTGGGGTCAGACGAACCCACGTTTTTCATGGTAATCTTCATCGTGGGAGTGTCGCCTGTGGCCCGTGTATCTCCCTGCGTTGATGTGTGTGCTGGGTTGTGATGTGTGGGTTGGGTTGTCGACAAAACCAGCTTTAGGCGCAGATCCGTCTGCTTTAGGCGGATCACCCGGGCGGGGAGAGATCCGGTGTGAGGCACTTGGGGTAGAGGCAGGGAGGTGGGGCTTTGGTAGGATCTGGCCAGCGCCACCCCTCAACGGAAATGCATGTGTGTGTGTTGGTGTGCACTCAGCGCAGGAAATGGAAAGCAACGCCAGTGCATGCCACTCGCCTCAGGAGCAGCCCCGTATCTGAGGCCTGAGCACGCGGGGGTGGGGGTTTGATCGTCGAGAGGGAATGGAAAAGTAAATCTCCCAGCACTTTCTCGCAATGTTAGTCCTTTTTGTAGTCACTACACCAGATATGTTGTACAAGGCAGATCAATGCACAATGGGAGGGCACGCGGGGGTGGGGGTGGGGGTGATAGGTAAGAAAATCTGTTTGCTTTTTTGAAAGGGGGGGGGGGTTAGTGAGTGGGTAGGGGGTGTGAGGCACTCGCCCGGCATAACCCTGTCATTCCCCACCCCCTGCCCAGACGCCTCGGGGCTGACTGCAGGGGGGCCGACCCAACCGATTTGTTTTTTCTCCGTGTGGTGCGTGGAACAATGATATCTTGTGTTGTGTTTTTTTTCGGAGCCGCTGATTTTTTTCTCTGCATTTTTTTTTGTTCGATGGAGCTGATTCCGCCCACCCCGTGGCACAGACACCCTCGTCGGTAGTTTATGTCGGATAGGGGTCATCATAGGAAAATGCAACTCCTTTTCTTCGATGGGGGTACAAAAACGGTGCGTTTTTGTTGGTGGATTCCCCAAAAAGTCCACCACCCTCCCCATTTTTGTGTGCAGCAAATAACAAAAAAACACAGCAGCGCCCCCCCAATTTTTTTTGCATCCACACACACAGCACACGGCACATAAAACCCCTCCCAGATTTTGATTTGTTGTTGCAGCTTGCAGGACACTCTCAGGGGAAGCGAGAGAGGGGGGGGGGGGGAGGGAGGGGAGGATTTGCCCTGAAGCAGCAATACGGGATGGGGGGTCGGGGGGGGGGAGGGGGCCGAGAGGGTTGTTGCCCGACCTCCATAGCCCCTCACCCACACAGGCACATTTGGTATGCTTGTCCCGCCATCGTGGTAGTTTTTTAAACCCCTATATTTCCCCCCCCCCCCCGTTTCTCATAAGCCTGCCTGGCAGTCCACCCATTGGAACAAAAATACAACATCACACACCCCCCCCCCCGTTCCCACCACCATCCCGGCTTGTGCCTTTTTGATGGGGGTGGGCAAACGCTCCGCAACCCGGAAAAAAAACCCCCTCCAGTCTCGGCGCGTGTTTTGATCACGCTTGGCGCTTGACCCTGTCCCGTCCAAAACCGATATGTGTGTGGGGAGAGGGGAGGAGGGGGGCGAGGAGAAGGCGGCCTGTTCTGGCAGTAGTGACAAAAAAAGAGGCAACCGAACACAGTGCCCTGCCCTTTGACGATATAGGTATCTGGGATATCATTGCCATAACACCCCAGCCCCCTCCACCCCACCCCCCTCGGTCCCCCCGCACTGCTCTCTTCCGCACTGTGCTTTGCCATGGCCAAAAAAAATTGTCGGAGACGGTATTTTTTTTCCATGAAAATGCTTTTTTTTTGGTGATTTGTTTCGGGGGAGGGGGGGGGGTGGGGTGTCTGGGGCTAAAGATACGAATGTAAAAAAAAGGATAACACTTGCTTTGACGGCGGAGAAAAGGAAAAAGGAAATGGGGGGGGGGGTGTGGGTGGCACCGGAACGTATAAAGTCACACAAAGATGGGGATGGAGGCAACTGGGCGAGAGAGAGAGAGAGAGAGAGAGAGAGAGGGGGGCTGGTCGAGCGGGTGGGTGGTGTCAGCGGGCAAAGGCAAAAAAAATACTGTATATCTGTGCCTGTTGGGGGGGGATCACCCCATCCCACAGACACACATTCCAGCCCGCACGCTTTTGCCCGCCGCCCCCACCCCCACCCCCAATTCAAAAATAACACCCCCGTCACCACCACCCCCACAGCCCCCATCCCCACAACACCGTGTCCCTCTGTCTCTCTTCCCGTTCCCTCTCTGCCCACCCAGTTGCACGCCATGTCTTTTCACATCTGTTTACAACACATAATTCACACAAACACGACTCCCCCCCCCTCCCCTCCAAAGGCCGCCTAGTACCTCCACTTGTAGGTGCCACGGCGAGCCATGAAGTAGGGAGCCTGCGTCCAGTACACACCCCAAGCCGAAAGACCAGGCTCGCGGTCGTAGTAGTAGTGGTTGATCACGTCAGACACCTGTGGGGTGGGGTGGAGTGAGGTGGAGGCGTGAAGGCAACCCTGCCCCAAGCAACCTTGTGTGAAAACAGATCCCAGCAACCCTGGTGTTGAGCGCATGGCACAGAGCCCCACAACGAAGATGCTGCTATCCCAAAGGATTCAGTCGTGTGATTTCGCTGCGCGTCATCGCAGCTTCCGTAACGAGTACAGTATACAACGAAGGGCGAGTTATCCCTTTTCCTTTGGATCTTCTCCTGCAAACTTTCGAAAGCCCCGTGCCGTGGGGGGGGGGGGGGGGGGCACCTCCGGGCCCTGCGGGTCGGCACCGCAGCGAGACATACCTGCTGCGTCGTCAGGTCGTCGACACGGGCGAAGTTCTGCTCCAGAGGGCTCACAGCCCCCACAGACACCAGCTGCTTCCCGATGGAGGCGTTGGCCTTGTCGGTGCCGTCGTTGTCGAAGAGCATCTTGCTCTTCAGCAGGTTCTTGCCCACCTCCACCTGGTAGTCCGTCAGGCGCATGCAGTAGCGGCACCACTCGGCCTGCAGGGCCCCCAGGAGCAGCCAGCCCTCGTCGTCGTTGCCGCCCAGCTTGTAGGCCTTGTAGAAGCCCATCAGACCCGTGTCGCTGTTCACGTCGAAGATGGTCTTCACCTCCTCCAGCGGGCTGTTGCCCTGCTGCGTGGAGTACCTCTCCATGTTGAACCGGATGCCCCAGTTCGACGTCATGTCGTTGTGGAAGCGGTCGTAGTTCCCGAACACCTGCAGCAGCAGCTGCAGCGGGATCACGTCGGGGGACGAGGCGGGGCAGATCTCCCACACCAGCGCCTGGTGCTGCTGGTAGGGGGCGGCGGGAACACCCGTGTCCATGCGCGAGGCACCACCGGTGTAACGCTTGTCCACCGCAGGCTCCGTCTTCGCCTGCATCGACCCGAAGCCCTGCGTGACAGATGTGGGTGTGGGCACAGGAGGGGTGGGGGTGGGTTGCATACCTTCAGCGCAGCCTCACGCACGGCCTGCGTGTCAACGTCACCGGTGGCAACCAGGCTCACCGTGTTCGCGTTGCTGAAGTACTGGTCGTAGAACACCTTGACGTCCTCAGCGGTGGCCGTCTTCAGGTACTCCCCCAGACCCAGGGGGTTGAAGCACATACCCGCACCGGGGGTCTCGTCCAGCTTCGTCGCCTCGTACGCCGTCATGTACATGTTGTTCATCACCAGGTCCGGGATGCTGTTCTCGGACTCCTTCAGCGCCTCGATCGCGTCGATGCGAGCGGCGTCGACCGCAGCGCCGTCCAGCTTCGGGCTCAGGGTGATGTCAGCCAGCAGGGCGGCCGCCTTGGGCGCGTCGCTGCCGAGGCACGAGAGCGAGATGGCGTGGTGCTCACGGTCGGTGGTGAACTGCAGGTCCGCGCCCAGCGAGCGCAGCTCCTTCTGGACGTCAGCGGCGCTCCTCGTCGCCGTGCCCTTCGTCAGGGCGCGCTGCATCACAGCGCTGACACCCGAGCGCGACAGCGTGTCGAAACGGCTGCCCGACTTGCTGTGGATAGCCACGGTCGCCATCCCGTTGGACGGGATCTCCTGCGTGGCCACCTTGAACCCATTGTCCAGCTTCGACACCTCCACGGGGTTCTGGCGGTTCAGGAAGTTGCGGGTGAACTCAGTCCCGGTCTGCAGGAGGCGGGGGTTCCGCGCCTGCGTGACGGTCGACAGACTGACAGACATCTTGGTTGCTGCTGATCCACGCGGACTTCCTGCGTGTTTGTGGTGGGCTGATGTGTGTGGTGTCGGATGCAGACCTCCCTAACACCTTCCTTGCTGATAACAGAGTGCAAAACAAACCCCCCACGGGTAAAGAGCGGGGTCGGGGGAGGGGTCGGCCGGGGAGGGACCGCACAGAAGCAGCCCCCATCCCATTGTGGCTAATTTTCGTTTTGCGTACTCCACACAGGCACAACCTCTCCACCCACACGCCACCGTTCCACTGTCTCTAAATCCCACTCGCCTTTACCGGACTTTTTTTTGGGTGGGGAGTGCGTCTTGGCTCGAAAGTGCACCATGAAGAAAGTGCCCTCTATTCACCACCCCCCCTCAAGTCACTGCCCCTCGAGAGGGGAGACTTGAGGGGCGGGGGGTGGGGGAGGGGGGAGGGGGGCACAGAAGAAGAACAATTCAAATTATATTCCTCCTGCACTGGAGAGAACAAGCCCACACATACGACACCCAGTCCCCCCCCCCCCCTCCCTAACCACCGCCCAGCAAAGGGAATACAACTCATTCTGCTAAGGTTTTTGTTGTGTAAAAAAAACCCCCCTCCCCTCCCGCACCACACCCGCACGTCGGATGGAGGAAGGGGCGAGATGCACAGCTTTCAGTTTTTTCCATGCGCAGATGCCTTTTACCCTGTGTCACACAAAAAGAAAGCCTGCATCAGCATGTTGGTAACCCCCCCCACCCCCCTGAAAATCGCATTGGAAACCACGTAAGAAACCTACGCAAACCAGCCTTTTTCTTCAGGGGGGAATCGAACCGCATGTGACACCATAATTTTTTGTTAGGGTGTGGCACGCACGACTCCAGCTGTTTTTTTTCTGCCCAACACTATTCCATACCCCTCGGGAGGGGGAAAATATGCCCCCCCACCCCCCCTCCGGAACAGAAGAGTTTGGGCACTGTTTTATTTTAACGATCCCACCTCCACCGCTTCACAGCTTGCGCGGGAGCAGGAACAGAGGCGTGAGGTGGGGGGTGACATGGAGTGGAGAAGGGGGGGGCGGGCGGAAGAAAGGAGAAGGGAGGAGAAAAAGAGGAAGGCAGGCAGACACCTCCACCACCTCCAACTCACTCCACCCCCTCCCCCTCCGCTGCTGCGGGCTTCCTCCGCACACCTCCCCCCCCCCCCCCCCCTTGTCAGAGCCTTTTTGTCTCTCGCCAGCAGTCCCCCGCTGTTTTCGCCAACACATCAAACGCCATCCCCCCCTGGGAGGGAGAGAAGGAGTGAAGGGAAGGCTAGACAGGTCTTCCCGGGAAGGGCGCAACGCTGTGTATTATAGTCATGACGCTCGAATCGTTTCAGACCAGGGCCATTTTTTTCTTTTCATTGTGGGGAGTGGGGGGGGGGGGGAGGGGGGAAGGACACGAGCCTCCGCTTTTATCCCCCCCCCCCCCTCCCCAACCTCCCCTCCAAAATGCGATGTTTATATGCGTAGATCTTTGTTTTTTTTCTCTCTCACTCTCCCCCCTTTCTCCCTTTCTTGCGCTCGCATTTTTTTCCAAAAAAATATATATATAGCCCATCCCAGGCTCGAGCGGCAAGAAGAAGAAAAGGGGTGGGGCAAATCTGAAAGCCTCCCCTCCTGCCGTGCCCCAAAGAGAGGGCGTTGTACATTCAGGGGGAGAAAAGCTTTGCAAAACCACAGGCTCGGGGAGGGGAAGGGAGGAGGGGGGGGGGGGGAAGAGGGGAAGGGAGGGTCACAGGCTATTCGTGAATATCACCCTTCTATCCCCATACCCCCCCCCCCCACCCCCCTCCCCTACACAGCTAATTCTATTCGACCAGGTGAGGGCGTTCCATCTCCCGATTTGGACCGTTGGCTTTTAGGTGAGGAGCAGGGGGGGATGGGGAGGGTAAAGACTCTCTCTGTCCCCTCCCCCTCCCCCCTCTCCTCTCGCCCCGAGCCTCTCTGTGTATATCCACCATCCTTATTTTTTACATCCCGTCTGTCTCTGCTCCCAGTTCCACTTTTCTTATTGTTTCTGCAGCTAAAAAAGGAGGGGGGGGTGGGGTGGGGGGGAGGGTGTGTGGGTGGGAAAGGAAATGGGGCGTTATTATATAAAGCTGCACGGAAGGGAGAGAGGAGCTGGTTGGAGAAGGAAAAGGGGGGGAAGGGGGGTAGATGGGGTGGGCCAGGGGGGGGGGGTCGGGAGAGAACGGATATGTGTGTTGTGCGGAAGGACATGACAGCACACATGCAGCTCTCTCTCGCTGCCCAAGCCCCACCCCATGCCCCGCGGCCCCGTCCCTGCCTGACCAGTCCGCTCTCGTCAGTTGCTCTTTCGGGCGTGCTGCCCCAGTGCCACCACAGCAATGCTGTGCAGCGGTCTGACAGGAATCACACCATCAGCGCTGCCCAGCCTGCAAGTACAGAAACATTCGATGGCGGGCTCCTGGGCTGCAATGGAGACGTCAGCATGACACCTTACTTGGTCTCAGGCTTCTCCGACTTCTGCTGCCTCTCCTGTGTTGTGGGGGTGGTGTGGTGTGAAGGGGAAGACGCGGTGCCTCGCCGTCTCGCAGTCACGACGCAGTGTGCCTGTGGGCATACCTCGTACTCGCTTGCGCGGGAGAGGCGCTCGTCCTTCTGCTTCCCGTACAGGTCCTTGAACTCGGGGGTCCGCGTCACGGAGATCACGATCTGCGCGGTGCTGTCGCTGCGCCCGCCCTTGTCGGTCTTGATCTTCGACACCTTCGCCAGCCCGTTGCGCACAAGGCGGTCGGCAACACCAACCGCAGCCTCGATGCAGCTGCCCAGGGCGTGGACGTGCAGCGTCTCCTGGTCCGTCAGGATCTTCTCCGCCAGGGCGACGTAGAAGATCGGCGGCTTGGTCCCCTGTTTGTGGTGCAGTGTGATGCAGTGTAGTGGGGTGGGGTGTGGCAGTGCAGCAGGAACAGGGCACACGACACTCAAGCAACACCCACACAGGAGGGGCAGCACACAGCACCGCCACACAACCCACATACCTGGATGTTCAGGCGGTCGGGCGCACGCTCGACACCCTCAGCCTTCTTCTCCTCCTCCGTCTCGTCCGCCTTCTTCTCCTCAGTCTTCTCCTCCTTCTTGGGCGTCTCCTCCTTCTTCGTCTCCTCGACCGTCATTGTAATGGGTGTGTGTTAGGTCTTGAGAGACTGTACGGGGCGGGCTTTGGTACGCAACAATGGCGGCAGCACCCCCCCCCAAAGCTGTGACGGACGCGCCACCGTTGAATGGGGAAACGGGGAGCGGGCAGGCTGGGGGGCGAGGGGTGGGACCACGGGGAAGGGACGGGGGGTGGGGGGCATTCCTTTATTCGTTACCACATGTGTCCGCTCGTTTCTTGCGCTCTCCGCTCAAAATCATTTATCTTCCTCCGCGCAGCCGCTCATCTCGTGTGGGTAGGAGGGGGTGTGTTACTGAAGAGCGGGGCGGGGCGGGAGGGAGGGACACTAGGGGCGAGGGGGGACCGAGGGGGCAGGTAGGGGTGCGTGCGTGCGTAGGGAAACAGAGTTGGAACACTGAACACTGCCTCACCGAAGAGTGGGGAAGCGTGTGTGCGTGTGTTCAGCAGACACACAATGGAGGAATTGTGTGTATTCGCGAGTGGTGCATTTCCGCCGTGCTCTGGGGACCACGGAAGAGAGATAATGTAGCGTTCGTACTGTATTCGACCACACATGGGTTCATTCGCCCGGCATTTTTTTTGTCGGGAAAACAACACCGTCGTTTTCTTATCCCCTAAGAAAATGCACCGTTACAATGAAAAAAGGCCAGGACACAACACAAACACACACATAAAACTCATTTCATCAACACCAGTCAAAAGAGAAGCCGAACATCCGTCTTACCATTTTTTTGCCCCGTCTTTTTCTTTTTTGCGAACCCCTCACATACACAACACACGCCCACCACCCCCTCCCTCCACCCTCTGAGGGTGTCCCACTCGGTAAGACACAAGGTTTTGTCTCGCCGTAAAGAGGGGCCTTTCCAGGCCTGGCAAGATCAGCGCCTGGCGGTGAGATGGGTGGGGGGCTCCTGTGCCCTTCGCACGACGCTTCGCTTTGGAACAAGCCGCACCGGTAAAACCCCCCGAGGATCAGGGGGCAGGCCGGCACGGCACGCTCATCATATGCTACAGGGGCAATGGAGCCTCGGGGTGCCCTGGTTAGGCTGTCAGAGCGCCGTGTGTGAGGAGAGGATAATTCCTCGCGGTCCTCTCACCCCCCCCCACCCCCTTCTTGTCGTGTGTAGAACGCAGCAGTCATCCGATTATAATGTTTTCGTTTAGTGCGAGTGTGTGCGATCTTCAAAAAGTAAATCTGCCGCAACCGGTGGAGCAGGCCTTTTCCTGCCGCCCCGATTTCGCACAACATCTCTCTTTGGGTTTTGTGCTGGCACTGCATATATATGCCCACACCCGCCACCACTGTATTCCACAGACGGAACCATAAAAAAAACTGCCACTCAACGTTACTGTTGCGCACACACGTATACCCCCTCCCCCTCCCCCTCCCCTTGCCCAGCGCCAGGCGGCCCTGGTTATCTCTTCGTGCCGTTTTAAATCACAGTTCAGCCCCCATCCTCCAGCGTTGGCCAGCCGCTCCCCCGTGCACCCCCCCTGGGACGAGGGGGCACCGAAGGGGAGAAGCGGGCCGGGGGGAGGGAGGGAGGGAAAGGGGGAGGGGGGAGAGGGGGGGGCTTGTGTGTGTGTGTGTGTGTCAGTCGGGAGAGGTCTACTCCTTCTTGCTCTCAGCCTTCTGCTGCCTCTCCTGTGGGGTGGGGTGTGGTGGGTGGTGTGATGCAGGCGGGCGTGTGTTGTTTGCGGAGGCATTGTGTATGCTGGGTGGTGTGGTGCCTCGCCGTCTCGCAGTCACGACGCAGTGTGCCTGTGGGCATACCTCGTACTCGCTTGCGCGGGAGAGGCGCTCGTCCTTCTGCTTCCCGTACAGGTCCTTGAACTCGGGGGTCCGCGTCACGGAGATCACGATCTGCGCGGTGCTGTCGCTGCGCCCGCCCTTGTCGGTCTTGATCTTCGACACCTTCGCCAGCCCGTTGCGCACAAGGCGGTCGGCAACACCAACCGCAGCCTCGATGCAGCTGCCCAGGGCGTGGACGTGCAGCGTCTCCTGGTCCGTCAGGATCTTCTCCGCCAGGGCGACGTAGAAGATCGGCGGCTTGGTCCCCTGTTTGTGGTGCAGTGTGATGCAGTGTAGTGGGGTGTGGTGTGGCAGTGCAGCAGGAACAGGGCACACGACGCTCAAGCAACACCCACACAGGAGGGCAGCACACAGCACCGCTACACAACCCACATACCTGGATGTTCAGGCGGTCGGGCGCACGCTCGACACCCTCAGCCTTCTTCTCCTCCTCCGTCTCGTCCGCCTTCTTCTCCTCAGTCTTCTCCTCCTTCTTGGGCGTCTCCTCCTTCTTCGTCTCCTCGACCGTCATTGTAAAGCGCGAGGTTGTTCTATGCCTGCGGGACAAGTGGTTGTGGCCTACTGACCCTCTGCCCCAAGCAACCCACCCACCCTGGTGAGCAGGAGGGACATCCTCTGCCCAAGGCACAGCAAAAGCCACCGACAAAGGGAACGGGGGGGCAAACAGCCAGACAGGGGGGGCGGGGCTGAAATCGCAGCAAGACCGTCTTCGCCCTTGCTGCTACACACGCTGCTGCCTGTGTCAGGTTACTTAGAACTTTGGCACCCGCCACCACCACCCTTCGCGATGGTGCATAGCCACCACATGCCTCCACCGCTTCAGGGGCCCGTGGGGGAAGGGAGTCGCCACAAAGACACACACGACAACTGCCGACACACCTACACCCCCCCACCCCTCTTTCGAGCCAATTCGTTGCCCTTTGCCCATGCAAATGGACAAGGCTCAGCGGCAAGGCCAGCGCAAGGGGATCATCGCGACAAAAGCCGCTCGACTAGAGGCCGGCTGTCGGACTCGGAACTCTCCCTGGTGGGGACACCCCACACCCACCCCCACACCCCACGTGCGGTGAGATATTTTTTGCTGCATGTTTTTTTTCTTGTCGTGACAGACAAAACGCCAGCAAACAACCTCCCTCTCCTCCCCCCCTCGCACACAGGGGGGCTTCGCTCACCTGCCCTTGGCACACGACCCCCCGAGCTGAAGCCAACGGTTCCCCAGCGCGTCAGGCTGCGGCAGGGCATGGCTGGGCAAGCGCTGCACCGACTTGTGGTCCTGATACCTCTTGAAGTTCGCGGTGTACTCACTCGCGCTGTCCTGTGTGCGGGTGCAGTGGCGTGTTGTTTTGATGCAAGCGAGAACGATGCGAGAGAGCACACAACGCCACACCGACCCCTCAACCCCTCAACCCAGGGAGGAGGGCCCTGCAACGCACACGCAACTCCTGCCCCTGCCACACCAAACATACCGTGAGGTGGTGTATGCATATCGACTCTGAGGTCTGCTTCTGCACATTCGCCCCCGAGTGGATGTCGTGATGCCTGCAGTCACGCGCCACGAGAACCGGGAGGTGCGCCTCGTAGAACCACCGCCCCACCATCACATCCTCGTGGTAGTAGTCCACACCAGACTCCGCCAGCTTCGAATCCCGCACCCAGTCAACCAGGTCATACGACATGGTGATGGACATCCCGCCGCTGAAGGGGAATGACTGTTTCGACCCCTTCCGCACACCCCACTTCATGACACGCCCGTAGTAGACCCTGTCGAACCTCGGCATCGCAAGCAGCTCCCTCTCCAGGGCGACGGTGCGTATGAACTCATCGTCATCCCCCTTCATCAGGAAGGCGAACCGGTAGCTCTCTGCGGCATGGCAATACCAGGCGTATGCCTTGCGCGACATGCCGACCTCCACCGCCCAGGACTTCTTCCGGTCCTTCCAGACACCCTCCCGCATGTCGAAGAAGAGAATGTCGCGGTACTCGGCCGCCTCCTCTTTGATCCCCGCAGACACCGAATAGTTCTGCGATGGATGTCGCGCCAAGAGGTATTTCACCAACACCGTCGGGCGGCGGGCCCCCCCACCGCCGGCACCGCCGCCCCCACGGGGCGAATACACATTGGGATACTTCATCCAGGACTGCCTTTGGTATGCCCGCCTCCGCTTCCCCTTCGGGGTGTCGATCGAAGGGATCCCTATGACAACCGTCCACTCCGCGCGCATCTCCGCCGGGTCGCGCGGGAATGCGGCGTCATGCCCCTCGATAAGGGGGATCATCGGCCTCACCCTCCGCCCCCTGCGGTCCCCCGACACCACCCGCCCCGACTCGGCCTGCGCAGCCTCCCCTGCCCTCTGCACAGGCCCCCCCCTGGGGTCGGGCGTCGGGTCCGGGTCGTACGCCAAGCGGCGTGGCACTGCTTCCAGATCCCAGCCCTGCAGGCCGCCGCCACCTCCCAAGGCAGCCTCCCAGAGGGGTCGGTTGTGGCGGAAGGCGGCTTGTCGGCGTGACAGCCACTCCTGTGAGGCGAATGCCATCCCAGAGGCGGCAGAATCATCGGGAGGCACTGCGGGCAATGGGGTGTCTGTGGCGGAGCTGGCACCCCCTGCGTCCTCAGAGGAGGAGGAGGACGACGACGAAGATGAGGAAGAGGTTACGGCTGACGTGGGTGCGGGTGACACGGCCTGCCATGTGGATGCCGTAGAGCGGAGGGCACCGCCCGCGGTCTGCCTGTGGGGGTCCCGGTAGCGCTGGAGGTGCCACGCGTAGCTGAGGAACAGCAGCACGCTGAGGACCGTCAGTGAGAGCATCAGCATCGGGAACTTCAGGGGGACCCGGCGCCGGGTCAGCGCCCCTCTGTCCATAGTGGAGGCTGACGTTTAAACCACCACCACCACCACCACCACCACCACCCCCCACCCCGCTCCCCTTCCCGGGCAGCGATGGGGGTGGGGTGGGGGGGGGGGGGAGAGAAGAGAGGGGTTCACAGGCGTGTTGGGCGCCCCAAAGCCTCTAAGGGAACCGCGACAGAAGCAAGGGGGGGGGCGCTGGGCATTGCGTGCTGCACACCCGTGTATGCCCCCTGTCCCCTTGTTGCAGCGCAGCACCTGGGTGGGGGGGGTGGGTGGGTGGGTGTGGTGGGGGTGTGGTTGGGAAGGGGTGTGTGTTTGAGGAACGTAAAGAGAAAAAGGGGGGGGGGGTAAAGAACAGTCAATTCTACATCCTACTCCACGGTATTAAAAATCCACAGCCTCCACTATGGACGGCGAGGGGTGTGGGTGTGTGTGTGTGCGGGGGAGGGAAGATTCGGCATTGGGTATCATGACACGATGCATCCGCACCAGCCAGGCATTCGTCAATGAAATGCCAGAAACGGACCTTCATATCTTAGTGCAGGACCGCCCCACCCAACTCCGCCAAATTTGGATCAAATCAGGGGCAGGCGGTGTAAGAGGGAACACACGGAGTTCGCGAAACCATTTTTTTTTTGAAAAAAAAATGTTCCTCTCTTTTTTCTTTGCGAAAAGCCTCACTGCCAGACACGCAGCATGACCCCACCCCCCGACACACACACACCCACACCCCCCTCGCCTGGAAAGGCGCTGGGGCAACACATCAAGACGAACCTCTCACGACGCACCTCTCTGCTGTAACGCAGGGCGCAGTAACCTACCCACTAGAATGCCACCACACGGCCTCTATTCAAAGGGGGCTCAGCACGAGTGTGACAGTCTGGCGCCCGCAGGGGACGCCTGCGTCGCGCGGGACACGAATCAGCTCGGCATTGCAGGAGCGTGTGAGGGAGACGGGCAGCGGGCCATCGGGGTCGAGAGACTGCAGCGTGGCGCTGGCGCACCGCGGGTCCTCCGACACCTCGATGAGCAGCGGGCACGCCGCAAAGTCCCTGTCCCGCGTGGGCCCGGTGTGCAGCGTCACCCGCACCACCACGCCCTCCTCGCAGTGCACCGCGACACCCTGCGTGAAGTAGCACATAACACACCCACTCCCCGACTCGACCATCTCCTCCACCCTCCCCAGAACAGACAGGGCTGACCACTGCGCACCCCCGAGCAGGGGAATCAGGCACTCCACAGAATCATGCACGGGAACTGCGTGGGCAGACACGCCGAGCCCCAACACAAGGCGGAATGCAGCCCGGGCAACGCCTTGGTTCGGCTTGCCGTATGTCGGCAGGCTTGGCCCGGTGAACTTCCCGAGGGGAACCTCCGCGCTGCATCCAACGTAGTCCGCAAGCGATCTGAGGCAGTGCGTGACAGGGGGGTCGTCCTTCGTGGCGTACACCCTGTTGAGCTCCGGGCTGAAATCACCCTGCGTCACCTTGTTCCACTCACACCCGGCGCGGGCGAGGTTCTCCAGGCCGAAGGGGCTCGTCGACGCGCCATACTTTCCGAAGGAGACAAGCCGACCCACCTTCAGATAGATCTCCCTGTCATCAGCCTCATTCCCCCACGGGTAGAGGTACCCCTCGTCGCCCCTCTGAGCCACCTCCCATTGCTGCCAGGTCGGCAGGGTGCACCCCAGGCTCTCCGCGATGGCCTGTGCCTGGAAGAAGTGTATCTCCGCTACCCCGTCTGGCGCCGCCTTCTCGTGGGTTTCGTAGCAGTGCCCGCAGCGCATGAACCCCCCTGTGAACTCCTTTGCCTTGGAGAGGCTTTCGGGATCTCCGGTGTCGCGGATGAAGTCCGGAGGAGGCGTCCTGACGGACAAAACCTCCTTAGCGGAGAACCCCTCTAGCGCGTCCTGCAGCTTGGGGAAGTGGAGTACCGCAGAAGAGAGTTGCAGCAGCTGTTTCACCTGAACCGGGCGTTTCGATATGAAATACCCATCCATCTTCCGCCGGCCCGCCGGGGTGTGGAAGGTGTCCTGATCCCCCGAGGGGAACAGACAACCCGGATGCTCCGCAGCTGGGGTGCCGACGCTGTGCATCCCTGCGGGGACGAAGCAGAATTCGATGTTGGCGATGTCACGGAGGAGGGCAGTCCTGGTTGCGACAAACAGGGACCGCTTCACATCTTCCTCGAGGTGGAGCGTCGTGTGGCTGAAGGCTGTATACGCCGGGGCGTGGATCTGCCCCACAACCATCAGGGGTGCGATCCTCTCATGGAATTTCTTCTCCTCCTCCAGCTGAGAGATGCGGCTTGCGGCGGTGGCGTGGATGTCATGCGTCGACTGCACCTCGTGATCGTGGGTCTGGCGGAGGGCAACCATCGCCTCTATGGCGCGCTCCCACTCCCGGGATGCCCACGTCTTCCTCTTGGGGTCGATCAGCTCGACAAAATCACGCAGGTCCTGCACGCGCTGCCGGAACTCCGCGACGGGGAGGTCGAGGCATCGGTCGCCGTCCCGGAGGAAGTCCAACAGGGCCTGTTCCTCGTTGAGCTGTGCCTCGGCAAGCTCCTCGCGCACCGCCTCCGCGTGTAAGGTCAGGCTGACCCCGCGCAGGTCAATCAGCTCATCACGTATGCGGGTCAGGTTGCGCTGCACCAACGCGTTGCCCTGGGGGACAGGGTCCTCTTCGAGGCGTTCCCCAGCAATGTGCAGCATGGGGGGGGAAGGTGGGGGGTGCTGCAGAAGCGACTTGCCTGCTGAAGAGGGGTGCCACGGAGAGCAGAGGTCTGGCGGAGCTGACAAGACACTCTCCACGCGAAGGTCGTTGTTTGTACGCTCATTCGCTACCTGTGCGGGGGCTGCGTGCCGACACATGCGCTGCTTGACAGTCTAAAAACAATCGTGATGCAGGGGGGAAGGAAGAGTGGGGGTGGAGGGTGGAGGTGGAGGTGCAGTAGAGTCGAAGTGCAGTGCCCTCCCCCCCCCCCCCTCCCCCCTCGAAGAAAGGCAGTGACAAAACATCGCAACAGAAACACTGATATACCCAACCGGGGGGGTGGGGGTGGGGAGGGGCGCGGCAGGGTGACTGGATCGGATTCTCCGCTGTCTGCACAGCATGTCGGGCAGCTCGGCCCTTCTAGATGCGAGAGTGGGGTCGGGTGGGAGGGGGTGGATCTGGGCTTCCTTTCGCTCAGAAAAGTGCATAAGGAATGGCGTGAAAAGGTTCTGTCTCTATTGCAGCAGGTTTCTCGGTGGACCCCCTTCTGTTTGATGTGGGTCCGCTCAATCCGACAGTGCCAAAAGCCCAGAACAGTGCAGAAGAGTTCCGCACCCAACGCAATCTGGTGCCACGGCTGAACGAACCTGCCCACCCACCCCCCAAAGCCCGGCCCCAAGACCCTTGGCAATAGCCAAGGGGACTGGGACTTCTGCTCTTTATTCTCAACAGCGAGAAAGGGGCGCTGCGAACGAAATCCTGGCGTGGGGAAACAGGAGAAACAACCAGAGCACTATCACAGGCAAGTGTGTGTGTGCGTGGGTGTGGTCGTTCATTTTATTTTCCCCCAGTCTTGGCAGCCGGCTGGTCCCAAAAAAAACAGACACTGCCGTTTTGATAGTTTCCTTCTGTGCCTCCTGTTTTCCCGTGAAACACCACTTTGAAGGCTGCTGCGGAGAGCTTCCACTTTCCCTTCCGGACCCCACCCCACCCCCCTCCCCGGGTGTGATCTTGTCCCCTGAGCTGGTGTCCGTTCACATCAGCTGAGGGGGGTTTCGGAGGGGGGGCATCGGCGGTCCTGAGCAATCTAGAGCGCAGAGGATTCACTCACCCACACCCCTCTCTTACACCACTACCCCCGCCCCTTGCTCTTGCTTCCGGACAACTTATTTTTCTTTGGGTGCCGACAAAAATCACAGGCACTGCAAGAGCTAGGGGCTACTGCGTAGGACCTGTTCCGTCCCGTCGGCGACATATCTTTCCTTGCTGAGCGCACCTAGCACCCACCACTGCAACGCTTCACCCTACAACACCGAGAAGGATCCAACGGCAAGAGCCGCCTACGAGACCTCCTTCTCGATGTGAGGGGGAACGGATGGGGGGGGGGGTGCGGGAAACTCGATAAAAATAGGGGAGGGGGGGGGGGGGAAGGGCGTGCCAGTCATGACGAGTGACAAATCTACACCAAAAAACTAGGGGCTGTTGTTATGGGGAGGGGGAGAAGCCCAAAGCATCGGCGGCTATTTCTAAGGGATAGGACAAGGCGGTGGTGGGAGAGGGGATGGGAGAGAAATATCTAAAGAAAATACAGGGCGATCGCCCTGCAGGGTGGGGGGGGGGGGATTTTTTGATTGTCGAGAGTGAATGGGAAAGCAACTTTCCCAACACCTTCTCGCAATGCAGGGTGGGGGTGGCTTCGATGATTGAGACGCTGCGTGAACACTGTGGGCGGTGCAGAAGAGAAGGCCGGTGCACTGCTGTGGGATACCTCTGTCTGCCTACTGAGACAGGCAGAGATCCGGCGAGAGGCATCTCAAACGCTTCGGCGTGACTGCAAAGGGCGAGTCAAACGTGCTGCGCGTTAGCTCGCTGAGACGCCTCTTCCGAAGCGAGGTGAGGAGACTGGCCGACGAGGGCGGAGTCACGGAGACCCGACCCGAACCCCTGCTGCTGCTGGCACCCCCGGTAGACAGCAGGGCAGGTTCCGGCGTGGTCTGCGCCGCCTGCGCCTCACCTGCCTGTGGAGTGTCACACCCCTCTCTGAGTGGCAGCACAGCCGCGGCAGCACTGCACTGCTGCACCTGCTGCTCCTTCTCGGGGGATGGCAGCGACTCATCCTCGGCAGTGATGGCGTCCGTCTCCTCATCCGATTCGATATCAACCTCCAGAGGCTGCGCCTCTTCAACCACGGCGCGCGTCTCGAGCCCCACAGCGATCGGGGATCCCTCTGTGCAATCATCGGAGAAGACGTCGAAGCTGCTCGTCCTCCCCGTCAGAAAGGTCTGATCGACGCTCCGTGTGTAGTACGTCCCGCAGGTGTCCGTCATCAGGGAGGGCCGCCCCTGCAGGCTGAAGAAGTCCATCACATCACCAGACGCGCCTGGGGGGGTGCCCGGCAGCACTGCAGAGGCGCAGCGCGGCATCGCGTGTGTTGTGTCGGTGGGTGAGGAGGAGGCGACCCTGCGTGGTGGTGGGAAGATCGGGGCTGGGGATCGGAGAGGGGGTGGGGATGGGGTGTATAGATATAGAAGCAGACAGTGAGAGGTGTGTGTGGGGGGTGCGGGGTGTGGTACACATTGTGTGGCAACGTGTATGCACACAACATGTTGGTTTGAAAACAGAGCCACGTTGTCGGATAACTGCTGCCTGGGGGAGGGAGAGGGGGGGGGGGGGGGAGTGAGCGAAGGCCCTGCCTTGCATTGCTTCGGCACAGCCACCCCCTCCCCCCCCTCCACCACTTCTTCCGAACAGAGGGACAACCTGGGTGCGTCGGGCTCGACCCGCACAGCCCAACGCCGCCTCGCGCATCTTCCGGGAAGGAGGGGATGTCCTGGCCGCTCACGAGAACACCCCACGCGCCTGTTGCGTGGTGGTGTTCTGCTGCAAGGGGGGGGGGTTTGAAATCTTGTTGGTGCAATATAGTCACAACCTCATCTGCGGAGGATTGCAGTTTCCTGCGCGCTCAAAATCAAACAGATCAGTCATATAACACAGGGCACGTCCGGGTGAAATATTTTTGAAGAGGTTGTGGTGACAGGCACACACCTCGACCGGAGGTAGATGTGGCTGTTCTTCCGCAGCAGGCACCGGATGTGAACACTGCCTGCTGCGGGTGCTGCTGCTCCTTTGTATTCAATTTCCTCATTTTTCATGCCTCGTGACACACAGTCGTGATCCCCCCCCCCTCTCCCCCACCCATGTCCAATTGCATGCGGCAGGTGTGTTCTTTCTTCAAATGCCCGGCCTCTGCAGGGAGGCCAATGAGATACAGCCAGAACGTGTGATGACTGATGAAAAATGTTGCAAAACGACGAGGGCAACCCCTGAAGGGTGTGCCACATCACCTCCCCCCACCCCCACCTCTGACGTCAGGGCGTGACACTAGTTTCGAGGAGAAAGTTTGTGCCTCGGTGAGGAGAGGCGGATCACGAGAGGGCACGCAACACACCAGCGGCACAGGGAGCTTCCTCTGAGGGCACAGCAGGCACAGGTGTGGGCCCTACGGCTTGGCGTTAGCCGGCAACTGGGGCATGCCAGCAGGGTGCCACACCACCGCCTCTTGCCTCGGGGCTGTGTCGCTGCTGTGCTGCTGCTGCCCCGCCACACAGCTCAAGGGCACACACAGAGCAGTATCCTGAAGCTTGCTTGCCTGCGACTCTGACCACTGATTGATGAGCTATTTGTCTTCGTTGAACGCTGCACACGAACCTGCGCAGGGCGCACTGAGCATTGAGTGAGACAGACACAGAAGGGAAAGGGGTAAAGGTATCACACGGCGGGCTGCTGCGGGTATGCAAAAAGAGAATTGCAAAGCGCGGGTGTCACTGGGCAGGCGTGAGGCTAGGACACACACCCTTCAGCCCTGTGGCAAGGGGCACGACTCTGCCCTTCTGGCTCCTTCACCCCCTTGCACACGGGCAAGAGACACCCCCGTGTTCGTGTGACTTTCCGCGAAGCAATAAATCTAGTCACAATCGCTGCTGCGGAAACACAGTGTCGCCATCAGAGCTGGAGGCAACAACAAGATGAAAAGGGAAGGGGGTCAAGACCGCACAGACAGATTCGTTCAAATGCTTCACAACAGTGCGGTGCAAATATGAATGAATGAAAAGAACCGAGCATCAGGCGACCGCAGGAACACCTGCACTGTGCCTCCGTGGTGGTGATCAGCAACGATCTGCACGAAGGAAAAGCGCTGGTGAATTTACCTGCGCCATGAACCCAACTCTCAATGAAAACTACCGAACCACTACATCTTCCACTGCGAACCGTGGCCTCAGATGGCGACGCCTTCGCTGCTGGTGGTGCTGCTGCTGTTACTCCTGGACGGGGAGGAACCCGGATTCGGGTCGATATCCAACTCGATTTCCTTCTGCCCGTCAATAAACAATTCCTCTTCAAACCTCGACGTGTTACGTCGTCGCTCTCCGTGGGACCTGAGTGACCCTTCCATGCCACGTTTGACACGCACACGGCTGGCTGAGAAGTTGACCATCTCAGAGAAGCGAACCCGCTTGGCGACAACAACTGCGACAATCAAGACTGTACTGAAAAGTGCCAGCCACACCATGTGACGTGACCACCATCCCACGATATCATCCCAAATGGCCTCGAGCGACCGGATGATGGGGCGCAGCACAGTGAATGCTTCTGTCACTCCCAGCAGCTTCACCAGAACGTAGAGGTCTCGACTGGCCAACAGCTCGGGGTGCGTCTGTGCCTGCAGTGGTGGTGTGTGGGACAGTGGCACGTCGAGAAAGATACAACAGCAACCCCTCGCACCACAGGGCATGTGCAGGTTGCCTGTTGCTGCCCAAGGGCGGCAAGACCCGATCGCCAGAGTGGGCTAAGAAGAGTCTGCGAGTCGAGGACACCAACATACCGTATCGACCAGATTCAGGAAGTTCTGCAGCACAGATGAGCGCTGCGGTTCGTCCAGGAGGATGGCGAAGTCCAGCTGTGCCAAGGGGTGGTGGGTGGGTCCCTTCATGTGAGCCCAATCGACAACACACACACAGAGTCCGCTTGGGGTCAACTCTCAGGGTTAAACGGCTTTGGACGTGTGAGAGCGTACAGACGTGCAATCCCAACAGTCATTTCAATCCGTGACCTGAGACAGAACACAGCAACAAGAAGAGAGCAAAACAAACTGATTCTGGAAGCGTGGCACTGCGACCAGCTTTGGTGACGAGATGACAGGTGAGCGGAAGCATACGTAGACCAGCGTGGCGTTGTTCATCGATGATGTGTTGAACGATGCAGGCCACGTCCAGACACCTTCGTCCGAGTCGTACCACATGCACCCACTGGCAAGGCGGGCGCGGATGGAGGGAGCACACACACCGCCCAGACAGACGGATGCTGGGCACGCCGTGGCAGGCTTCACAACCGCATCCAGGAACTGGACAGATCCGTCCCGCATCACCGACACCAGTTCGCCCATGACGTCTCCGATCGGGGTGCCCAGCACGTGGACACCCACACGCACAAGCTTGTTCACAGAGCACAGCGTCCCGGCACCAGCGGGGCACGTCCCGTTGGCGTGGGGGAGGGAGCACGCCCGTGTCGTGTCTGTGCGGCACAGCACCCCGTCATCCTGGTTGGCGTGGCCCTGATACGACTGGCACAGGCAGTGCAGCCCCGGAACCTTCTCGTTCCGTATCCCGGCGAACGGGTTTGTGCTGTTCGCGGAGGGGTGGCTGCACTTCACAAACCCGGCCTCACACAGCTCGTCGTCCTCGACGGCGTAGCACCCAGACGAGCCGTTGCGCGGTGAGCAGACCCAAGGCCTGCGCCCTGAGAAGGTGGCCCTGCAGGCGCACACATCTGTGGCTGTGGCGGGCACAGGCGTCTGCGTCTCTGGGGGCACCGCGGAGGGGGCCAGCACCTCCACCAGGCTGCCCACGGCGTAGTTGCTCCGCTCTGCGTCGTAGGCAACGTACACATAAGGCGGGCGGCTGACGTACGCACTCGGCACGCCCCGCAGCGCAGTCGCGACAACAGGACGGGGCGCCGCTGGGTCCGCCACGTCCGCCTCCACCAGCACGGGTGGGCGGGGGTGCATGTCGCTCAGCAGCAGCCGTCCAGCCGCTGTCGACAGCGACCAGAAGTACCCGTCAGCAGCCTGTGCGTGTGCGACAGGGTCGATGTGCGTGCCCCACGCACGCGGGTCTGCCACGTCGTAGACAGCGATCCCGCTCGGGGGGGAGGCAACCACATACGCGTGGCTCCCGATCACGACCATCTCGGCGAAGCCGGTGTCTGCCGTGTGCACCTTGAGCAGTGCAGGGCCTGCGTGGCTGGCAATGTCAAACACAGCCAGCTGCTGTGCGGCCCCCCACAGGAGAAAGGCGTCGCGTACCACATGCAGCCCGCTGGCAGCACCGGCAGGCACACCCAGCGTGCCCACAAGTGCCAGCGACGCGTTCTGCACCTGCGCCACGACAAGCACAGTTGTGGCAAGGAACACGTACTTCCCAGACACCGTGCACGCAGCAACGCTCCCACCGGGAAGGTCCAGGTCCACATGTGTGTACGTCGCGACCTGATCACGGAAGTCCACAAGCCACAGCTCGTTGTCGCACCGCAGCACGGCCTGCGTATTGTCGGTGAACATCATGTCGAAGGCGTTGCACTCCCCATACGGCACGCTGTGTGCAGACACAATGCGCGGCGATGCAGCGTCCCCCACGTCAACCACGTAGCTCTGGTGCGGCACGTACACGAACAGCGTGTTGTCGAAGGCATCGCCCTGAAGTGCTGTGAGGCCCAGCACCTTCGCAGCATCCACTGGCCGACCCGTTGCACCGACAGAAGCGTTCACAGCTGTGGGCAGCTGCCATGCCAAGGGCGGTCCTTCCGTTGGGGCCACTGTGGTGGGCGGCGTGGTCGGGGGTGCTGCTGTGGGTGCGACTGTCGGGGGAGATGGTGTTGGTGGTGCTGCTGTCGGGGTGACTGTCAGAGGTGCTGGTGTGGGTGCTGCTGTCGGATGCAGTGTGGGTGGTGCCGCCGTCGGAGGCGCTGGTGTGGGAGGCGGAGGCGTGTACTTCCACACCCACACATCCCCAGCAACAGACACCACACGGCCGTCGGGTGCGAAGTCGATGGAGGTCACACTGCTGGAATGTGGGAAGCTGTACAACTCGTCGCCTGTCTCTGCACTCCAGAGACGTGCTGATTTGTCATCCCCTGCAGTGGCAAGGTACTTCCCGTCATGCGAGTACGCACAGTCAAGGATGGAACTCGTGTGGCCGGTGAGTGTCAATAGCACCTCTCCCGTCCTCGCCACCACCACACTGCCTTGTGAGGACAGAGGTGAATTCTGCGACATCGAGCACGAGTACAGCAACCGTGAGTCATCAGGCGAGAATGCCAAGCCCACGATAAACAAACACCAAGTCCTCCACGTGGCAATGGTTGTACCGTCGATTGTTGAGGTCAGCACCACCGCCAACCGGCTGTCGGAAGTGGTGGTCGCCATGATGGAACCGGTCTTGGAAACGGCAAAAGCATCCGTACTGCCGAACGGTGCAGTGACAGTCAGGTACTGCTCCCCGGATTCGAGATTCCATGCCCGTGCATCTGACCCAGCCCCCAACACATTCTTCCCGTCAGGTGTGAACCCTACGCCTATCACACCGTAGAGGTTCTGCTCGGGGATGGGGGGCATCCAACCCCCTTCATCGAATCTGAAGTTGGAATCAGTCCCTTTGGCCAGATCCCACACACGCAGAACCCGCATGTTAGCACCCGTGGCGATGAGCTTGTCGTCTGGTGAGAAGGCAGCTGCACGCACCGTGCTGTGCATTTTATCGTGCTCATGCACGAAGTGGTGCAGGGTGATGCCATCAGTACTGTCCAAGACCCACACATCTGCGACGCGGTCACCCAACTTCGTCAGACTGCTCCCCAGAGCAATGTACGCACCGGTATGGCTGAAGGTGGCAACGTAGAACGCCGGCAACTGGGGTTCATAGATGTGCATCAAACATTCGGGTGGGTCGTCCGTCTTGCATGGATACAGCGGAGGTGGTGGTGCTGCCGTCGGAGGTGCGGGCGTGAGAGGTGGTGCGTCTGTCGGAGGAAATGGTGTGGATGGCGCTGCCGTCGGAGGCGCGGGTGTCGGCGTGTACTTCCACACCCACACATCCGAAGCTGCAGACACCACACGGCCGTCGGGTCCGAAGTCGATGGAGGTCACACTGCTGGGATGTGGGAAGCTGTACAACTCGTCGCCTGTCTCTGCACTCCAGAGACGTGCTGACGTGTCGTTCCCTGCAGTGGCAAGGTACTTCCCGTCATGCGAGTACGCACAGTCAAGGATGGAACTCGTGTGGCCGGTGAGTCTCAGTAACACCTTCCCCGTCCTCGCCACTACCACGAATGCTTGCGGTACGATATCTGAGCAGGAGTACAGCAACCGTGAGGCATCAGGCGAGAATGCAAAGGCGGGTACATAAGCACACGTGGTCTTCCAGGTGGCAAGGGTCTTACCGTCGATTGTTGAGGTGAGCACCACAGACGAATCGCCGTAGTAATTGTAGGTCACCATGATGGAACCATTGCGGGAAACGCCAAAGGAAGCCAGCTTGTCTGGTGCAGTGACAGTCAGGTACTGCTCCCCGGATTCGAGTTTCCATGCCCGTGCATCGTACCCAGCCCCAAACACATTCTTCCCGTCAGGTGTGAACCCGACACCGAACACACCAAGCTCGTGCTGGTTGGGTATCCCACCACCAGCATCGAAGGTGAAGTTAGAGACAGTCCCTTTGGCCAGATCCCACACACGCAGAACCATCATGTCAGCACCCGTGGCGAGGAGTTTGTCGTCTGGTGAGAAGGCAGCTGCACGCACCGTGCTAGGAGACACATCCTCTTCGTGCGTGAAGTGGTGCAGGGTGGTGCCAGCAGTACTGTCCAACACCCACACATCTGCATCGTCGTTGCCGAACCCTTGCCGCATGCTCCCCAGAGCAATGTACGCACCGTCGTGGCTGAAGGTGGCAACATAGAAGGAGGAACTGGCCTGCCCTTCATGAATATACATCAAGCATTCGGGTGGGTCGTCCGTCTTGCACTGCACTGATGGAGGTGGTGCAACAGTCGGGGGAACTGGTGTGGGGGGTACTGCTGTCGGGGTGACTGTTGGAGGTGCTTGTGTGGGTGCGGCTGTAGGATGCAGTGTGGGCGGTGCTGGAGTCGGGACCGCTGTCGGAGGCGTTGGTGTTGCAGGCGTGTACTTCCACACCCACACATCCCCAGCAACAGACACCACACGGCCGTCGGGTGCGAAGTCGACGGAGGTCACACTTTTGGAATGTGGGAAGCTGTACAACTCGTCGCCTGTCTCTGCACTCCAGAGACGTGCTGATTTGTCGCCCCCAGCAGTGGCAAGGTACTTCCCGTCAGGCGAATATGCACAGTCATAGATGCTTGACGTGTGGCCGGTGAGTGTCAATAACACCTTCCCTGTCATCGCCACCACCACAAATACTTTCGCGACGTTTCCGTTGAGCATGCACGAGTACACCAACCGTGTGTCATCAGGTGAGAATGTAAAGGCACTTGGGACGCACGGTCCCTGCCACGTTGCAAGGGTCGTACCGTTGATTGCTGAGGTCAGCACCATATTTAAGCCACTCGCGACACTGTAGGTCACCATGATGGAACTGCGTCTCGAAACGGCAAAACCAAACATCTTGTCTGGTGCAGTGACAGTCAGGTACTGCTCCCTGGATTCGAGATTCCATGCCCGTGCATCGTACCCAGCCCCCAACACATTCTTCCCGTCAGCGGTAAACCCTACACCTACCACACAACCACCTCTCGATGTGAGTGCGAGACCCAAACCATCGAATGTGAAGTTTGAATCAGTCCCTTTGGCCAGATCCCATACACGCATGTCCACTCGGTCAGCACCCGTGGCAAGGAGTCTGTCGTCTGGTGAGAAGGCAGCTGCACGCACCGTGCTATACATTTGATCGTGCTCATGCACGAAGTGGTACAGGGTGGTGCCATCAGTACTGTTCAACACCCACACATCTGCGACGCGGTCACCCAACTTCATCAGACTGCTCCCCAGAGCAATGTACGCACCGGTATGGCTGAAGGTGGCAACATAGAAGGAGGAACTGAACTGCGGTGATGTGGACAGCTCTTCACGGATGTGCATCAAACATTCGGGTGGGTCGTCCGTCTTGCAGTTGTAGTACTCATCTGACTGACCCAGCTGGAGGAGGGCCAAGCAGAGGAAGGCGTGCAGAAGACGACATCCCTGCATCCCCCGGAATGGGAGTGCAAACACGGGCACACGCAACCATGTATGCGGTGTACTGCCATGCAGGGTGGGGAGGTGTGGCGGTGGAATGCAACAGAGTGTCACCAACACAGATCAACCCGAATGGGAAGTGCAGGAAGTGCAGAGGCAGGGTGTGGGGCAGATCCGCAAGGAACGGGGCGTGTGGGATGTGGGGGTGCTCAGCCAGCTCACCGTTGTGCGGGCCATGCCCTTCCAGAAGCCACCGTGCACATGGCGCGGTGCCGTGACCCTCCCACGCTCTCCTTGCATGAGTTGTACATCCTGCAGACACACACCCTTCACGTGCCACAGCAAGTGGCACACACACCATTCCATAGGATTCATATTGCACTGTTCCAAGGCGTGCTGCGGTGTCCCCCAATGCTGCAGATCACCACACAGGACAATGTGCTTTCTGTGACATAGGCCATACCTCGGGTCGGCTTGACTCAGGCAATGCAAGCCTGAGTTTCCCGACAAAACAAGTCAGGGAAAATGAGGTCGGAAGATATCCGGACGAAACAGCCTTTCTGACCAATGTTTGTTTTCCCTTTTGGTGTTTAGTTTGACACAGTGGCACAGAGCGAAGGCCTCCCATGCCGTGTGCTGCCAGGGGCACCGAGGCTGAAAGAGTCCCCTTGACAACCCCTGGCCCAACGGTAACACAAATGTTGCCAAACCGAGGGTGCGCGGTATATCACCACACCCCCTTGCCGCACATCGCAAAGTGGACCAAGCCATGTGCACGGATAATGAAGGAAAGGGGGGTGCGGCCACCCTCCCACAGATCGAGAAGCCACTGTATAAATCATCGCCATACCCAGGACCCAAGACTATAAGCATTCAGAAAGGCCGGTTGGGGGAGTCCAGACCTGAATAGACAGGGGGGATGAAGGGATGTGCAGGATGGTGTGGTGTGGCACGAGCAGTTCGTGTTGTTCAGGCCCTGTGACAGGGGTGGGCGATTCTTGAGTCGTCGTTGTGTCCGTACACTGCCGACATCGACTGGCTTCTTCATACTGACAAGCAAGGCTTGCGAGGTGTTTATCGTCTCTCTGTTGGATGTAAAAACATGTCAACAAACCGCTCGCCGCACCTGTGTATGGGTGTCCATCGTGTGCTGCCAACATTCTTTTTATCGTGACCTGAGACAGGGTACATCAAAAAAGCGTTGTTCGAAATGCACAGCACCCGTTATCACACTCGTTATGAACACCATTCCACGTCTGACGGAGGCGGTACGAGCGGGGTCGCAATATCTGGTGCAAGGCACAGGAAATTTCCCCAGTTGGGCGACCGAACTACCGAACTATGTATATTCTGGAGCTGCGTTCTTTGATTTGGACGAACAACTGCGAAAAGGGCAGATCCGGGCTACGTTTCGTTGAGCGCACACCCCTGTGTCAAAGGATGCGCAAGCCCCTGTGAAAATGCGTGAAGGTGATCCTTACAAACTTCAGTCGTACAATTTCCTTCGGTTCTTCGTACTTCGCTACGCTTTGTCGATTTTCACTGTTAAAAAAAATGCTGGCTGCTGGTGTGATCGAAGATCGGGCATCGAGGCAGTTCTGAGCCACCTTGTTGGTGAACCAGGGGCCTTCTTCACTTATCTCGGGGAAATCGGTTCTTATCCAGAATTCCCAAACCGCTTCGATCGCATCAATTGTTTTGAATTGTTGAATTCTTGCTTGGGTGGGCATTTTGCCACAGCCCATCGGGCTGGAAGATTCACTGTCCGCCAACGTAGGTACAGCTGATTGCAATCGCAATTTGACACAACAATGTGTCACCGGGTTCCTTCCAGTGTCACCTATTTGAGAACAGCACACACATCCACACTTTCGAACGAATGCCCACGAGACATTAGAGCAGAGACACTTTCGTACAAACTTAGCCCCGCCTCAGATGAAACACTCAGCGCTTGACTTTGTGTCAGGAAAATATCACACTAGCGTCGAGAAAAGAACACACCGGAACAACAACGGCAAAAAAAAACTGTCCCGGCACACATTCACCGTTTCACCAGGCTCAGCAGGCGCCCTTTGCATCAAGATACAGCCTGTTGGCACTGCACCGGACACCAAGAAGAAAGAAGCTCAACGGGAGGGATGCGTGTGGTGCGTACGTGTGACAAGGCAAGAGGACCTGTGTTGTTTCTGATCATGATCGAGCAAGCTCAAAGGAAAAAGAAACACGGGGGGAAAATAAACGCTTTCTGCATCCCCCGCTCCATCACGCACTGGGGGGGCAGGGCGGGGGTGTAGGGCGTGAGGGTGGGAAGTAACAATCAGGAACACAGAGACTCGACCTCCGTTCACTCGGGATGCAGGGTTGTGTCCGAGCTCTGGTGATGTGTTCGGCCTGCTGAGGGGGTCGGGTTTTTGGTGGGAAAGCCAAGCATTGCGCGATCCCTGCCGGAATGCCAGGCCTTGGGGGGGTCCTGAGCAGATAACACAAGGTTCAGAGTGACACACCTCCGCCGTGTTGTACCCAGGGATATTGGTTGGGTGTGGGGAAGCGGGCGTAGTAGTGGTGGTGGTGGTGGTGGTGGTGGTAGTTGCCACCCTGCAGAGAAAGAGAAATGCATTCTCCACTCTAATGACAGGCTAGCATATAGGCGGGCTTCGCTCAGAAGTGCAGAAAAGGGGGCCGCCTCACAATATGTAGGAGACAAGCACAGTTTCGACACAGAGCGAAACCCTCCCACCGGAGCAGATTCCATGTTCGTGAGATTTCTTGATTGAAATGCGCCTCGGCTCATTCATCCAGAACCTGCCGCGCACGGGCAATGTCGGCCAAACTACGATATTTTTTTTGCCAATTTTGGAAGCATACATAATGACCCTTCTCGGATGAGATATAAGGCTACACGGTAACAACCCCCTGGAGGGGGCGGGGGGCGTCCGGTGCCCCCCGCTCAGAAAAACAGAGAAAAAAAGCAGCAGTTTGGCAAAGTGGCACGGTTATATGCCACACCACACAAAGCCCGCCCCACAACCCCCCCCCCCCCCACCGTGCTCCAACAGGTCTGCTTGTTGGACGGATTTTCACCGTGCACAGAGAAGACTTCTCCCACCCACCCCCTCGGGGCCCTGTTTCGGGTTCGTCTGTGCCGCCGTGGGGCCAGACAAACTTGCGCAGAGTTCTTTCTTTTTCTGGCGTCTCGCACAGAGAATATCGACCTACCCCCCACCCCCCCCGAACTCCCCCCCACCCCATCACCTTCCCTTCCCACGCATAGCATACGCCGGTTACACGGCAAGGGCTTGGTGGGGGAGTGACGCAGCATGAGTCGTAGGACCTGGCGGCCTACAGGGAGAAGAATGCTTACGAACTCGGGACGGAACACAGCTTCGCGTTGCCATATTCGGTTCTCGGGGATGGAGGGTCGGCACGCAGCCCGCAGAAGGGTCTGTGATATTCTGCCTGCGCAGACAACCAGGACCGGGCAGGTTTTTGGGTGAGGTGGGGCGGGTGGGGGGGGGCATGGGAGCGAGATGGGCCCGTGAGGGGGCCACGAACCACATCATCCCCAATAACCATAACAAAGCGTGCAGGATGAGGAACCAGATGTTGCACGGTCGCGGTGCAAGAGGATAGCGATGACGGAGACATAACAAGAGACGGATGGGGCATCGGAGGCAGGCTGGGGGGAATGGGTGCGGCGCACCCGTCAAGGGTGGAGGGGGTGCGATCGTTGGAAATGACGGTCAGACGAGTCGCCTTCTTCATTTCGTATTACGTGTCGGCAACCCTGAACTATATATAGTCATGGCGGCTCGCCGATCATTCAACCATTTCGGTTGCAGCACGGAGGACACCAGGGGAGGACCATGCAAGATCCACTGTCACACGCAAGAACTCGACAGCTTCCTTGGCTGCGACTCTGACCACTGCGTGATAATCTCTTTGTCTTCATTGAACGCTGCACACACGAATCTGCGCAGGACGCAATGCTGATTGAGTGAGACAAACACAACAACGAAAGGGGGAAAGGTATTGTAGGGTGGGTGCCGTCAGGTTTCCAATGGCACTGCGTGTATGCAACAAGAGCATTGCAAAGCGCGGGTGTCACTGGGCAGGCGTGAGGCTAGGACACACACCCTTCAGCCCCATGGCAAGATGCACGACTCTGCCCTTGTGGCTCCTTCATCCCCCAACTCACACGCGCAAGAGACACGCCCATATTCGTGTGACTTTGGTCTTTCCGCGAACGAATGAATCAAGGCACAGTCGCTGCGGAAACACGGTGTCACCATATCTGGAGGCAGAACAACAAGATATAAACGGAAGGGGGTCAAGGCCGCAAAGGCCCAGATTCGTTCAAATGGTTCAAAAAACTGTGGGGTGCAAATCTGGATGAATAAAACGACGGACACCCACACCTGCGTGGCAAGGCTCTGCAAAGATTCATGGCTTCCTGCGCTGTGAGCGCACCTCTCAACGAAGAGCGGCCACGCAAATTGTAAACCCCCCTGCCCCGAGGAGAGCATTCGTCGAGAGGATGCAGAGTCGAACTGCAGGGAGATCAGCATGGAGCCCGCTTCTCCGCAACTGCTGCCCGACTCTGAACAACAACAAAAAGATTATGATTCTTTGTCCGAAACACTACATCTTCCACTGCAAACCATGCCATCAGATGGCCATGGGTTCGCTGCTGGTGGTGCTGCTGCTGCTCGCACTCCTAGACAGGGGAGAGGAAACCGGATTCGGGTCGAGACCCAACTCGAACTCATTGTACTCGTCGATAAAGCACTCTTGGTCGTCGAACCCCGACATGCCACGCCGGCGCGCTCCGTGGGGCCTGAGTGACCCTTCCATGCCACGTTTGATTCGCCCACGACTGGCTGAGAAGTTGACCAGCCCAGAGAAGCGAACCCGCTTGGCGACAACCACTGCTGCGACAATCAAGACTGTACCAGAGAACAGGGCCACCCACACCATGTGGCGTGACCACCATCCCACGATATCATCCCATATGACCTCGAGCGACCGGATGATGGGGCGCAGCACAGTGAATGCTTCTGTCACTCCCAGCAGCTTCACCAGAACGTAGAGGTCTCGACTGGCCAACAGCTCGGGGTGCGTCTGTGCCTGCAGTGGTGGTGTGTGGGACAGTGGCACGTCGCGAAAGATACAACAGCAACCGGTCGTCGAAGAGTCTGCGAGTCGAGGACACCAACATACCGTATCGACCAGATTCAGGAAGTTCTGCAGCACGGATGAGCGCTGCGGTTCGTCCAGGAGGATGGCGAAGTCCAGCTGTGCCAAGGGGTGGTGGGTGGGTCCCTTCGTGTGAGCCCAATCGACAACACACACACAGAGTCCGCTTGGGGTCAACTCTCAGGGTTGAAGGTTTGAACGTGTGAGAGCGTACAGACGTGCAATCCCAACAGTCATTTCAATCCGTGACCTGAGACAGAACACATCAACAAGAAGAGAGCAAAACAAACTGATTCTGGAAGCGTGGCACTGAGACCAGCTTTGGTGAACGGGATGACAGGTGAGCGGAAGCATACGTAGACCAGCGTGGCGTTGTTCATCGATGATGTGTTGAACGATGCAGGCCACGTCCAGACACCCTCATCCGAGTCGTACCACATGCACCCACTGGCAAGGCGGGCGTGGATGGAGGGATCACACACACCGCCCGGACAGACGGATGCTGGGCACGCCGTGGCAGGCTTCACAACTGCATTCAGTAACTGGACAGATCCGTCCCGCATCACCGACACCAGTTCGCCCATGACGTCTCCGATCGGGGTGCCCAGCACGTGGACACCCACACGCACAAGCTTGTTCACAGAGCACGGCGTCCCGGCACCAGCGGGGCACGTCCCGTTGGCGTGGGGGAGGGAGCACGCCCGTGTCGTGTCTGTGCGGCACAGCACCCCGTCATCCTGGTTGGCGTGGCCCTGATACGACTGGCACAGGCAGTGCAGCCCCGGAACCTTCTCGTTCCGTATCCCGGCGAAGGGGTTTGTGCTGTTCGCGGAGGGGTGGCTGCACTTCACAAACCCGGCCTCACACAGCTCGTCGTCCTCGACGGCGTAGCACCCAGACGAGCCGTTGCGCGGTGAGCAGACCCAAGGCCTGCGCCCTGAGAAGGTGGCCCTGCAGGCGCACACATCTGTGGCTGCGGCGGGCACAGGCGTCTGCGTCTCTGGGGGCACCGCGGAGGGGGCCAGCACCTCCACCAGGCTGCCCACGGCGTAGTTGCTCCGCTCTGCGTCGTAGGCAACGTACACATAAGGCGGGCGGCTGACGTACGCACTCGGCACGCCCCGCAGCGCAGTCGCGACAACAGGACGGGGCGCCGCTGGGTCCGCCACGTCCGCCTCCACCAGCACGGGTGGGCGGGGGTGCATGTCGCTCAGCAGCAGCCGTCCAGCCGCTGTCGACAGCGACCAGAAGTACCCGTCAGCAGCCTGTGCGTGTGCGACAGGGTCGATGTGCGTGCCCCACGCACGCGGGTCTGCCACGTCGTAGACAGCGATCCCGCTCGGGGGGGAGGCAACCACATACGCGTGGCTCCCGATCACGACCATCTCGGCGAAGCCGGTGTCTGCCGTGTGCACCTTGAGCAGTGCAGGGCCTGCGTGGCTGGCAATGTCAAACACAGCCAGCTGCTGTGCGGCCCCCCACAGGAGAAAGGCGTCGCGTACCACATGCAGCCCGCTGGCAGCACCGGCAGGCACACCCAGCGTGCCCACAAGTGCCAGCGACGCGCTCCGCACCTGCGCCACGACAAGCACAGTTGTGGCAATGAACACGTACTTCCCAGACACCGTGCACGCAGCAACGCTTCCACCGGGAAGGTCCAGGTTCACATGTGTGTACGTCGCGACCTGATCACGGAAGTCCACAAGCCACAGCTCGTTGTCGCACCGCAGCACGGCCTGCGTATTCTCGGTGAACATCATGTCGAAGGCGTTGCACTCCCCATACGGCACGCTGTGTGCAGACACAATGCGCGGCGATGCAGCGTCCCCCACGTCAACCACGTAGCTCTGGTGCGGCACGTACACGAACAGCGTGTTGTCGAAGGCATCGCCCTGAAGTGCTGTGAGGCCCAGCACCTTCGCAGCATCCACTGGCCGACCCGTTGCACCGACAGAAGCATTCACAGCTGCGGGCAGCTGCCATGCCAAGGGCGGTCCTTCCGTTGGGGCCACTGTGGTGGGCGGCGTGGTCGGGGGTGCTGCTGTGGGTGCAACTGTCGGGGGAGATGGTGTTGGTGGGAGTGCTGTCGGAGGTGTCGGTGTGGGAGGTGTTGCTGTGGGTCCGACTGTAGGTGGCACTCCTGTCGTTGTCGGAGTGACTGTCGGGGGTGTCGGTGTGGGTGCTGCTGTCGGATGCTGTGTCGGTGCGACCGTCGGAGGAAATGATGTTGGTGGGAATCCTGTCGGAGTCACTGTCAGGGGTGTGGGTGGCGCGACTGTCGGGGGTGCTGGTGTCGGTGGTGCTGCTGTCGGATGCAGTGTGGGTGGTGCTGGAGTCGGGACTGCTGTCGGAGGTGCTGGTGTGGGAGGTGGAGGCGTGTACTTCCACACCCACACATCCCCAGCAACAGACACCACACGGCCGTCGGGTGCGAAGTCGATGGATGAAACACTCCTTGGATGTGGGAAGCTGTACAACTGCTCGCCTGTCTCTGCACTCCAGATACGTGCTGATTTGTCGGTCCCTGCAGTGGCAAGGTACTTCCCATCATGCGAGTACGCACAGTCACGGATGGAACTCGTGTGGCCGGTGAGGGTCAATAGCACCTCTCCCGTCATCGGCGCCACTACGAAGGCTAGTGATGTATGGCCTCCGCACGAGTACAGCAACCGTGAGGCATCAGGCGAGAATGCAAATGCATAGATCATCCAACACGTGGTCTTCCACGTGGCAAGGGTCTTACCGTCGACTGTTGAGGTGAGCACCACAGACGAATCGCCGTAGTAATTGTAGGTCACCATGATGGAACCATTGCGGGAAACGCCAAAGGAAGCCAGCTTGTCTGGTGCAGTGACAGTCAGGTACTGCTCCCCGGATTCGAGTTTCCATGCCCGTGCATCGTACCCAGCCCCAAACACATTCTTCCCGTCAGGTGTGAACCCGACACCGAACACACCAAGCTCGTGTTGGTTGGGTATCCCACCACCAGCATCGAAGGTGAAGTTAGACACAGTCCCTTTGGCCAGATCCCACACACGCAGAACCATCATGTCAGCACCCGTGGCGAGGAGTTTGTCGTCTGGTGAGAACACAGCCGCACGCACTATGCTGTGGGAATAATCCTCTTCGTGCGCGAAGTGGTGCAGGGTGGTGCCAGCAGTACTGTCCAACACCCACACATCGCCGACGTCCTTGCCGAACCCTTGCCGCATGCTCCCCAGAGCAACATACGCACCGGTATGGCTGAAGGTGGCAACATTGAAAGTTGAGGTGATCTGCCCTTCATGAATATACATCAAACATTCGGGTGGGTCGTCCGTCTTGCACTCATGTGACTGGCCCAGCTGGAGGAGGGCCAAGCAGAGGAAGGCGTGCAGAAGACGACATCCCTGCATCCCCCGGAATGGGAGTGCAAACACGGGCACACGCAACCATGTATGCGGTGTTCTGCCATACAGGGTGGGGTGGTGTGGCGGTGGAATGCAACAGAGTGTCACCAACAGAGATCAACCCGAATGGGAAGTGCAGGAAGTGCAGAGGCAGGGTGTGGGGCGGATCCGCAAGGAACGGGGCGTGTGGGATGTGGGGGTGCTCAGCCAGCTCACCGTTGTGCGGGCCATGCCCTTCCAGAAGCCACCGTGCACATGGCGCGGTGCCGTGACCCTCCCACGCTCTCCTTGCATGCGTTGTACATCCTGCAGACACACACCCTTCACGTGCCACAGCAAGTGGCACACACACCATTCCATAGGATTCATATCGCACTGTTCCAAGGCGTGCTGCGGTGTCCCTCAATGCTGCAGATCACCACACAGGACAATGTGCTGGCATCCCACCGAGGCCGAAAGAGGCCGAGGCCCCATCGACAGCCTCCGACCCAATGTGCACAACTGTGTGGGTGCATGTCCGTCACCCGCACACCCTCTGACACCCCTATCGCCCCCCTCCCCATCGCCCAGGGCGATATCCTAACTCTCGACCCAACGACCCACCGGATATCCAAGCCGACGCATGTCGCGCGGAGGGCGCCGTGGTAGGGCGGCAAGGAGAAGCAAACTTGGGACGGAACACAGCCTCGCGTTGCCATGATATTCGGTTCTCGGCGATGAAGGGTCGGCACGCAGCCCTCAGAAGGGTTGATGATTTTCTGCCTGCGCGGACAACCAGGACCGGGCACGGGGCTTGGGGTGCGGGGAGTCGAAGGTAGAGTGATTGTTCCACGGTATTATTGGAGGAGGTTGGTGGGGGGGGTAGGGGCGGGCACGGGAGTGAGGGGCCACGAGAGGGGAGCACGAAGCACACCATCCCCAATAACCATAACAAAGCGTGCAGGATGAGGAACCAGATGTTGCACGGTTGGAGGATAGCGATGACGGAGACATGAGAAAGAGGGTGGGGGGGGGGGGGGTGAAAGAAACACGCACGGTGGACCCCCACCCCCTGGAGCGGGGGTCAGAGCGGGGGTCTGCCGGGAGTCTGCACTGCCTATTTTTGAATCCCCCATACGACTCTGACCCCCGATCTCGGGGGTGGTCAGACCCCCGCTTTCCCGACCTCCCAAAAGGGTCTACCCCGACGTGCGGGAGACCACCGTGCGTGACGGGGTTATCGGGATGACGACCAGACTGTGTGACGTACACACACACAATGTTACGATATGGTGGTTGTTCTCACGAGAGGGGGTTCTTTTGTTTTGGGGGAGGGGGCTGATGACTGTTGAAGGCCCATTGGAGTGTGCCTTCGTCGATTATGAAGCTAAAGCTAGTCGACCGCTACCCCCTCTCGCAGTCGTACTCGGTTGGAGGGAATCAACGGCCTTTGCAGGACAGCCTTTGTTGGAACGCAGACCCCACTCTTTGTGTACACCACTCCCCGGTCTGATGAAGTGGTGTGAGTGGGGACGCACGATCCAGCTAAAGGCACAGAAAGTTTCCCCAGTTGCCTACGCCGAACTAACAAATAAAAATCACAGGGAGCTTCCTCCGAGGGCACAGCAGACAGGTGTGGGCCCTACGCCTTGCCTTTTGCCGGCAACTGGGGGATGCCACACCCCACCTCCTCTTGCATCGGGGCTGTGTCGCTGCTGTGCTGCTGCTGCCCCGCCACACCTAGCACCCGAGGATCCCCCCGATGCGTCTCTCATCCTCCGAGGGCACAGCTCACACTGAGAATTGAGTGAGACGGACACAAAAGGGAAAGGGGTGAAGGTATCACAGGATGGGGTGCTGCGGGTATGCAACAAGAGAATTGCAAAGCGCCAGGGGGTCAAGACCGCAAATGCCCAGGTTCATTCAAATGGTTCAAAATACGGTGTGGTGCAAAACTGAATGGATGAAAAGAACCTAGCATCAGGCGACCGCAGTAACACGCGCTGCGCCTGCGTGGCGATGCTCAGCAAAGAGGCGCAGGTAGGGAAGCAGGTAGGGACAAGCGCCATCCTGGTTACCTGTGGAGCACAACTCGCAAAGAAAAATGTGCCCGCAAATTGTGGATCACCCCGAGAGCATATCCTCCAGGAGGACCAGACTGAGGGGGCAGGGAGCTGTCTGTCAGGGCGGGAGCCTGCTTCCTCCCAAACAGCTGCCCGACTCAGAAAAACAACAACAAAAAAAACAAAACTTGGGGCGGTGTCTCGCTCATCCGGATCAGGACTCAGGCTGTCTCGATTGTCAGCGCCGCCAACTCGATTCAATGTCCAATGGTGCGGAGGCTCGCGAACACTTCACACCCGGTAGGCTGTGACGGTACTCAGCGTTGGAAGAACATTCATTCAGAAGGGTGCACTCCCCACCTCACAGACATCTAAATGCTGGCAGCCAGGAAGCCATCTCGAAGGGCAAGGCGAGAGGAGAAGGAGTGCTTGTAGTCTTGTTTCTCACGTCCTGACAAGCACGACCAGGACGAACACCACGGGAAATGACTCTGAATACCACCTCGGTTCAACCCGACTGTGCCCTCAGACGGCGATGGCTTCGCTGCTGCTGCTACTGGTGCTGCCAACACTCCTGGGCGTGGGGGAGGAAACCGGATTCGGGTCGAGATCCAACACCAGTTCATAATCCTCGTCGATAAAGACTTCCTTCTGGTCGAACCTCGAGACGCGACGCCGGCGCTGTCCGTGGGACCTGAAAGACCCTTCCATACCACGTTTCACATTCACACGACTGGCTGAGAAGTTGACCATCCCAGAGAAGCGAACCCGCTTGGCGACAACCACTGCTGCGACAATCAAGACTGCCCCAGAGAAAAGGGCCAGCCACACCATGTGGCGTGACCACCATCCCACGATATCGTCCCATATGACCTCGAGCGACCGGATGATGGGGCGCAGCACAGTGAATGCTTCTGTCACTCCCAGCAGCTTCACCAGAACGTAGAGGTCTCGACTGGCCAACAGCTCGGGGTGCGTCTGTGCCTGCAGTGGTGGTGTGTGGGACAGTGGCACGTCGCGAAAGATACAACAGCAACCCCTCGCACAAAGGGCGGCAAGACCCGATCGCCAGAGTGGACTAAGAAGAGTCTGCGAGTCGAGGACACCAACATACCGTATCGACCAGATTCAGGAAGTTCTGCAGCACGGATGAGCGCTGCGGTTCGTCCAGGAGGATGGCGAAGTCCAGCTGTGCCAAGGGGTGGTGGGTGGGTCCCTTCGTGTGAGCCAATCGACAACACACACACAGAGTCCGCTTGGGGTCAACTCTCATGGTTGAACGGCTTTGAACGTGTGAGAGCGTACAGACGTGCAATCCCAACAGTCATTTCAATCCGTGACCTGAGACAGAACACGGCAACAAGAAGAGAGCAAAACAAACTGATTCTGGAAGCATGGCACTGAGACCAGCTTTGGTGACGAGATGACAGGTGAGCGAAAGCATACGTAGACCAGCGTGGCGTTGTTCATCGATGATGTGTTGAACGATGCAGGCCACGTCCAGGCCCCTTCAAGCGAGTCGTACCACATGCACCCACTGGCAAGGCGGGCGTGGATGGAGGGAGCACACACACCGCCCGGACAGACGGATGCTGGGCACGCCGTGGCAGGCTTCACAGCCGCATTCAGTAACTGGAAAGATCGGTCCTGCATCACCGACACCAGTTCGCCCATGACGTCCCCGATCCGAGTGCCCAGCACGTGGACACCCACACGCACAAGCTTGTTCACAGAGCACAGCGTCCCGGCACCAGCGGGGCACGTCCCGTTGGCGTTGGGGAGGGAGCACGCCCGTGTCGTGTCTGTGCGGCACAGCACCCCGTCATCTTGGTTGGCGTGGCCCTGATACGACTGGCACAGGCAGTGCAGCCCCGGAACCTTCTCGTTCCGTATCCCGGCGAACGGGTTTGTGCTGTTCGCGGAGGGGTGGCTGCACTTCACAAACCCGGCCTCACACAGCTCGTCGTCCTCGACGGCGTAGCAACCAGACGAGCTGTTGCGCGGTGAGCAGACCCAAGGCCTGCGCCCTGAGAAGGTGGCCCTGCAGGCGCACACATCTGTGGCTGTGGCGGGCACAGGCGTCTGCGTCTCTGGGGGCACCGCGGAGGGGGCCAGCACCTCCACCAGGCTGCCCACGGCGTAGTTGCTCCGCTCTGCGTCGTAGGCAACGTACACATAAGGCGGGCGGCTGACGTACGCACTCGGCACGCCCCGCAGCGCAGTCGCGACAACAGGACGGGGTGCCGCTGGGTCCGCCACGTCCGCCTCCACCAGCACGGGTGGGCGGGGGTGCATGTCGCTCAGCAGCAGCCGTCCAGCCGCTGTCGACAGCGACCAGAAGTACCCGTCAGCAGCCTGTGCGTGTGCGACAGGGTCGATGTGCGTGCCCCACGCACGCGGGTCTGCCACGTCGTAGACAGCGATCCCGCTCGGGGGGGAGGCAACCACATACGCGTGGCTCCCGATCACGACCATCTCGGCGAAGCCGGTGTCTGCCGTGTGCACCTTGAGCAGTGCAGGGCCTGCGTGGCTGGCAATGTCAAACACAGCCAGCTGCTGTGCGGCCCCCCACAGGAGAAAGGCGTCGCGTACCACATGCAGCCCGCTGGCAGCACCGGCAGGCACACCCAGCGTGCCCACAAGTGCCAGCGACGCGTTCTGCACCTGCGCCACGACAAGCACAGTTGTGGCAATGAACACGTACTTCCCAGACACCGTGCACGCAGCAACGCTTCCACCGGGAAGGTCCAGGTTCACATGTGTGTACGTCGCGACCTGATCACGGAAGTCCACAAGCCACAGCTCGTTGTCGCACCGCAGCACGGCCTGCGTATTCTCGGTGAACATCATGTCGAAGGCGTTGCACTCCCCATACGGCACGCTGTGTGCAGACACAATGCGCGGCGATGCAGCGTCCCCCACGTCAACCACGTAGCTCTGGTGCGGCACGTACACGAACAGCGTGTTGTCGAAGGCATCGCCCTGAAGTGCTGTGAGGCCCAGCACCTTCGCAGCATCCACTGGCCGACCCGTTGCACCGACAGAAGCATTCACAGCTGCGGGCAGCTGCCATGCCAAGGGCGGTCCTTCCGTTGGGGCCACTGTGGTGGGCGGCAGGATCAGAGGCGTTGCTGTGGGTGCGACTGTCGGATGCTGTGTCGGTGGTGCAACTGTCGGGGGAACTGGTGTTGGTGGGAGTGCTGTGGGAGGTGTCGGTGTGGGTGCGACTGTCGGAGGTGCTGGTGTTGGTGGCGCTGCTGTCGGAGTGACTGTCGGGGGCACTGGTGTTGGTGGTGCTGCTGTCGGAGGTGCCGGTGTGGAAGCTGCTGTCGAATCCTGTGTCGGTGGTGCGACCGTCTGAGGAAGTGGTGTTGGTGGGACTGCTGTCGGAGTTACAGTCAGGGGCGTTGGTGTGGGTGGCGCGACTGTCGGAGGAAATGGCGTGGGTGGTGCTGGGGTCGGGACGGCTGTCGGAGGTGCCGGTGTGCGAGGTGGGGGCGGGTACTTCCACACCCGCACATCTTCACCAACAGACACCACACGGCCGTCAGGTGCGAAATCGATGGAGGTCACCATGTTGGGATGTGGATAGCTGTACAACTCTTCGCCTGTCTCTGCACTCCAGAGACGCGCTGCAAAGTCTTCTCCTGCAGTGGCAAGGTACTTCCCGTCAGGCGAGTACGCACAGTCACGGATATTATGACCCTCATGGCCGTAGGATGACAATAACACCTCACCCGTCATCGGTACCGATACGACTACTCGTGAATCACTTGAGAACGACTCAATCCTGCAGGAGTACAACAGCCGTGACTCATCGGGTGAGAAGGCAAAGGCGTAGATCTTCGCACACGTGGACTTCCACGTTGCAAGGGTAGAACCATCAATTGTTGAGGTCAGCACCACAGTCTCACCGTAGGAGGCTGCCAATATGGAACCATTGCGGGACATGCCAAAAGACGTGATTCTGCCTGGTGCCATGCTGACAGGGGTGTAGTACTCGCCGGATTCGATATTCCAGGCCCATATTTGGGCACGATACCAAGCCCCAAACACATTCTTCCCGTCAGGTGTGAACCCTACATCCAGCATGTGAATATCCCGGCTGATTTCCCCATCAGAGACGGGGAAGGTAGAGACAGTCTCTTTGGCCAGATCCCACACACGCACAGCCTTCCTGTTACCTACTGTGGCGAGGAGTTTGTCGTCTGGTGAGAAGGCAGCTGCACGCACCACGTCGGTCGAATACTGCCCCTCATGCCAGAAATGGTGCAGGGTGGTGCCATTAGCACTGTCCAGCACCCACAGATCTGGAATGTCATCAAGGTTGGGTGAAATATACCGCATATTCCCCAGAGCAATGTACGCACCGGTATGGCTGAAGGTGGCAACCCGAAAAGGTGCAGCGAACCGTGTTCCTTCTCCAGGTATGTACATCAGACATTCGGGTGGGTCGTCCGTCTTGCATTTGTACTCATGTGACTGGCCCAGCTGGAGGAGGGCCAAGCAGAGGAAGGCGTGAAGAAGACGACATCCCTGCATCCCCCGGAATGGGAGTGCAAACACGGGCACACGCAACCATGTATGCGGTGTTCTGCCATGCAGGGTGGGGTGGTGTGGGGGTGGAATGCAACAGAGTGTCACCAACACAGATCAACACGAATGGGAAGTGCAGGAAGTGCAGAGGCAGGGTGTGGGGCGGATCCGCAAGGAACGGGGCGTGTGGGATGTGGGGGTGCTCAGCCAGCTCACCGTTGTGCGGGCCATGCCCTTCCAGAAGCCACCGTGCACATGGCGCGGTGCCGTGACCCTCCCACGCTCTCCTTGCATGCGTTGTACATCCTGTCAGACACACACCCTTGTTTATCCCGTCAGGCACACACACCATTCCATAGGATTCATATCGCACTGTTCCAAGGCGTGCTGCGGTGTCAGGACAAGGCTGAAAGAGGCCGAGGCCGCATCGACAGCCTCCGACCCAATGTGCACAACTGTTGCCAAACTGAGGGTGAATGGGTTACCCCCCCCCCCCCACCACCACCACCCCCGCCAACGCCCCTTTGTATAGATTGTAGGGCACGAGCAAACTGGCAAGCCTGCTGGTGACAATATACCTAGAGGGAAGAAAGCAAAACAAAATGGAAACAAAAGAAAGCGCGGGGGGCCTTGTGTGCGTTGTGTTGTGGGGGGTCGGGGGCGGAAATACAGTACACTGCACCCCTCGCTCTGATGAACGTCGTAGCCTCGAGAGAGGCAACACCTGTTTGCTTTTGGATGTCGACAACACCAACCTAGGCGTAGTATGTCCCAATGACCCCCATCTCCTGCAAGCATAAAGGGGCAGTCTTCAACAGCATATTTGATATCGTGATGAGTCACTTTGTTACCACGCCTGTCATAATTTTTTTTGGTGTCGACCCACCTGATTTTCGCGTGAAATGCAGGCGCTACTCCCAACCGAGCTGGCTGATAACCTTCTCAGAGATGAGTCTGGGTGACAGCTTGATCCAACATCGGGTGGAACATTCACTCGAGGGACATCATACACACGAGCACCCCTCCACTGAACGGGAGGGGGGGGGGGGGAAGTGGGGTGATCGTCGAAAGTGAAGGTCGGACAAGTCGCCCGACGCCCTCTAGCTAGTTGGGCGATTTCGAACCCTTTTTTTTGCAGTCACTACACCTGTACACAGCGGGTGCGGCAGGCGGAGGGTGGCTGGGGTGGGGAGGGCTAAGTGGACAAGCAAGGGCAAGCAAAAATATCTCCGGGACACAAGTACAACCTGGCCGAAGGGACGCACTCATATTGTTTTTACCACAGCTAGGATACTCTGCCAAGTGCCAACGAGATCAGCAGGGGCAGCAGGCCTGCAGCAGGCTTGCGGCGAGTGTCAACTAACAAAGCTCGCAAACCCCGCGGGAGCGAGAGGGTTTGCAGAGAGTTGTTGATGCTCACAAAGGGGCATTCTCTGGCGCTTTCGCCTGACAAGCGAGCACAGTGGTTCCCTTCGACGCGTTGTGCCCACTGAAATGGTGAAGTGCACGGAACACGTTTTGGTTGATTTGGCTGTGGGGTGTGGCGCGATTTTATTCGTTCCTTTCGCGACGTTCGCTACGGTTTGGCGTAACTCGTCAATGATGGGTTGACTTGGTTTGCCCATCACCACCCCTGACAGGCCAGAATGTCGTGTGCATCAGTGGATCGTGGGGCTCGAGGGACTCTGTGCTGAACACCCAACGACAGCGAATAAACTTGACTTGGTACAAAAGAGAAAGGACAAGACACTTTGTGTAGGTGCTTTGCCGGCCACAGCTTCAAACCGCACCCCCCGGGACTGGGGCGGGGTTGCGGGGATGTCGCAATAAAGCGACACCCGTCAAAAGGCAATCGGGTGCAGTGCAGGGATCGGGTATATGCCACCGAGAAAGGCAGAACCTCACACGACCTCACGCGGAGAGGGGCGCGCAGGCATCATGTTGCGCAGCCATTCTACTGTTGGGTCGCCGGGCTCTTTGCACAATAGACAAGCCGCCCCCTCCCGTGAGTGCCCGAGACTGAGTGAGGAGCCCTAAAAATACAAATGGTGCCTGGTTGTATCGACTCCACGCCCACCCCCTGGCGGCCAACAGAATACCTACAGCCAGCCTGCAGGGGTTGGAAAATACCAGCGGACAAACCGGCTCAAGGGGGGTTACAACCGGGGATTTTTATCATCGCGAAGAGGGCGATTGACGTGCAAAACAAACAAAAAGGGCAGCAGGAAAAGAAAGGCCACGCGCCTGCCTACCTTGGGGGGTGGGGGGCGGGGGGGGTGGCGGTGACAGTGGGAGTGGAGAGGCGGTGGCGGCGTGGAAGCATATTGGATATTCACCAACGGAGAAGAGGCTAGAATTACCACCCCGTCCGGGCACCACCCCAAACCCGTCGCCCTCCGCCCGAACGAACATCTCTCAGCTACGAGAGGGCGTGTTGGGAAAGGAGAGCGTGACGGGTAGGGCGGGGGGGGGGGGGGGGGGGGGTAGGGGGGGTCATATGTGCGAGTAAAATGGAAAATTTTGAGATGCCCCAATCGGACCCCCCAGCATGGTATCGAGGCTAAAAAGTCACCCATATCGCCCCAGAAACACCCCCCAGGGCATCCCACAGCCTGGACGACCCTCTCTGGGTCGCTCAGATGTGATCCGGAAAAATGTGGCCCTGAGTGGTACCTGGGCCCCATTCTGGGGTGGCTAGGACACGTACCGTCATATTTTTCCTGGTGAGAACACGCTTGCTGCATGCCTCTGTGATGGAGGGGACTGACTGGGAGGTGTGGATGGTGAAAGAGGGGTCAATCGCGCGATTCTCCGAGATCCTGAATAACGCCAGCCCTCCTCACCTGCTGTAATGGGCACTCCCTCCTGGCTACTGATTTGAGGCTCGTGAGAGGGTCTCCTTCGTCGCTCGACCTTATTGCTGCAGCTGGAGAATCATGTGCCTTGCACGCAGCATCTTCGGCTGCCTGTATCCTCTTGGGAACACACATCCATCTCTTCCTGTCTCAGGACGAGGGGGACATTGTTATCAGACCCTGCTGATTGTGCTGGCACGGCACCATGGCTGCAGTAGAGGTTTTCAGTGGGCTACTGTAGCCCGGATCATACGAGAGTGGACCCCTTGACAAAATTGTTGGTCACAGGCATCAGGGAAACATCATCGGGGACGTTTTTGAATGTGCTCTGATACACGCATGAGGAAGTATCGAGATGGCACTTGATTTTGTGGGTGGTGGCAGCCAGCGGCCGGGGTTGTGGCAGCCTGCAGGCAGGCTGCCAACAGAGTTGTAGCAGAAGATGGCACCGACCGCAACAATCGGACTTCTCTGACAGTTCCTCTCCAATATGTGTAATCTGCGTTGATTTCTCACCTGCCTACTCCCCTGGGGACACATCCATTGCAGGAATGTGTTGGTTGTGGTAGTGGCAAAAGTGCCCACAGGTACCACTCATGGCCACTTTTTTCACATCACGCAATAAAGGCGACAAATCATGGACAAATGTCAAAATTTTGCAGATGCAACGCATATGGGACCCTCTGGGGGTGTTGTAGTGTGTAACGGTACACAGAAGTTCGATTTTCGGCATTGTTGAAATTTTCCATTTTACTCGCTTTTTAAAGAGGCATATGACCCCCCCTAGGGCAGTGGTGGCAGCGTACGGCCGTACGGTACGCGTACGCGTACGCCGTACGCACTTTCTGAAAATCACGCTGCGTACGCGTACGCAGATTTTGCGTACGGCTGGTATTCCAGGTCTCTCAGCACACAGTAGGCCACCCAGCGGGTGGCTGGGCCCTGGCCTTTGCTCTTGCCTTTCACAGATGGTTGCTTGCCGCGCACGTGGCGAATAACTCGCAACACCTGCAAGTACACCCGCAAGCATGCTGCAAAAGGTACCACTTCCGACTGGAAGGCTCGAAGGCTGCCCCTGGTACACCTGAGTTCGACTGTCGGATTTGGTGTGCGGCCACGGCCGTCTCCTGTGCTCCATAGACTGCCGTACGCAGCGCCGTACGCGTACGCGTACGCCGTACGCACTTTTTGAAAATCACGCTGCGTACGCGTACGCAGCCACCACTGCCCTAGGCATACTTGTACCCCCATATGGGGAAGGCCAAAAATATGGGGAAAATATGGGGGGAATATGGGGGGTTTTTCAAGTCCTGTTCCCCCATATTTCCCCCATATGGGGGATATATGGGGGAAAACCCAGGGGTTCCTCAGGTGGAAGCAGTCAGCAAACAGTTCTCTTCGTTCTACTTTTCACAGGGTGTGAAGTCAGCCACTGACAGGGGACGTCTAGCACCTTGCAGTGCCATCTCACCTCGTCGCTTTCTGCAGAGAGGAAACGCCCGGCTGAAGTGCTCGAGTCAGACCACAAAAGGTGCTGTGAGAGTGCCGACCGCCACTTTCTTCAAGTCTGAGTAGCGGTCATCAGAGCATGCTGACCAGTAGTCCTGTCTTTGCTGGCAGAACAGTTGCGTCCTGCAGCCAGTCCTTGTACTGGCCTTCACAGGTCTCATTCCACCCGGCAGATGCAGCTTGAACATGTCAAGCTGCCTGGTGACGAGCGTCGACTCCGACTTTTCGGCGCTCGGAGCGGTCAAAAGCGGCGGAAGCGCCTGACACCCCAGAATGCACTGCTTGTGAATTCCCTTGTCTGATTAAGGATCCCAGGGGGCAGTTCGCAATCGCAAACACACCAGAGGAGGAGGACAGCGAGTGTGAGAGTGACGTGCCGGACAGGACTTCAAAACACAGGAGTGTGTGTTGTGAGGAGCTGTTAACCCTGAACGCGCTATGTGTGTCTGTGCGTATGTGTCCACCACCGCTGCCGCTGTCACTGCGGTGCCCCGCCAAACCGGGAAGCGTTTGCTCTCCGCTGCCGCTGTATCGGCGCAGGAGAGGAACAGGAGGTCGGTGCGACCCACCTGGGGGATCTTCCAGGGGGGGCCAGACCTGGCCACACCTGAACGAGCGCGCACCTCCCCAGGATCGGACTCCTGGAGGATCCCCAACAAGGCATGAGGCCGGTTTCGACGCGCACTTCGTGTGTGTCTGTGCCTGAGTGGTTTGATGTTCTCCCGTTGCAGCACGAATACCCCCATATCCCCCCATATGGGCCCCATATTTCCCCCATATTCCCCCATATTTTACCGGGTTTTCCCCATATTTTCAGCCTTTTTCCCCATATGGGGGCGGGGTTTTGCGACCCCCCATATTTCCCCCAGATTTAGGGGGTTCCCCATATGGGGGGACAAGTATGCCTAGGGGGGGGGGGGGGGTGGGGGCGAAAAAAAACCGTACTCCTTTTCGCTTTGTGGCGGACAGTGATACACCTTGTCGCAGCAAAACTGTATCAAACAGGATCCGGGCCAATATGGCTGCAGGCATGCACACCACTCCCGCAGCAGGCGGGTCGGGGTGTTCTCGCAACCGGGTTCCTCTCTCCCCTTACTGCATATTTTTTGTCTCCCAACAAGGAACTTGTCAGGCGGAAATGCAGCGATAGGGGAAGTGCTAGGTGCTTGCCGTCACACACAGTCTTATGCGCCTGCCAATCACACACCAACACTTCCGCAGGCAAAAATTTCTGTGTGTCGTGCGATCAACGAAAAAGACAGCTCCACGCTGACGGAGGTTACTGTCTCAAGGCTATGTTGAGGCACTGTGGAGGTGGCATGGAGGTGGGGGGCTGAGGGGTGTGATCTCCCTAAAGCTTTTCAGACGTACGATCTTTGTTTTCCGTCGTTACTCCGCGGCGTTCGCTGCGCTTCCGTCGCTCGTAACTAGCAAGGCCAACAAAAAAAACTGCATCACCACTAAGCAAAATGGTGTGCATTTCCTGATGGATTGCCAGTATCGCCAAAGCAAACAGGGGGGAGAGGTGGTGGTGGTGGTGAGAGAGTGGGAGAGGGCGGTGCGCTCAATCGAATGACACCCCGCGAAATCAAATGACATAAAAATAAATCAGGGCGTTGTCCCAGAGAAGCCCGCGGTGTTCATACAGAGAAAGTGGAATAAGCGACAGCGCTGCTGGCAGAGGGTAAAGACAGGGCGAGAAACAGAACGGTGCAAAGCGTGTGCGAGGGAGGGGTGCGGGCTGTCTCACCGCCGCTCTCGGTGGTGAGACGACGCATGCCCAAGGGCCCTTCCCGGAAGGTTTCTCAGAATCTGGGAGTCCCGTTTGGCAATGTTGGATTAGCAGATCTGCATCGTACAGAAGTCTACGAGAGACCGTGCACGATAACTGCTACACTATGGGATCCCCGGAACACCGGTTGCGCAAGGCTATCTGCAGTGGCAGCTCTCCGTCGCCCCCACACACAGTGCCTGTCTGCGCATGAGTCACATTTCTACGCCTCTTCCTACATTGGAGTACAGGATCAAATCAAAAATCATCACAAGGCGCCATTTCGTCAGCGGACGAGCCCGGCGTTCCGAGGATGATGTCCTGGCAGCACGGGGGGGGGAGGGGGGCAATACAGGTAGCGGTGCCGGTAGGGAAAAAGACCCCGACCCATGCACCCGGCCCCCCACCTCACCTGTTGCCCCCCCCCCCCCTTTCAAACGTCTGAGCCTCCGGGGGCCAGCATATAACGGCCACACAGGTTCATCGGCAAACAAGGCATGCAAAGAAAGAGCGGGCGGGCAATTATGGCAACTAAAAAATCACGGATGCAGAGATAGAGAGAGAGGGGAAATCAGCACAGCCCTAAGCAGCGCTTGGGGGAGGGGGGGGCAGAGAGAGGAGAGGGGAGAGAGAGAGGCAAAAAAATGGAAGCAGTGCAGCTTTTTTTTTTACGGAAGTATCCGGCTTGTTTGTTGCCTTTTCGGAACCCAGGCGGAGCATGTCAGGGACAGGGCGAACGGGGGGGTGGGGTGGGCACACGGTGGACTCCAGCCACCCTAGCGGGAGTCTGGGAGCGGGAGTCTGAGAGGGTGTCTTTTTCTGCAGTATGTACTGGAGACTCCCGCTAGCGGGAGTCTATTTTCCAGCTAATTTAGGCTAAAGACTCCCGCTAGCGGGAGTCCGAGACTCCCGCTAGTTGAGACTCCCGAAAAGGGTTACCCTACCCCCGCTGGAGTCCACCGTGCAGCTCTGTCGATCGCAGTAATACAAATAAATACAGGGTCTGTAGGGGGGGTTTGGGGGTGGGGTGGGGTGGGGGGGAGAGGGGCCGTCCCGCTATATCGATCCCAGAAACGCGAGAAAAGGGGGCGATTCCGGCCGCACTAAAATCTGGTAGCAAAAAAGAGGCGCAAAAGCTTGGCACAGGGGTGAGCGGGCCACAGAACAGAGGGGGTTTTTTTTTTGCTTCGGCGGATACCGGTTTCTCAGCGCCAAGATCGAAGCCCCCACCCCCGTGTGCCAAACTCTCCGCCACTTTTGCAGCCAAGGTTTAAGTGAGGCAGAGTTAACAGCTCTCCTTACCTTCTCTGCGGTTCTGAGCAGCGAAGGGCACCCCACCCACCCACCCCCGCACCGCCTTATCGGGTTGCTGGGGAAGAGGAAGGGCAGGGCCTCTACGCCACAGACACCTCTGCAGCGGGGAGCGACGGGGCACGCGGCACACCACCTTTGACCTGGGGGGACGCCACCCGCTGCCACGGGGGTGTCCGCGACGCCGCAATCAGCTGCTCCTGGAACTGGTGGAGCCGCTGCTCCGCCAGGTTCCAACGCGTCAGCCTGATCTCCGTCTTCCGCCAAACAGGCACGTAGCTCTCGGGGGCTGGTGTGTGGGCGACCGCTTCGCCCAGCCTCACAGAGAGCAGCACATGCCTGTCGTCGTGGTAGTGCCGCGAGTAGTCCCATATCAGATCCGCAAGGCTGCCGTAGGACAGCGGCTTGCTGTGCAGGCCGTGGTGCCGGCTGATCCCGACAGCCCCAAACGACCCTCGCTTGTACAGCCCGATGACAAGGTGGTTGATGATGTCGTACACCTTCTCGGGTTTGCCGTCCTCATCGTCGCTGTCACCCCCCCTGCCTGGCAGCGTCATGTCGAGCGGCCCGTCGTACGAAGACCTCGGCCTGTTCTTCTTGCATGCCAGCAGGCTCTTCGCAGGGGACCCCGTCATGGTCCCTGTCATGTTAAAGCTGTCGGGGAACGGGCCGTACCCCGTCTTAAACTTCTTCGAGTGGAACGAGATGGGGAAGCGCACCACGTCCATCCCCTGCGTGAGGTGCAGCCCCAGGAAGGCTGCCTCCACACACTGGATGGGCCGGTCAGGGCGGCACAGGATCTCGCTGGCAGTGTCAAACAGCTCCGAGAGGGGGCGGTCCTTCGAGACGTTGTAGGATGGCCCGTTGATGTTGTAGGCGTACTCTGCGACTGCAGCCTGCACGCCGCGCACCTCCTCATCCACTGGGGGGCGGACCGGCTGCTTTGTGGTCGAGGTCTGTGTTTTGGGAGGGAGGGGTGATGAAGGTTCGGGGTGTGGGGCGGTGGCTTGACAACTTTTTTCAACAAAGGGGGTCTTCGCTACGGAGTGACCGTCAGTGCGTTTTGGTGAATTCCCTGTTAAATTAACTGAAAACTGACGGAGTTTGACGGAGGATAACTGCCAGCGAAGACCCCCAAAAGAAAATCAAACAAAAATTGGCGTGGGCTGTGAGGCATCCTCCCCCCCCCCCCCCTCCCCATCCACAAAAACAAGATATTCGCAAAATCGTACTCCTTTCGCTTCATTATAGACACCCTGTCCAGCAACTGTGGGGGAACAGTTCCGGACTACTTTTTGTTGAGCGCACACTTGCTGTCTCAAGGCTGTGTTGAGGCCCTGTGAAGTGGCATGAGGTGATAATCCAAAGCTTCAGTCGTACGATTTCCTTCGTTACTTCGCGACTTCGCTACGCTTCGTAACTCGTAAAAAAAAACGGTTGCCGCAGCGACATACGGAACGGAACGCCTTCCGGGGGCTCCGGTTCGCAGGAGGAGGTTCAGAAGAAACGCGCCTGGCGGATGACCCCCCACCGCCCGTCGCCGGCGCTTCCTTCTTCGCCACCGCTGCCTGGCTCCGCCCACGCGCCGTGGTTGCAGTTGTTGTTGTTGTTGTTGTTGTCGTCGTCGTTGTTGTTGCTGTCGGACTCCCCCCGCCCCCTCCCTTCCCCCCACCACCCGCCTTGGCAGCAGCCTTCGGCCCATTCGGCTGGCGCGGCTGCGGCGGGCTGTAGGAAGGGAGCTGCGAGACGGCCGTGACAGACGCAGGCCCCACCTCGGCCACCTCCTTCCCCGCATCCTTCCCCTCCCTCCGCAACGCAGAGCGTTGGTCGGGCTTCACCTTCACAGACGCCCTGGGTGGCCCCACCAACGACCCACCCCGCGCGCCACCCGCAGGCGGGGACCCAATACAGTTCCCAGGACCCCCTACGGTGCTGCCTTGGGTAGCCATGCTGAAACCCCGTAAACTCGGAGAAGTGCTGCTCTCCACCGCAACCCCAGTCCGCATTATCCCGAGACGCGTCTTGCCGGATTGAAGTTGTGCCGGCGCGCGAGTTTTTTCTTTTGTTTGCAGGGCGGTGGTGGGAGAGAGGAGAGGGAGGGGAGGGGAGGGAATTGGCAAAAAAAAGAAGTACGGCAGGATAATAAGCTACCCCTGAGAGTAGCGGGCAAAGCAGGGAAAGTGGAGCGGGGGGGGGGGGGGGGGCGCGGAAAAGAAAGGCAGAATGAAGATCTCACCACCCCCTGGCTGGGTGCCGCAGGTTTTTCTTGGCGGGAGGAGGAGGTGGTGGTGGTGACGGGTGCGGTGGGCAGTGGCGGTGCCGGCGTGTAGCGATGGGTGGAGGAGAGGGGGGTTGCACACACGCAACTCCCTCGTCCTGTGTGTGCACCCCCCCCCCCCCTGCCCCCAAACCACTCACCCCAGTGTTTGGGAAAGGCGGCGGCGGAGGGGTGGTGGTGGTGGTTGCGCTGAGGGGCGCGAAGAATACCTGTGAGTGAGGGTGGTGGGCGATTGGTCTGTTGTGATACTGCTGTGTTAAACCCTTTTGATGAACTCAAGGAAAAAGGAAAGGGTCACGCCGACTTGTGCTGCCGTTCCTGCAGATGGGGCCCTGTGCATCATGGGATGATGTGGCGGCGGAGTGGGGGGGGGAGGTGAGAATATTCATCGGATTGCAGCGGCACTCCGACAGTGTGCTTGGCTCTTATCAACAGCCCATCGGAGGGGCGGGGCAGGGCGGGGCGGGGGTGTGCCGGGAGTGCACAGAACACACACACACACACCCCACCCACCCATTGATCTGTTCAAAAGTATGGAGAAAGATGAGGTCTTCTAGAGCAAGAGGGTCGTGGGGAGAGAGAGAGAGAGAGAGGCACAGCACACGCCAACCTATTTGCCTCGTGCAGGGGTTGTCGCACTGAGCGGACTCTGATACAAGCTCCACTGTCTGTGGCACGCACGCGCGCACCCCACCCCACCCCACCCCCCCTCCACGCCACAAAAAAGAACGAAACCCCCCTGAACGGTGTTGTGATGCGACCGCCGGAGGATATTATCCGGACTTCCACCACACCCGTATGCCTGGGCCCTCCCAGACAGGGTATCAGCAGGGCGTTGCCGTTATTCTTCGACAAAAAAAATCACACCAAGGAACAGGCTTCTTTCAGTGCGGGGATGGGGCGGGCGGGCCTGGGGCATGATTGCGCATGAGTGCGCAAGGGGGTGCCTCCTTATTGATGCGATTCCCCACGGTATCTAGGGGGTGGTGGTGGTGGTGGTGGTGGGGGGTTGTGGGAACAGTCCACTGCGCTCTCTCTCTAGGCGGGCACCGTTAACTTCGGAGTTCTTGAGCGTCCTCCGTATCTTCTACCACACACCATCTCCTTGACACTGCCATTTTGGTGGCTTCACACACTTTTACACTTTTGAACAAAATCACTTCTTTTGAAAAAAATCTAACGAGGGGCCTTCGCTCTGCGCCACACTGTGTGTCGAACTGTGTCTCTCTTTACAGCCAGTTCTGCGAGGCGCACTCACCTTTTCTCACGACTCTCTCGTTTGGCTATGTTGGATTAGCGGGTTCTGCACTTCTGAGAAAGCCCCCCCCCCCCAATGAGCCCCCAATGAAAACAATATCAAACACACACACGGGGCAGCGATGTGACATTTTCTCCCTTCCCTCCCCCCCCCCCCATCACCTCTTCCTCTTGTTGTGCGCAGCCTGTTCCGCTGCTGTGCCACCACCTCCACCCCCACCACTCCCCATAATCTTCTTGAGATGGGGCGCAGACTTCTTGGGGAGCGACTGGAGGGCGTCTGAGGTCAGCGGCTGCCCTGCAGCATTCGCACCCTTCGAGTCGTCCTTGGTATACATGACGATGCCAGAGGTATCCTTAACGGACTGCCTCTTCAGGGCTGTGAGAGACTCATCACGCACGTGCGCGCCAGACCCAGATCGGATCAACCTCTTCCGGCTCGTCATCTGCGAGAGAGGCGTGCAGGACAGCGACGAGGCTGACCTCTCCATTTTTTCAAATAAGCACTCTGCTTCCTGAGGCGCTGCCACGCCACCTCCACCGCCACCACCCCGCTTCCCCACCTCCTCCTCAAACTTGATAGAGCTCGACACCTGGCGGAACCGCATCAGCTCGTGGCGGGACTGGATGCGGCGTGTCTCCTCCTGCTCCTCCACCTTCTTCGCATCGCTCTCCGCAGCGCCGCCGCCGCCGCCACCGCCGCCCCTGGCAACCTCCTCCGGGATCCCGTGCATCGTCGCGTTGTCATCCTCCGGCAGCACCTCCAGCTCCATGTCGAAGCTCTCGGACCCCTCCCCGTCTGAACTGCCCTCCTCACTCTCCCCGCCACCACCCCCCTCCTGGGAGTCCGGAAAGGCCTGCTGCGTGGCACGCAGCATCAGGTGGATCCTCCCGGCACGCGATGTCGTCGGAAGCGCCTGGATTGGCTCTTGCTGCACAGCCCCCTCGCCGCCACCACCACCTCCACCCCCCTGCGTCGGGGTTGCGAGCGAAAGCTGTGTGGGCCCGCTGTCCTCCCTCACCAGAGCCTGTTCGTCGTGGAGAGCAGCATGCTGTGACAGCGTCGCCTGCCTCATCAGGATAGAGCTCGTCCGCCGCAGAGGCGCGGCAGCACCGCTGCCTTCGGAGGACGCTGTGCGGGTCAGCCCCCCCTCCGAGGAGCCGAAGGCGGTGGCGGAGGGGGGCGCAAAGAGGATAGGCGTGCCGCCCTGCGTCGCCTGCGAGCCACCCTCAGGTGTTGCGAGGAGGGTGCCGTCACCGGTGGCAGGGCTGTTGGGTGCAGGGGTGGAGGTGAGGGGGGGCTGCGAAGGCTGGGGCTGCGTCGGCGGGATCCCTTGGGCGAAGACCTCGCAGAGGGAGACGGCGGCGGTGCGGACCGACGCGGCGACCTGCCGGTTGGTGCGCTGGCGGAGGCGGTCCATCCCTGCCTCCTCGCGGCGCTGGCGCTTCTCCTCGCGGGCGCGCTCGCGCTCCGCGTCGCGCGCCTCCTTCGCGACGCGGCGCTGCTCAGCCTTCACCTGTTTCCGCGCCTCGCGTGCTGCAGCCTTCTCCGCCTTTTCGGCATCGCCAGCCCTCCGCCTCCGCTTGTTGGAGGGGCCGACGAGGAGGTCGTCTGCATCGTCTGCGTCGTCGCAGCCGCCGCCAGGCGCTGGGGTGCTTCCGGGTGTGGGGGGCGCGTCTGCGGCAGGCGGCGTGGCGTGCAGAGCTGTTGCCGCCAAGTCTAACGTGAGCTCCAGCTCGGCAAGGGTCGCCGCATCCAGCTCCATATCCAGCTCCGGAACAGGTGTGGCGGTCTCAGCTGCGGGTGCTGCCCCCACACCCCTGTCCCCTTCAGGGGTGCTGGGCACTTCCGGGTTTGCCTCCGGCTGCGGCTGCGGCTGCTCCACCGGAGACGAGGGGTTGCCGTCTTCTGGGCACGACATTGCGAGGAGTTCGGGCGTGGCGTGTGCCCGAAAATCGGCAGGTTGTGTGTGTGGGGGTGTGATGTGTTGGTGTGGTAATGCCAGAGGTGGCTTCCCCCTGTGGTGGTGGTGGTGTATGCAGCGTGTTGCCCCCTGAGGTTAAATGGCGGAGGCGGAGGAGGAGGGTGTGTTGGTTTGGCGGCGCCGGAGTGGGGCAGTTGTATCGGGGCTGAGGTAGGGTGGGTGGGGGGCGGACTGTGTGTGTGTGGGGGACGCGGCGCTACAACCCACACCGGCGGGCGCGCGCTCGTCAGGATTCCATTCCCCTTTCTTTCGCCGTTCCTCCGACAAGCCCCGTGCCATTTTACTCTCACACCACTGTTCAAAAGAATAGGGAGAGAGGGCTGACTGTCCGACAGATTCCAATCAGTGCCCCCTCCCCACCTACACAACACAACAGGACCCCTCAAAGGATGGTGCGTCTTGTCAAGAAAAGTTGCGCTAGCCAGACACCCGCCTTAAAACTGGCTTCAGCACAACACCCCCTCAAACCCACTACAATTTGCCGGTTTTGTGGCAAATTCGCTGCCCCCTGGTTTCGACGAGCCACAGATATACCGCTATTGTGTTTCCCCTTCTATACACGACCTTTCCAGCCCTGTGAGCCAGACAGATTTTGTCCCGGCAAGGGATACGTTACACTCGCACTGGTTGTGTGTTGTGTGGAGGGAGGGGGTGGGGGACGGCGGAGAGAGCTGAAGACTGGCTGTTCCCCCCCCGCATCCCCTCCCCCGCTCCAGCCCGGTCCTGGTCTTGTTTGGGACCCAGCGAAGGGTCCTGGAGAAGCGAAGTCACTGGCTGGCAGCAAGAAGCCAGAACACCAGGCGGCGGAGTCTCAGGGTGAGGGGCGGGAGGGGAGGGGGGAGAGCAACCGGAATACCGGCAGTTCTTCACAGAACAAAAAAAAACAAACCCCAAAACATACATCCACAATACACTGCGCCCCGCAAATTTTTTTTTGTGGAACTATATTTTTTTCAGGCATAGTATGCCTCGGCGTGAGGGTGTGTGTGTGTGTGTGTGGGGAAGTGTCGTTTTGGTCAGGACTCACTCACCCACTCAACCTCCCCACCACCACCACCACCACCACGACCGTCCCCCCCCCCCCCCGTGTGACCACCCTTTGGCAAGTGTAAAGGGGCCAGCCAATGCCCTGGCGGGGGGGGGGGGGTTAGGCGGGGAGGGGGAAAGCAAAGTAGAGAAACGGCAACGGCTGGCCCGGATAGCATGGCAATAGGGAACTCGCTTGGGAGGCAAAACCTGAAGGGGGGGGGGGGGGAAGAGAGAGAGAGGGGGGGGAGAGAACCCGAAGTGGAGGGGATGGAGGGGAGGGGGCAACTGTGGGGGGGATTTTCACGGGTCTTCACGAGCAGGCGTTTGCTGTGTTGGATTAGCGGACCCCGCATCGTACAGTAAGCCCACGAGGGACGAACGCACGAGAACTGTTGTGCTAGACTAGACGAGCAGGCATGAGGGGGGGGGGGGGGGGGGAGAAACTGTTCTTGCCCCCCCCCACCCCCAGCCAGATGGGAGAAATTAAGAGTTTGGGTTACGCCTTGTGCTGCGAGCCCCTCCCCTGCTGGAAGCAGCACTCACCCACACACACCCCCCTCCTCACTACCCTCCCCTCCCCCCCCCCCCCCCCCTCCCCCAAAATCAAGACTCGCAGAACTCACAGGATTCAGTAGTGCCGTTCTCTCCGCGCGCTCTCTCTCTCTCTGCACCTCTCTCTCAGACGCTTCAAGTGTGACCAGCCCGTGAAGAGATGACTCGCATCCCCCCTCCCTCTCTCTCTCTCTCTCTCCTCTCCCACCTGAAACCTTTGACAGCATGCCCGCTTGGTCATGCCGGCCCTTGGTCATGCAGGCCTGCACATATCATCCCCCCCCCCCCCCCGCCACCCTGAAGCTCCGCGCCAACACAAGGCAGCCAAACCGTTTGAACTCCACCACCACCACCACCACCATCTCCTGCTCCTGAGATCCTGTTGCACCGGAAGGGGCGGCTACCCCGCTTCTTCTGTCAGCGGTGCTCGCCTCCACTGCATCCGCCACCACCACCACCCCCTCGCATGGCAAACAGAGAACGGACGTCACGCCACGGTTTTCGCTCTCTCCCGAGAGGGGATGATTCTTCGCCCCCCCCTCAAACAGACAAGATGCACCGCGGGGGCCCGGCTATCAACTCTCAACAGCCTTGCCATTTTTCCCCGAAGGCAGGGGGGGGGGGGGGGGGGGGGGGGGGAAACGACCAGGCCCTCCCGCAGAGACTCTCCAAACCAGACAACCTCCCTCTGGCGGAACCGCATATCAGTCCCAGTCATCGTTGTCGTAGGTAACCATCATGAATGGAACCACGACCCACCAATAGAAGAGCAGCCATACGGCAGTGAGAAGCGCGACGTTGACGAAGAGAGTCCTGAGGAAGGTCGGCTGGGATGCATCGGGGTCGATAACAGTGGCCTCCCCGAGGCAGATCTCCGCGGAGCCGTTGGGCCCGCAGGTGAGGGCCTGGGTGAGGACATCGGATGCGGGGCGAGCCAGCGCCACCGCATTCTTCGGCGACGCAAACACAACCCCCTCCGGGGAGACGGAGGCAACGGAGCAGTCGATGAAACCCATCTCCGAGGGCAGGGCAAATCCGGGGCAGCCGCGGAGGAGAATCTTTTGGATATCCCCCTCCTCGGATGCAGGCTTGCCGACGAGGTGTGCCTGGTGCACATCCAGGAGGTGGAGGCGCAGTGTATCCCCACTGCTTGCAAAGGAGCTGAAAGGACCGCACCCCCCACAGGGGGAGAAGCTCAGCAGGCACGGCACGCGGGAGAGGAGACGGAGGCCTCTAACAGGGGTTCGGCGTGGGACTGTTGTCTTCGCCGACATGTTGTAGCACAGCAGGGTGCTGTCTATGATAGGGTGCCCCCACTCCGGCTCCCGGGAGCAGTGCACCGCAGGGCGCCTCCGGATGCTGTCCATCACCTCCCCCGTCACACGCACCTCCTGCGCCCGGGCGTGCTGCCGCATCACGCAGGTGACAGGGCCCGGCCCACGCCACGCCCCCTCCTCCACACCCTTTGCGAACACCGCGATGTGATCCCCAAACTCTTCCACCCGCGTGACTGTCGCGCGGTAGTGAAGCAATGGCCTGAGCCTCTGATCCGCAGCCTTCTTCGGGGCATACCCCGCGGGGAGGGGGACCGGGGGTGCCTCGTTGAGGGCGTGCACTGACACGACCAGGGGGGCCCCTTCCCCTTTGCGGGCGCGGAGGCAGCACTCCTCGATGACAGCCTGGAGCAGGGAGGGCTTCATCAGGCAGAAGAAGTAGGAACCTCTCCCGGGCAGCACCACGAAGCTGCTTATAACACACCCCAGGGGCTGTGCCTCGTCGTGCCCTCTCACAACACCCTTTGCAAACTGCCCCGGGATCTCCAGCCAGTAGAGCTGCTTCGGGACAGTCTTCAGCAGATCCCTGCAGTGGACATGGTTCTGCAGGCGGGCGAGGTTCAGCTTTTCAGACGTCTGGTTGCCGCCCTCCCCGCCCCCGGGTTTATTGGCGTTGCTGGAGGGGCCGCCACTCCCCCGCGGTGCCGGGGAGACGGAGCGGCTTCCCACAGGGCGTGGGGGGGGCGTCATCCTCCCTCTGCTGGACCCCGCAGCGGTGGGGGGGGCGGCAGGCGTGGGGTGCTCCGCAACGGGGTCCAGAGGGGAGAGCGCGGAGAGGTTCCCAAAGGTGCGGATGTCCTCACAGCCCAGCTCCTTCGCACCTCCCCGGGTCAGCACAACCGCGCCCTCGAGGCTGTGGTAGACCCCAAGGCTCTCATCACCTGAGGCGGATGCTTCAGAAGGGCCGCGGCTGTCGGAGAGGCCTGCGATGGAGGGGTCGAGCCGGAGGAATGTCTTCTCAATTTCCGCATAGCTCGAGAAGAGCATGAAGGCGGTGGCCAGCCCGTCGGCACGCATGCAGGACGCGGAGGAGACGGTGGCGGAGGAGATGGAGCAGGGGGTGATCTGCTGCGCATCCTCCCTGAAGGGGTGTATCGCGTTTTTATTGAACATCCCCGATGCCATCTTGGTGTAGTCCCCAGAGGTCGCAATGGAGGTGTTCGCAACGGTGATCTTCCCGACAGCCCCGGTTTTGCACGCAGGGTGCCCTGCGTGGGGACTCCTCCCCGACCCGGCACGGGACTCGCATTCACGGAAGCAGCCCGGGCGGGTCAGGGTGACATCCCACACCCCGGTGCAGCTCACGTCACCCCCCCATTCGACATACGCCTCGTTGAAGCCGAGCTGGATAAGGCAGGCCAGCATGTTGTCTACCCACCACCCTTTCGCAACACCGCTGAGGTCGATCTCCACATCGCGTGTGCGTCGGATTGCCTTCTTCGCTGCGTTGTGTTCGACGTACTGCCACCCGATTGCCTTCCGCTTCCCCTCCGTCGGGGTGAGGAGAGCTGGCTCGGAGGAGCCGTTTGGCATGAAGAACCCCTTCCTCCTGGCAATGCTGTGCACAGTGGGGTCGAACAGCTTCCCCGTGTTGGCGTGGAGCCAGTCTACCTCAGAGAAGACCTCCAGAACAGCGTCGGTTGCGGGCATCCAATCGGAGATGGGGTTGCGGTTGAACTCCGCGATGATCCCGTCAGGCCTCCACACGTTCAGCTCCCTGTCGACGGTATCGAAGAGGTGGCGCATGGCAGAGCCTATCTGAGCACGATCCTCCTCCGACCCGTCAACCACAACTCTGTACGGCATGCCGCTATCACTCCCGGTGAAGACGAGTGACCCGTTCTGCGCGGCTGTGCTGTGCTCCATCTGGAGCTGGCTCAACATCTCCGTCGCTCCGGTGGACGCCATCGCGAGAAGGGGAGGGGAGCTTTTGCTTATTGGCGCGTATCCCGTCAGGTGGATCACCGGGTGGGAAGAGATCCGGGTGGGGGTGCCTTTTTTGCTTACTATTTAGTGTAGCAGAGAGGGGATTGCTGCCGCCGGGATGATGTATACCCCCCCCCCCCACCCCTCTCCACAACCTCCCACCAACACTCCGCTTCCCGGGGAGGGGAGGAGGAGGAGGAGGGGGGGAAGAGTATTAAAACCGAACAGAAGTGGGGGGGGGGGTAGTGCGATGGGAGAGAGGGCCGTTCGCTGTCAATCCAGAAGAAGTGAGCTACCTACCTACCACCACCACCACCACCACCCGTAACAAGAACCGGGGGGAGAGGGGGATGGAAGCTGGGTGTGTGGGTGGAGGCAGCACTAGAGCTCGCTCGGTGCGTCCTACACTAAACTAAAAAGATTAACGTGTGGGTGTGTGGGGGGGGGGGGGGGGGGGGGGTGCGCGCCTTCCTTTCGCGCCCCCGGCCTCTGCCCTGTGTGTGGTGGGGTGTGGGTGTGGGTGGTGTGCGGAGGGGGGGAGGGGGGGGAACCTCGTGGGACATGTGGGCGTGACATCAAACTAATGGACAGCGACGACCCCACAAGCGGGGCGATGAACCCAGGCATGAGACAGGCCTACCTGCAGAAAACCACCCAAAACAACTCAGGCTCGTGATCAAGCTTCGGGAATCATCATCCAAAGGGATGGCGAACTACGTTGCGGACGCGTGCCCCACCAACCAAGCGACCCTCGCTGGCACATCTTCGCCCAATTAGAAATGGCACACATTCCAGTCGTCCTTACGGCGATCATCAGTGGATGATGTGCCACTGAGGGCCCCCTCCCAGCCTGCCTTCCCCCGAGCGAAGAACCGGGGCCGCCGCGACCCCTCCGCCACATCTTCGCCCGGTGGCCTTCGATGGGGGGTGTGAGCGATAGGGGTTGCGCTCGCTGGACGCGCAGCGGACTGCGAGATTCATAGAGAAACGAATATTGGCTACGAATAAATCAGCGTGTTCCTCCGCTTGAGGCAGAGGGGGATGGGGTCAGTGATGGCACCTGGGTTTTTATGTGGGTTTAAATTCGGGTTTAAACCGGGTTTTTATTAGTTTACGCGGGTTTTTATTCCCAGGGTTTTTATTGGGGTTTCCTTGGTCACAGGCAGCTTCACGGCACTGGGGATTTTCAATGACCGAACCACCGTACTGGGAGGTTGCCCCGCCGCATTTTTGCTCGAAGCAAAACTGCGACGGAACTGCACTTCCCCTGACCCCTTCGTTATGTGTGACCGCCCGCTGCACATTCCGTGTGTAGCGCACGCGTGGTCCCCCAGGCTGGGTGGATGTTTGCTCCCCCTCCCCATGGACACCCCTGTGAAGGCCAGGACGGGTCCACAAGGAAGTCGCTGACGGACGGTTGCCAGCCCCCCCGATGAACTGCTCTGGGGATCATCGTCACCATGCTCAATGCTGTCTGTCCGATGAGGGCCCGGCGTGCCCTTCTACTCTACTGAGCTAAGGGCCGACACACCTCCGCAACGTTCATCAGCAGGAGGATGCTGATGATTGTTTGAAGGTGGTGGTTCCGGCTCAACCCCAGCCGGTGCGCAGTGTGTTTGCCCTGGGTCTTTGTTGGTCGCCTCTGAAACCCAGAACCTGCTGCGGACCGTTGGGCTCAAGCCCAACAAGCAGCTGCGGGCCGCGCGGACGCGAGCAGGCACCACCGCACCCACTGCAGTCCTCTCGGAGGAGCGCTCGACTAGCGTAGGGGCGGGTTTTTATCGGGTTTTTATTGGGTTTTTATCGGGTTTTTAGGAGGATTCTTCATATTCCTGGATTTCCCGAATTTCCTGGATTTCCCCCGGCCCCTTAGGCGATTTCAGGGCGGACAGGGCGGACATGCCCGGACCCGGAAATCCGGGTGTCCGGATGTCCGGGTCCAATTTTGACCCCCCCCCCCCCCCCCCCCCGGACATTTCCCGAATTTCCCGCCCGGACATGTCCGCCCGGACATCCGGACATCCAGAAATGTCCGCCCCGGACAGGGCGGACATGTCCGGGCGGACATTTTCTGGTGTCCGGATGTCCGGGCGGACATGTCCGGACCCGGAAATTCGGGAAATCCAATTTTGACCCCCCCCCGGACATGTCCGGCCAGGACCTCAATAGTTTGATTTTTGGTCCAGAAAATAGTTTGAAATTTTTTGAAATCTGGGTGCCCAAAAAAAAATTTCCTAAGACCGGCGATTTGTAGGGGGACCCTTTCGAATTTTTTTTGGGGAAGGGTAAATTGAACGTTTTTGGCCAAATGAAGCCACTGCGACCATTCCCGGGCCTCGGAAATCAGATTTTGGCCCCTCAAATGCGGTGCCGGTCCGGACAAAAAACCGAAAAAATCGTGAAAAATGGCCCATTTTCCCCAGCCAAAAATGGGCCAAAAATGCCCCCCGGACACCCCCAGAGACATGTCCTAATCCGGGGTGCCAGGAGGGGGGACCTTTCGAATTTTTTTTCGAGGAGAGGTCAATTGAACGTTTTTGGACATCTGAGGCCACTGCGACCATTCCCAGGCCTCGGAAATGAGATTTTTGGCCCTCAAATGGGGTACCGGTCCCCACGAAATTCCGAAAAATTCATGAAAATCGAAAGGTCCCACGCACCAAATTCTGCCCAAAAATCGTCAAAAATGGACATGTCATATGCAGCAATGGGGCACCCATCACTCCCCAAATTTTGCTCAATGATTCCACGGCAAGCCAGATTTTCTGATCAATTAGTTTGTTTGAGCATGTTCCTGGCCCTTGTTTGGAAAGTAGATGACCCCTGGCTGGAGAGGACGGTTGTGCTCGACCGGACGGAGAGAGAACCTTCTCCATATCCACCTCCACTCCACAATGCCACAAGTGGCAGGAAGGCCGGGTGTTACAGGCCTCAACCAGGGTTCCAAGGCTCTCCACTTCCTGGCTGCGTCAGGGATCACCGGGTACAGCGAGCAGGATTACCTGTCCTGACACCCCAGCATGTACCACCGGAAGAACCCGAAACAGCAGCCCCCCCCTCATGGGGGTTGCAAGAGGCACGGAAATCGTTCAAATCGGACCAAGTCCGAAAATTCGGCACTTTCTTGGGTACAAATTGCGGTCCGAAATTTTCCGATTTTTTGAAAAAAGGCTAATTCTGTAAGGGGGACCTTTTCGAATTTTTTTTTTCGGGCACTTTTTCCACAAGGAAATGTCCGCCCTGTCCGCTACTGTCCACTACCGATTTCAAGGATCCTCCTTAGGGTTTTTATTATTTACTCCGGTTTTTATTCTGGGGGTCGGGTTTTTACCATCACTGGATGGGGTGGGGGGTAGTGAAATAGAAGTCAAAGGGAGCACAAGAATGACGGGGTGGGGTGGGGAGTCCTGCTTCTCTGCGTTCGTTCTACACTACGGGGCACAGCTCTCGCGCGCGCTCTCTCTCTCTCTCTCTCTCTCTTGGACGCAATAGCGTAGCGTTGCGAAGAGAACTTGTTTTGTGCGTCACATATATCACACACTGCGTATGCAGGAGGTGCCGGGGAGCTACACGCGGAGACTGCCCCGCCCTAGCTGCAGAAGTTACGTTACCTCACGCAACAAACACATTAAACGGGGGTCACAGCTATTGTTTACCTAGCTTTATGTAAATAGTAAATGTGCATGTAAATAATAGCTGTAAATAATATTCCATGTAAACAATACATGTAAATAATTTTTTACACACATATTGTTTACGTATTTATGCGTTTTTTTTTGCACCTTTACCTACCACCCCAGGGGTGGAGCTTGAAATATGGGGTTGCGGGCTGGATCGGGTCAGATCGGGTCAGCCAATTTTTTCTCACTGAATGGGTTCCCCCCCGGTTCGTCTCAGAGATCAGTGCTCGGGCCCAGCCTCCCGCGAGGGTACCGGACTGATATGCAGCCCCGGACGCGCAAGGACTTGGTTACAAGACAAACACATGCCATAGGGGGGGTCTGGGGGGCGGAGCCCCCAGCCGCCGGAGGCCACGGTAGTGAACATCTGTGACTTGCGGGCGTACGGATTCTGTGTGAGTTGGCTGCGTCCTCCTGAGGATATCCGGTCTGTACTCCATTCCCTGATGTAAAGGGCTTGGGTACAAGACAGGCACATGCCACAGGGGGGTCTGGGGGGCGGAGCCCCCAGCCGCCGGAGGCCACGGTAGTAAACGTCTGTTGCACGGTACGGGTTGGGCAGCTTCATTTGTCCTCTATTGTGACTGTTTGAGGCCTGTGCTCATGTCGCTGGGGTCACTTTGCTCACGAAACGCCTCCTGGTCACCTTGAGACCCCAAGGCGAGGAGCCAACTTTTCCGGTTTCCCGAAAATCTATATTTTTTTTTCTTTTTACCCCTGACCTGATTTTTTGTGAGGGCCTGCAGAAAATCAGGTCAGCTGACCCGAAAAAACCCCCAAGCTCCACCCCTGTACCACCCCCCCCGTGTATATGTCACCCCACAGGTGCAAAAATCGGGAGGGGGTGACATAAACACACCTTTTTTAGGTGACATAGCCACGGGGTGGTAGTTAGTGTAGGTCACACCCCTCCAGGGCCGCCTGGGGGGGGTGACATTGGATTCCAGTGCCTGCGTCTCATGCAGCGAAGGTCCCATTCCGCCGTGTTCAGTGACATGTGTCGATAGTGTTGGCAGTTCTACGGGCTCTGAGCAACAATGCTCTAAGGAAAACAAGCCACTTGGCCGAGGGGGGCCGGGAGGCAGTTGGCTGCCGACAAAAAAAAACTCTCCATTGGAGGGTGTATGATTTTCCGGATTTTCCTGTTTTTTCCCGATTTTCCGAAAAATTTGCCACTGGTTGACACAAGGGCGAATTTCGAGAAAAATCCGAAAATCAGGAAAAATCAGGTTTTTTTCGGATTTCCGGGATGGTCACCATACACCCTCCGGAAAAAAATCCGAAATTTTTGGGTCGAAAAATTTTTTTTTTTTCTGACCCGAAAATCTGTGTCTGCGGACTGCCACACTGTGAAAAATCGGAAAATTTCCGAAAAAAGTCGAAAATTTTGGCCTTTCCTGGCCTATGTGGTCCCAAAGGGCCCGGGTTGCCCGGATTTTCACCCAAAAACACCCCAAAAATTTTTCCGCCGGCGGATTGGCCGCCTTCGGCGGCGTCGTCGTTTCACTCTGTACGAAGGACGTCGGTAAAGCCGAGACCTTTGTACAACCGTTTCACTTCGACTTCTTTTCGGCTGTCTGTTTGTTTGCGTTTCCAGTCCCGTGCCTGTCTGTCGTCCGGACGCCCTGTTTTTATGGTTTTCTCCTGTTGCTCCGTCACGGCGCCTCATGTTCTGGGGTTGCACGTGTTCTTCTCGCTGTTGCGGCGCTGCCTGAAAGAACCCCCGTCCGCCCCTCTCGGCTCCATCTCCGAGTGCCTACCTCGTTCTGTCCGCTTTCCCTAGGAGGTACAGAGAGACCCCCTCTCCCCGCCGAGCATCTCAGAAGATGCCGTGTCCCGCATCCAAATGTAGTTGCAGGTGCCCTCGGTTGCGGTGTTGTAGCGCAGTCCGCGCCGGTCGGACGCCACACGCCACTCTGGAGTGCCTCCCACCGTCTGAGACCCCGGGCCCCCCATGGGCTGGGGGGGCCTTCCATCGGCATGGCAATGCCTACCAGGTGTCGGACGCGATTCCGACTGTAAAGTGTCACAGTCTGTGGCTCGTCGATGCCAAGATCCTCGTTACGGTCCGATGAAACTGGGTGTTATTCGGAGCCCTACAACTGCAACACGGGAGGCTTGACAACCGGCTCCTGATGCAGGGAACGTATGCTGCAATTTTATCTGCGTTCATGCAGGCGTTGCCCCGCCTGCAAGGTGACCGTCTTTTGCTGTCCTCAGGTGTACCGTACCCTGAATGGGAACGGGAAGAACGTTCCTCTCGGGCATGCTACGTTGTCGAAAACTTTGCGATACACGGCCAGCTTCCTCGTGGCCTCATGTTCTTCTGTCCCTTCTGTTGTGATGCGTCTCATGGATGTGCCCTGCAGGGCTTCCACACAGTGTCGAGGAGTGATCCTCGCACGGAAAAACAATTGGCTTGGTCTTCCCGCTTTCGGGCTCCCGTCTCCGAGAGCCCAGCACAGTTTTGAGTCGGACCTGGGATAGCGGTTCGAACGGGAATTTCGGGCCGAACCCTGAAATTCTCCAACACCCCATATCGCACCTGAGACGCGGCTTCCTTATCTGAGGGGCCGCGTCCAAATACACGGACTTTGCTAAACTGGACCCAACTCCCCACACTCCTTTTTTGGCCATTTTTCCAAAAAAATCCCCCCATTTTTTACAAAATTTTACAGAATTTACAGTTCGTTATACATCCTCCATTGCATTGTTTGGAATCCATGCGGATCGTGGTGGGGTCACTTTGGTGACCGAGGTACCAAGTCTGGCCCTTTAGAACACCTTCAAAAAATTTTCGAAAAACCAAAAAAAAAATAATTACATGTAAATAATAATCGTATGTAAACAATACATGTAAATAATTTTATGTAAACAATAGCTGTAGGTAAACAATAGGTGTGAGGGGGGTTTACAAAACAAGTTCTCTCTCTCTCTCTTTTTGTGCCCGAGCACACTGCCCGATCACCGTTCACCTTAGGAGGGGGTACCTTTGGTGTAGAACGTGTAGAAGGCACCTAGAGGCACCTCCACAATGCTATACCCATTGCACACACAGGACTGTTGGCTAGCATACCAAGGCGAGAAGGAAAAGAAAGAATTCTGGCGATCGAAAAGTTCCAGGGGAGGAGGAGGGGGGGGGGGGGATATCGGAGAGACATAAAAAACCACAAACACGCCCACTCGTTTCAAACAATGGACACCACGCCCCGCTCCTTCCCCTCCCCCCCCCTCCCCCGACAACTATGTGCGAATCACGCCCCCACCCACTCCCACCCTCTGACCCAGCCACTTTAACTTGTGACTTGTCGCGCGTGATGTCAGAGCGCCCCACCCCCCTCCCCCCTCACCCCTTAGGTATCACGGTGAAGGATGATCGCGAGAAGGAGTTGGCGAGGGCCTGGGCGGAGGTGGCCCCGAGGGCGCCGTCCTCCAGGCTCTCGAAGTTGAGGACAGACCAGTCCTCCACCAGCAGCATGCTGCGCTCGCGGGCGCGCGCGTTGAAGGCTTCGCCCTGCTGCTCCTTCAGCTTCACGATCAGCTCCTCGGTCCCCTCGCTGGTGGCGTCGGGCGCAGCCAGCAGGAAGTCGATATTGCACTGCTCCCTCAAAGCCTCCTGCTGGTCATCGATATCAAGCCGCACAAACGCCTCCTTCCGCAGCACCACCCGCAGGATACCCCCGTCAGGGGACAGGTCCGCGGCGTAAGTCTGCTCCTTAGCAGCCTTCCGCCCCACTCTCTCTGCCTCACACAGCTCGCGCCAGATGCGCTGCTCCTCCCCCACCACGAGGCTCCGCTGGGCGATCTCCTTCACCCCGACACCGTCCTTCCGTTTGGACTGCCCGCGCCAGCCCCAGGCGCTGACAGCGCGGCGGGCGCGGAGGATAGCTTTTCGCTCTTCCTCCTGCCGCTTCACGATGCGTTCTCTGTTGTCCACCTCCTTTGTGAAAACACCGCGCCTCTCGCGCACCATACACTGCTGCATGGCTTTGATGAACTGCCTCACGAGATCCGCGCGGTGCTTCGACTCCGTCCCGCGCACCTTATCGGCAAACTCCCTCTGGAGATCCAGAAGCTGCAGCTGCCTCTTCCGAAACTGCAGCGTCGCCGCCAGCCTCTCCTTGCTGTTGCTCTCCGCAAAGGACAGCTGCCTCCGCTCCACCTCCTCCTCGCGCCGCACCCCGGCCCTCCGCGACGTCTCGTCCTCCTCCAGCTCGGCACACTCCTCCCTGTTCCTCTGCCGCCGGATCTCATCCTTCGACTTCAGCCTCCGCCTCTCGTTCTGCAGGAATTTATTCTTCCGCCGCACCATCTCGCGCGTCCTCTCAGCCTCGTACGACTCGATCTCCCTCCTTTCCCTCGCCTCCCTCGCCGCCACCTCGTCCTGCTCCCTCCTCTGATCCCCCGTGAGCTTCCTATGCGCCTCCATCGCCTGCGACAGCTCCGAGGAGATTGCCTGCAGCCTCTCGGCATTCGCCTCAAGGTATCTCCCGTGGAGCATCTCCGCGAGGCCCTTCAGGGAGGGGTCCCGCAGCGACTCGGCTCCAAAATCCAGAGAGAGGACGCGTGGGGTCCGCGAGGCAAATGCGTGCAGCATTTTGAGGGATGCGCCCTTCACACCAGGTGTGACTGCGGCATTCCGCCTCTGCGACAAGGTGAAGTAGTTCTGCGCGAGGGAGATGTGCTGAAGCTTCGGGAAGGCGGTGAAGAGGGATATCGCATCCGAGACAGACGCATCTGTGAGGCAGTTCCACGACAGGTCAATCCGGGTCACCGTTTCAGAGAGGGTGCGGACCACCGATGGCGAGTCGGGCGATTGCATCGGGATCGCAGATGCAAGCCTGGAGAGGCCCGCATCGCCCAGCTCACATTTGTTAAGGTCGAGGCATGTGATGTCTGCGAGGCGGGCGGTGCCGCAACCCCCCTCCACAGGCGGGAGCTGTGCGAGGAGGAGGGAGAGGAGCAGCTCCGGGTTTGCCGCCCTGGCTCCGACAAGCGTGGCGGCGCAGGGCGGGGGCGCCGCACCCGCCACCGCATCTGCGTCGGACCTGCCCCCCGCGACGACCACGGCTGAATCGAGCGCCTTCCCGGCATCCTCTGCTGACAGAATCACAGAGACACCCCCCTCACGAGACACCCCGCTGCTCCCTTTGCGCAGGTATGCGGAGCGGATTGTCTCCCGCATGGTGAAGAAAAAGGTGGGGGGTGATGTGGGGGGCTTTGGCGCTCGTGGGGAGCTAACCCGGGGGGAGGGGGGGTGGGGTGGTGGTGGTGGTGGGGTGAGGTGGCGCAGTTTGGCACAGAGAAGAACGAAGGGGGCGGGGGCGGGGGAGGGGGGGGGGGGGCGGGCGGGGAAGCCGCGGGATGTGTATGTTGTTTAGGGGAGCCCCCCGGGGCCTGGGAGAGGGGGTGGGTGTTGCGGGGCTTTGTTGTGGCGAGAAACTGTTTGATCCAAAAGGGGGTGCCGTAGTGGTGGCCTGGCGATGGAGGGGGCATGCACGACAAGAGTTGGATACCCAGAAGCGACAAGTGGTTTCGATATGATCCGTCGCCTGGACGGCCGGCTCGTCTCCCGGCGTGTACGTATCACTCTTCAAGTTGCGTGTCTGAAAGTGGCAAGATTCCTCGTTGAAGAAGTGTTTCCACCATCAAGCCAGTCGGGCCATCAAGTTGGTTTTTCAGTGCGGGAACACAGAACCACCCAAAAAATAGACAGTGCTGCTGGTTCAGTGTCACAACTAAAACTGACGGAAGACGAGCTCACACAGGCGCACGTATGTGCAATACAACACAGTGTAAAGAGCGTATGTCGGGGGGCTAGGAAAGTGGGAAGAGGATTGCATGCATCAGGCCACGGAGGGTATGCCTAAGTGCTGCACTGACGCGGGAGACGTCACAGTGCACGCACATTCACAGAAGGGTCGCTTGATGTGAAGATCCACCTCCCGCAGGGGCTGAGTGCGACGCTGTCACCGTCTGACTCCACCTGCCCCAAGCACTGCAAGGTGCTGAGGGTGAACAGCTTGGTGTGGGACTGAGTGGCCACTGCCACAAGATCGGACGGCTGAGACACTGCAACACAGCAGGGATAACTGGGCAGGGTCACAGAACGGATGCAGCTGAGGGTGGTGGCGCACCACACCTTCAGAGACTGGCCGCAAGGAGAGCACGACACCAGGTGCTGCTCGTCGTTGGTCAGGGCAATGCTGGTCACGCCGTCTTCCTCATAGCCGTCTTCCTCATACATGGTGCCGATGAGGGTGAGCGCGTTGACGTCATACACACGGATGGTGATGTCCTCTGAACTGGAAAAGATCCTCGTAGGTGACACTACAATTGTATAAACAGTCTCGTTATGCCCCTCCAACACTGTAGTACTTGGTGTGCCCTCTAAGTCCCACATACACACCTTCCCATCTCGGTCACCCGACACGAGACGCCCACAGTGTGTCCACGCTGCACTCCACGCCGCTGTGGAGTGCTCCTTCAGACACCACACCTCTTCCCACGTTGCAGTCAGCCATACGCAGATGGTGCTGTCATGTGAGCACGTTGCCAGCCACCTCCCGCATACTGAGAATGCAGTGCACCAAATGTCATCCGTCCCATGTGTGAGGTCCACCACCACATCAGCAGTTGTGGTGTCAAACACAGTGATGTGTCCTTCTTTGGTGCTCACTGAGCACAGCGTGCCGCACCTCGACAGTGTGACAAACTCGATAGACCCGCCCTGCCCAATGGTGTAGGCTGCGGGAGCCTTGACGTGCGGCCACCGCCGCACGAGCTGCACACCATCCCCACCCTCCAGACCCGTGTCGGCAACGCGCTCTGCATCATCCAGCTCCTCCTCACACCCTTCGATGCGTGCCGCCAGCACTGCAGCCTCGCGGTTTGCGTTGATGGAACCCGCGAACATCTCCTTGACCGCATCCGTCTTCAGACTGAGCACGGTCCCGCCATCCGGCACACCAACGACACAACTGCGCCCGCTCTCGACATGCCGCACCGACACATCCATGGCCGCCCCTGCCTTGAGCGGGTTGTGGTGGTGACAACTGTGGATGCCTGTTTGGCTGCTGCATGACGTAACATGAGCACACACCCCTAACCACCAGCACGATAACGTGCTCCCCATGCCAGACTCCTTTTCCATCGAATTGCGCGTCACTATGAAGAGCTTATTCACAAGACTCACAAGTGCTGGGAGCGGAGGCTGTTGGGGTCACTGGGGCGCATCGCCTCAGGCATCCTGTATGTTCTCTGGACAGGACCATGCGAGAGGACTTGCCGGACCGCTGGCCTCTTGGGGGAAGGTTGCTGAACTCCAAGGCGCAGGGGTGGGGTGGAGTGGAGGGGGGCAGGGGTACCCATGGTTCAAAGCCGGACATTCTATCAGATTTGAGTGCACCCACACCCAGACACACAGCTTTGGCACAGAAGCACCGCGGTGATAATCTGGCGCGTTGGGAGGAACTGATCCGCCAGGGTGAAAACCTACTGGCGCCACCTGCTGCTGATACATGTGTTTTTTTTTGCGGGGTGTCAGAGGGGGGGGGAGGAGAGTTCTTCACAATTCGGCAATATTTTTCGGCGAAATTCCTGAACGGGGGAGAACCCGCAAGGATGCCGTTTTCGACACGGAACAGCCACAACATACCCCCCCCCAGGCCCCCAGATGTCCTTGAGAAAAACTGTATTTTTTTTTTGAAATATCCAGGTCTGGAGGTCAACAGTGCCAACCCACCCCCAAACCCACTCCGGATATGAATTTCCGGAGGTTTTTACCCACTTTTGGGCCCACCAACCCTCATTTTTGGCCATTTTTTGGCATTTTTTCCGCTTTTCTGGGGTGAGTCCTGTGCAAGGTGGTTGCAGGGTCATTTTTGGGTAAAAATGTGCATTTTAACGCACTTCTACTGGTCCTAGAGGCCCTGGATGGTATACAATGTGCCCCAGGGATGCCTAGGGTACATTTTTCACCCGAAAACCACCCAACATGGGGTCTAGTCGCCCTAATTTTATCATTTTTTCGTAAAATTGGGACATTTACCCCACATGGGCGAAACCCCCATTTTTCACAGTTTTTTCAAAATATCGGACCGAATTTGGGCAATTCGGTGGAGAAAACCTGTTCCGACAGGCCCATACACCCCTTTTAGGGCATTCCCAGTGGTTTCTGGGTGGTTATAGGGTTATAGGGTGCCTACAACATGGCTGCAGGATGTGTGCAGGGTCCTCCAACATCGTTGCAGGGTCCTTTTTTTGGGTAAAAAAAAGGCATTCTCACACACTTCTACTGGTCCTAGAGGCCCTGGATGGTATACAATGTACCCCAGGGATGCCTAGGGTACGTTTTTCACCCGAAAACCACCCAAAATGGGGTCTAGTCGCCCCGATTTTGTCATTTTTTCATAAAAATTAGGACTTTTACCACACACGGGCAAATTCCCCGTTCTTCACAGTTTTTTCAAATTCTCGGACCGAATTTGGGCAACTCGGTGTAGAAAACCTGTTCCGACAGGCCCATACACCCCTTATAGGGCAGGCTCAGTGGTTTCTGGGTGGTTATTGGGTTATTGTGTGCCTGCAACATGGTTGCAGGATGTGTGCAGGGTGGTTGCAGGGTCCTTTTTTTGGGTAAAAAAACACATTTTCACGTGATTCTACTGGTCCTAGAGGCCCTGGAGGGTATACAATGTACCCCAGGGATGTCTAGGGTACGTTTTTCACCCGAAAACCACCCAAAATGGGGTCTAGTTGCCCCGATTTTGTCATTTTTTCATGAAAATCGGGATTTTGCCCATAATGGGCGAAACCCCCTTTTTTCCACCGATTTTTCAAAAATTCGGGCCGAAAATGGGCGACTAAGTGTGAAAAACCGGTTTCATTGGGTCCCCAGACATATGGGTTCGTTCATAAACACCCCCCCCCAGATTGGGCCTTTTAGCCATTTTTGGGCGAAAATTGGGGAAAATCGCATTCACCACCCTCGCAACCACCCTCGAGGTGGGAAAACAGGTTCGGGGGCACTTGGGAGGCCTTTTTCCGGTCATTTTTGTGCAAAAGACCCATAATCATGAGGGGAATGTATCAGAGTGAAGCAAATCCTGCAGTTCCTCCCCGACGTGTGGTGGTCTTACTGGCTGCGGCAGATGTTTTCACTCCGTCTGGGGGCTGCCCTCCCGAGTGCAGTAGCCACCAGTCGGATGGCCTTGTGTGACACATGTAATTGGTCGTCGAGCTGTGCAGATGATACCCGTCTTTCACCACACTCGTCCGCCACCGTCTGGTTATACCAGACAGCGTCCTTCCAAAGCTGCAATGAGCGCAGGTAGATGCCTGATTTGCGGGACCCTCATCTGTGCATCCGAATCAGCACCGTCGAACACTGGTTCGTATCGATGTTGTCCTCTGTGAATCGTAGTGGGTCGACCGCCGGGGCTCACCCTTGCCTCGAGAACACCCTGTACCTACGGGCATGTTACACTCTTCTGACTATCCGTCATCCCGGAACCCGTGGACGATGTGGCGTTTGCTCTCCAGGTCGAAGTCCTGTCATCTGCTGAATGATGCTCGGTGCCAGCATACCGAGACACTGACTACGACCACTCCGCGAGCAAGCTGATCCCTCATCTGTTTCGTCGAACGAAGACTTACGCCGATTTCGGCAGCTCTTTTGTGATCCGGTACCAGGCTCGCGAGAAGGTATTTTTCCCCATTTCCCATGCCAATGAGAGAGCAAAATGGACTCCTGGGTCCCCCGTGGCCCCCCCGGACCCCCCGAAGTGCAGGTGGGGGGCAGACGAGGGTGGTGAATGCGATTATTCCCAATTTTTGGCCAAAAATGGCTAAAAGGCCCAATCTGGGGGGGGGTGTTTATGAACGAAGCCATATTTTTGAGGCGGGTACACCCATTTTAGGTGCCAATAACCCTTGTTTGGGGTCGGAAAAAATTTTATTACAAAATTTTCAAGTAAACCCACCTCACACCTATTGTTTACCTACAGCTATTGTTTACATAAAATTATTTACATGTATTGTTTACATACGATTATTATTTACATGTAATTATTTTTTTTTGGTTTTTCGAAAATTTTTTGAAGGTGTTCTAAAGGGCCAGACTTGGTACCTCGGTCACCAAAGTGACCCCACCACGATCCGCATGGATTCCAAACAATGCAATGGAGAGTTTTTTTTTGTCGGCAGCCAACTGCCTCCCGGCCCCCCTCGGCCAAGTGGCTTGTTTTCCTTAGAGCATTGTTGCTCAGAGCCCGTAGAACTGCCAACACTATCGACACATGTCACTGAACACGGCGGAATGGGACCTTCGCTGCATGAGGCGCAGGCACTGGAATCCAATGTCACCCCCCCCAGGCGGCCCTGGAGGGGTGTGACCTACACTAACTACCACCCCGTGGCTATGTCACCTAAAAAAGGTGTGTTTATGTCACCCCCTCCCGATTTTTGCACCTGTGGGGTGACATATACACGGGGGGGGTGGTACAGGGGTGGAGCTTGGGGGTTTTTTCGGGTCAGCTGACCTGATTTTCTGCAGGCCCTCACAAAAAATCAGGTCAGGGGTAAAAAGAAAAAGTGTCACTTCAACTCTGCCGCTCTTTCTCTACTGTTGATACTTCGTTTGATGCGTTGACGCTTCCACACACACTTACAAACCCACTTGCCTGATGAAGGGGGTGGTGTGTAGAGCACGTTTGGCAGAGCTGAATGACACTTTCCGCGCGAAAGTCGTGTGCGTAAAAAAATATATAGATTTTCGGGAAACCGGAAAAGTTGGCTCCTCGCCTTGGGGTCTCAAGGTGACCAGGAGGCGTTTCGTGAGCAAAGTGACCCCAGCGACATGAGCACAGGCCTCAAACAGTCACAATAGAGGACAAATGAAGCTGCCCAACCCGTACCGTGCAACAGACGTTTACTACCGTGGCCTCCGGCGGCTGGGGGCTCCGCCCCCCAGACCCCCCTGTGGCATGTGCCTGTCTTGTACCCAAGCCCTTTACATCAGGGAATGGAGTACAGACCGGATATCCTCAGGAGGACGCAGCCAACTCACACAGAATCCGTACGCCCGCAAGTCACAGATGTTCACTACCGTGGCCTCCGGCGGCTGGGGGCTCCGCCCCCCAGACCCCCCCTATGGCATGTGTTTGTCTTGTAAACGGGGGTCACAGCTATTGTTTACCTAGCTTTATGTAAATAGTAAATGTGCATGTAAATAATAGCTGTAAATAATATTCCATGTAAACAATACATGTAAATAATTTTTTACACACATATTGTTTACGTATTTATGCGTTTTTTTTTGCACCTTTACCTACCACCCCAGGGGTGGAGCTTGAAATATGGGGTTGCGGGCTGGATCGGGTCAGATCGGGTCAGCCAATTTTTTCTCACTGAATGGGTTCCCCCCCGGTTCGTCTCAGAGATCAGTGCTCGGGCCCAGCCTCCCGCGAGGGTACCGGACTGATATGCAGCCCCGGACGCGCAAGGACTTGGTTACAAGACAAACACATGCCATAGGGGGGGTCTGGGGGGCGGAGCCCCCAGCCGCCGGAGGCCACGGTAGTGAACATCTGTGACTTGCGGGCGTACGGATTCTGTGTGAGTTGGCTGCGTCCTCCTGAGGATATCCGGTCTGTACTCCATTCCCTGATGTAAAGGGCTTGGGTACAAGACAGGCACATGCCACAGGGGGGTCTGGGGGGCGGAGCCCCCAGCCGCCGGAGGCCACGGTAGTAAACGTCTGTTGCACGGTACGGGTTGGGCAGCTTCATTTGTCCTCTATTGTGACTGTTTGAGGCCTGTGCTCATGTCGCTGGGGTCACTTTGCTCACGAAACGCCTCCTGGTCACCTTGAGACCCCAAGGCGAGGAGCCAACTTTTCCGGTTTCCCGAAAATCTATATTTTTTTTTCTTTTTACCCCTGACCTGATTTTTTGTGAGGGCCTGCAGAAAATCAGGTCAGCTGACCCGAAAAAACCCCCAAGCTCCACCCCTGTACCACCCCCCCCGTGTATATGTCACCCCACAGGTGCAAAAATCGGGAGGGGGTGACATAAACACACCTTTTTTAGGTGACATAGCCACGGGGTGGTAGTTAGTGTAGGTCACACCCCTCCAGGGCCGCCTGGGGGGGGTGACATTGGATTCCAGTGCCTGCGCCTCATGCAGCGAAGGTCCCATTCCGCCGTGTTCAGTGACATGTGTCGATAGTGTTGGCAGTTCTACGGGCTCTGAGCAACAATGCTCTAAGGAAAACAAGCCACTTGGCCGAGGGGGGCCGGGAGGCAGTTGGCTGCCGACAAAAAAAAACTCTCCATTGGAGCAGGGCTGTTCCTAACTGGGGGGCTGGTTCCCCACTTTCAGGATTCTGAACTTTTTTTCTAAGAACTTTTGTACGGGGAAAAAAAGTTTTTTTCTAAGAATTTTGTAAGGGAAATTTTTTTTTCTAAGGGTTTTTCGCAGAGGAAATTTTTTTTTCTAAGATTTTCCCAGTCGACAGGGCGCACACAAGGATGGAAGGGAAGTCTCTCCCCCGTACAGTTCGCCTTGCTGGCCAACTGGAGACTCCGCAGGATGACCCCGCCCACCTCCTCTTGCCTCGGTTTGCGTGTTGCTGGTGTGTTGCCTGTGTATTGCTGTTGTATTGCACTCCTGAGGACCTCCCTATTTATTCCCACTCGACTACCCTTCGACAGGACCCTGACCTCACACTCACCCAACCTCACGTACTCCGCGAATATGGTGCGCACCACTGCAAAAATCTCCGGGAGCTTTTGGGCTTTCAGGCCTGAAGGGGCCAGTAGGGGGGTGGCGTCGGGGAGTGGCAGCTTTGTAACTATCCTCCAGCTGCTGGCATGTACAGTACTGCGGGAGTGCCAAGGTGTATTGAGCAACCTCCTCCAGTCCCTGCGGAGCACAACCCCCGATGAGAACGAGCCCCAGATGATCACCTCGCAGGACCCGCAGCGACCCAACCCTGACGTCAGTCTCTCCGCCCTCGGACACAAACACCCGCACCTGAAGCACCTCTGCACCACCAAAAGCGCCACCGTCTACAGCTGCCCATCTTGTGGTGAGTTCCGCACAGCTATTACAGACAGCATGGTTGTGATGTTGGGCGTCGTGAAGGACGAGGTGCAGCGCGTTGCTTCTCAATTTATGGAGAAGCAAGGTCCGTGCACATGTGGTGCTGTCCGGGCTGCGCAGTTCTGCGTCGAGAAGGCCCCGCACCTCCTGTTCCTCTCGACGCAGCGGTTTTCTGCATCCGGCGAGAAGCAGAAGCACCTGACGGAGCTTGCGGAAACCGTCAACGTCAAGGAATTAAGAGACCTCTCCGCCCTTCGTGAGCTTGGCGTTGACGGCAACGGGGTGGTGCAGGTGGGCACGGTGCAGCCGGTGAATCACCGGTACCGGTTTGTCGGTGCATCGTGCACAAAGTCCGGGCTGACCCTCGCGAAGGGGATCGCCTGGGAGACGCTGTGCGCTCGTGGCCCCGCCACCACTCTGAAGTGGAAGTCGATCACGACTGATCGTGTGACGGATTGCTCTGTGGCGCCGTTCAATCGTGCGAACGCGAAGCCAGCACTCGTGCTGTACGCACGTGAGGCATCGGACGGTGACGGGCACGACGTCGATGCTTCGCATGATGCGCCGCCGCCTCCTCCTCCGGATCCCCTGGCCGCCTCTCCTGCAGCTACCACCGCCGCCCCTGTCGCCCCTGCACCCCACGCCGCCTTCTACACCGGGGAAGGGGCGTGCCACGTCGCCGCGTTCGACAGCGCCGGGCGACTGTCCCCATGGCTGACCGCCATGAAGCTCGCCCAATCAACCGGAGGCGTCAACATTGGGCTTGTACCAGGGTGGGTTCAACGGGATCTATACAGTTCTGGACACTACTGCCTCCGAGTGCTTGACTGCCTAGCAAGGTCAATTCCCATTACGGAGCCGACGCGTACCAGTGCTGCGGCGCTTCTGGAGGGCGTTGACTCCCCCGAAGCGGAGGCCCTCACGGTGAAGCTCAGGCGTCCGCGATTGATGGATACGAGATTCCTCGTGGACGAAGAGTTGGACACCAACACCGCGTCAGTGGCCCTGCAGACTTTCCGCACATCCCGCGGTTTAAATGTTCACTTTTCTATCGTCGACACCACACAGCCTCGCACCTTCGGCTTGCTTCTTCCGTCGTTGATGGCCCAGTACCCCTTGCGGCTTGTCTTCGACACAGCAAAGGCGCACTTCCTTCTTTTGATGGCAGCAAACAAGAAGTACGTGCCAGAGGGCTCAATGGTGAACGGTCTCCTTCGGATTCAGCAGCGGCAGGCACAGCTCGCCATACAGGAGAAGCAGCAGCGGAAGATCCACGCTGCAGCCTCCGGTGTGGTGCGTCTCCCTGATGGGAGGTGGAGGTGCACCACGTGTGCACCGTTCTTGGTGCAGCTGGAGGGGGAGTTCTCGGAGCAACCCCACTTGCTCCGGTATGCACGCGGCGAAGCGTCTATGTCTGCCACGACAGTTGGGCGCCAGCAAAGCAATATCCGCCGCCACATGGGTGGTGCGGCGCACAAGAGAGCAGTGCAGTTGTCCACGCCTGGGAGTGAAAACACCAATGTGACAGCTACAGATATCCCCAAGCAGACGCTGTGCGCGAAGGTGAAGGTGACCAGCGAGCAGTACACAAGTCTGGTCAACCTGGTGTACAACGTGGCAACGGCGACGCAACGGGCGGAGGGGCTGAGCAGTGTGGGTGCGAGGTTGCAGGACGACAAGCGGAAGGGGCTGCATGTCCTGGACACCCACTACTCTCGAAAAGTCGCGAAGGAGTTCCAGACGATACTCTGGGAGGTGCTCCTGAGGGGAGTGGTGGGTGCGGTGCGTGCGTGTCGGGCGGCAACCCTGAAGGTGGACGGTACCACGTTCGCCCGCATCGACTTGATGATCGTCATCGTTTCGGGGATCAGCAGGACGGATTGTGCTATGAAAGATTGGTGTGTGGGCACAGTCGACTTGAAGAAAGCTGACGCAGAGTCGCAGAAGGACGAGCTGGTCAAGTTGTTCGACAGCCTCCAGCTGTCGCAGTGGGCGCGGCGTTCGCTGAAGGGATTCGCGGCAGACGGGGCATCAACGATGAAGAGTCTCAGGGGGAAGCTCGAGATCGCGTGGGGATGCACTCTCATCGATGTGCATGATGCTGCCCACATGCACCAGCTGTCCGTCGGCCTCATCAAGAAGACACGAAAGGTTGTTGAACATAGCCGCCTCCTCCGACACTGGTTTGCCTTCTTCAGATCAACCGCCAGGCAGAAGTCTCTGCAGATCATTTCCGGTGGGAAATGTCTCTCCTTCCCGAAGGAGCACTCCGTGCGTTGGGCAGCTGCAACGTTCCGTCGCCTGAACGCGGCTGTGGTGAACTTTGACTTCACTGTCGCTATGCTCGGGGAGATCCAGCCGCCGCCGTTCTTCTTCCACAAGCTCACCCCCGAGTATTCCCTCTCGACTTGCATCTTGGCTGACGTCTTCGACATCAATAAAGGGGTGAGCGAGGCGTTGCAGAAGCGAGACCTGTCGCTCTCGTCGATGGAGAGCATCCTGCAGAATGCACTGACAGTGCATAAGGTGCTGGCGCGCCAGCCTGGCAAGCACGAAGCCAAGTTCTATGAGAACCAGGGAACCACATCGTTGCCTCCGGGGGTAGTTGCCGAGATGACTTCCTGGCGCTCAAAGCTCTGCCACACCATCTACAAGGACCTGGCCAAGAGGTGGGAGGAGTATCCCTGCCGCTCATTCAGCTCTTTCTTCGCGACAAGTGGGAAGGACAGCACGTGCGAGTGCCTCATGGCGCTCGCTTCTCGCTTGGGTTACGACCAGGCAGAGATTCTCAGCATCGGCATGGAGTGGGTGAAGCTGCGGTTGGAATGCACAGATCTCAGGGGGAACCTTCTGAAAGAGTTTGTCGTCGACTTCTTGCTGGAATCCGAGAGTTCGACGTTTGCGATAGTGCTTGAGGCCATGGTGGCACTGTCACCCTCGACTGTGTTTGTGGAGGCTGCTTTTTCAGTTGTAACGCGCATGAGGGGATCGTTCCGGAAGGCACTCTCTGCCGCAAGCATCTCTCAAGAACTGGGCATCACTCTAGAGCTGTCACATGATGACGCGGCGCGCAAGATCATCGTTGAAGAAACAGTCAACACGTTCCTCGCCAACAAGAAGCGCCGCTTCACTGCGCGTTCCCTGACGCCTCTTCCAACTCTGACAACCGTGGAGCTCGTTGACCTCGATGCAGCCATGGGTTCTCTATTTGCTGGCGTGGAGGATTGTGATGAGGAATCGGACGGCAGCTGGGAAGATGACAACGCCGATGCATTGTCGATTGTCAGCCTCGTGGAGGAAGTCCCTGAGGATCCCTTCCTCACTTCGTTGCTTGCAGATGCCGCACCCCCCGTCGTGCCTCCAGCCACCCTGCAACATGTCACCTTCCAGCTCCCCGCTTCATCGACCCCGGGCACCCCATCGACACTCCCCACACCTCAGCCGGAAGAACCGCCGCAGCTGCCTCCCACACAGGCGGCACCGGCAGAGCGCAGGAGGGAGGTTGGGCCGCACCCCGAGGAGCCCCAGGAGAAAAGGGCCCGCGTCCATGTCGACATCGATGTCGACATGGAGGAGGATTGGGGAGAGTGGGCGTACGTTTCGGACGCCGAAACTTCCGAGTGAGCCATCATCGTTCTTAGAAGGGGGGGGGGGGGGTGGGGGCGGGGGGGTGGTTTTCATCGTAGAAATCATAGAAAAAGTCCCGCCTGACGGGCACGCGCCTGAAACCTGTGGGGGGGTGAGCAAAAAATCCCTTGTAAAAATTCTTAGAAAAAACCTGGTTCCCCGACCCAAAAAACCCGGAAAAAGGGCTGGTTCCCCGCCCAGGCCTGCATTGGAGGGTGTATGATTTTCCGGATTTTCCTGTTTTTTCCCGATTTTCCGAAAAATTTGCCACTGGTTGACACAAGGGCGAATTTCGAGAAAAATCCGAAAATCAGGAAAAATCAGGTTTTTTTCGGATTTCCGGGATGGTCACCATACACCCTCCGGAAAAAAATCCGAAATTTTTGGGTCGAAAAAAAATTTTTTTTTCTGACCCGAAAATCTGTGTCTGCGGACTGCCACACTGTGAAAAATCGGAAAATTTCCGAAAAAAGTCGAAAATTTTGGCCTTTCCTGGCCTATGTGGTCCCAAAGGGCCCGGGTTGCCCGGATTTTCACCCAAAAACACCCCAAAAAATTTTCCGCCGGCGGATTGGCCGCCTTCGGCGGCGTCGTCGTTTCACTCTGTACGAAGGACGTCGGTAAAGCCGAGACCTTTGTACAACCGTTTCACTTCGACTTCTTTTCGGCTGTCTGTTTGTTTGCGTTTCCAGTCCCGTGCCTGTCTGTCGTCCGGACGCCCTGTTTTTATGGTTTTCTCCTGTTGCTCCGTCACGGCGCCTCATGTTCTGGGGTTGCACGTGTTCTTCTCGCTGTTGCGGCGCTGCCTGAAAGAACCCCCGTCCGCCCCTCTCGGCTCCATCTCCGAGTGCCTACCTCGTTCTGTCCGCTTTCCCTAGGAGGTACAGAGAGACCCCCTCTCCCCGCCGAGCATCTCAGAAGATGCCGTGTCCCGCATCCAAATGTAGTTGCAGGTGCCCTCGGTTGCGGTGTTGTAGCGCAGTCCGCGCCGGTCGGACGCCACACGCCACTCTGGAGTGCCTCCCACCGTCTGAGACCCCGGGCCCCCCATGGGCTGGGGGGGCCTTCCATCGGCATGGCAATGCCTACCAGGTGTCGGACGCGATTCCGACTGTAAAGTGTCACAGTCTGTGGCTCGTCGATGCCAAGATCCTCGTTACGGTCCGATGAAACTGGGTGTTATTCGGAGCCCTACAACTGCAACACGGGAGGCTTGACAACCGGCTCCTGATGCAGGGAACGTATGCTGCAATTTTATCTGCGTTCATGCAGGCGTTGCCCCGCCTGCAAGGTGACCGTCTTTTGCTGTCCTCAGGTGTACCGTACCCTGAATGGGAACGGGAAGAACGTTCCTCTCGGGCATGCTACGTTGTCGAAAACTTTGCGATACACGGCCAGCTTCCTCGTGGCCTCATGTTCTTCTGTCCCTTCTGTTGTGATGCGTCTCATGGATGTGCCCTGCAGGGCTTCCACACAGTGTCGACGAGTGATCCTCGCACGGAAAAACAATTGGCTTGGTCTTCCCGCTTTCGGGCTCCCGTCTCCGAGAGCCCAGCACAGTTTTGAGTCGGACCTGGGATAGCGGTTCGAACGGGAATTTCGGGCCGAACCCTGAAATTCTCCAACACCCCATATCGCACCTGAGACGCGGCTTCCTTATCTGAGGGGCCGCGTCCAAATACACGGACTTTGCTAAACTGGACCCAACTCCCCACACTCTTTTTTTGGCCATTTTTCCAAAAAAATCCCCCCATTTTTTACAAAATTTTACAGAATTTACAGTTCGTTATACATCCTCCATTGCATTGTTTGGAATCCATGCGGATCGTGGTGGGGTCACTTTGGTGACCGAGGTACCAAGTCTGGCCCTTTAGAACACCTTCAAAAAATTTTCGAAAAACCAAAAAAAAATAATTACATGTAAATAATAATCGTATGTAAACAATACATGTAAATAATTTTATGTAAACAATAGCTGTAGGTAAACAATAGGTGTGAGGGGGGTTTAACCAAGTCCTTGCGCGTCCGGGGCTGCATATCAGTCCGGTACCCTCGCGGGAGGCTGGGCCCGAGCACTGATCTCTGAGACGAACCGGGGGGGAACCCATTCAGTGAGAAAAAATTGGCTGACCCGATCTGACCCGATCCAGCCCGCAACCCCATATTTCAAGCTCCACCCCTGGGGTGGTAGGTAAAGGTGCAAAAAAAACGCATAAATACGTAAACAATATGTGTGTAAAAAATTATTTAGGAGGGTGTATGATTTTCCGGATTTTCCTGTTTTTTCCCGATTTTCCGAAAAATTTGCCACTGGTTGACACAAGGGCGAATTTCGAGAAAAATCCGAAAATCACACGGTGGACTCCAGCGGCCCTAGCGGGAGTCTGGGAGCGGGAGTCTGAGCGGGTGTCAAAGACTCCCGCTAGCGGGAGTCCAGACTCCCGCTAGGGGGAGTCTGACTCCCCCTAGCGGGAGTCTTTTCACCTATTTTCATCCATTTTTCCCATGATATAGTTACAGTCTACTGGCGTGGGGGGTAAAATCATGGTGGAAGAGGGATGGGGAGGGGCTTGTTTTGCTTCTGTCAGTTTCCCCGGACTCTGGACTACCTACCTATCCTCCTGGTAGCGGCTGCACCTGCGGAGGTGAGCGGTTAGAATTTGAGGTGTCAAAGTGCGGCCATCGCCTGTCGTAGTTGTGTTACACCTTCGGCAAGACAAGCCATCCTGCAGGCCTCATCTTCTTCGTCAGAACTGTCATCCCCCTCCTGCTGTGCGCGTTGGTCAAGCGTGCTCAAAGTCGCCTCGGATGACACGAATGGTGTGAAAGTCGCCCCCAGCGGGATTGGCATTTTGCACAAGCAGAGCGATAATTTGCGGTGTCCTTCGGGGAACCGGGACAGGAAGTAGGGCGCGCTGATGGGTTCAACGAAGTCCTGTGTGTTGCAGTGCACAAACCCCTTCTGCAGCTGTGTCAACTGTGTGCAAAGAACATACACAGCCAATCTATGAGCGTGTCGGGTGTGCAGACACGGACACAGAATGACTTCTCTATACCCGAGGATCCCGTCCTGCGACAGGTGCGCAACCTTCCAAGGCATGCCCGATGCGCGCCGCTTCTCTTCTGCCATCGCAAGATCTCTCTCGTAAGTTGCGGAGCTGGCGATTGTAACGGCATCTTTCTTGCGATGTCCGTTCTCTGCTTCTTCAAATTCGTCGTTGTTCTGCAGAGGCACTGCATCTTCTGGAGCCCACCAATGATGGAGACTGTGTACGTAGGCATTGCGCGTTGATCCCTTTTCGGCATGCTCCATCAACCAGTGAAATATATGCCCTGAGATCCGAGCACGCAAGAAGGGAATCCGGGCTGACTCATCCTTGCATCCCCAGAAGTGCCAGGGGATGTCTGCATACCGGAAATGCATGAGGTCTGCAAGGGAGACAAAGAGGTAGCGGAACAAGCCCTTGTAGGTGTGTCCTGTGACAGGCAAGCACGACCTTCCGGAACTGAGCACCTGTCCCATTCTGCGACACATTCAGTGCAAGGTTTGTACAGGTCTTGTCGAATATTTTTTTGTTGTCTCATCCAGTACCCTGATCAGCCGCATGGCGAGCCCCTTGCAGTCATGGAGTGCTGGGGTGACGTAGCGGGCATTGGGAAGCACACCTGCCAAGAGGGAGGGGTAGCCAGCCTCTTTTATCTCAGAGAGAGTCAGGTGCGGGTATCGATGCACCTGTTGATACCAGCGTTCTTCTGGGATGTCGCACAGTGAGCATCGGTGCCCTCGCCCCCCGCATCGCCTCATTGTTGCCCACTGCTGATCTATACTCCCGCTAGCGGGAGTTGGACTCCCCCTAGTTGAGACTCCCGAAAAGGGTTAAACCCGGTAGTGGTACCCTACCCCCGCTGGAGTCCACCGTGCAAGGCCGGATCAGCCCACGGGTGGGTTTGAGGAAGAAATCTGGGGGGGCAAATTTTGCTGCGACTTCCGGTTTCACCCGGCCGAACTCCAGCATCTATCCAGACCCACGGTGCCAAGCCGTTCGCCCGTGTCGCGATCATTCGCGGCTTCAGGCTGCCCCCGACGACACGTTTGTATCCTGCACCTTGCCATACTTCGCCTCCACCTTGTATATGACGGAGAGCGCCCTCCTTCCGCATCGTTGCGACTTCCCTGACAGCGAACTTATCCATGTCAGGGAAGACATGGCGATGATTGCGTTGGCCACCTGGGTGCTGTGCTTGTGGAGCTCCTTGCTCAACACCGTTGCTAGGAGCCTTCTAATGGATCCCAGTGTCAGCACACTGCCCCCTTTTTTAACAGGGAAGGCCGTGCAAAAATCATGCACAATGTTCGTCGCCTCCGCAGCCTCGGGACTCTCTGCGCTCTTCTTCTTCTTAATCGACTTTGCCGCCGGCTTCGCTGCCGGCTTCGTTGTCGTCTTCCCCATTTTTGTGAATCAGGTCTGCGAGCTGGGATGGGTGGAAACGTCCGTTTCGTTTGGTGTGGCTGTACTTCAGTGACGAGTGCCACATTGCATAGGTATCATGGGAAAAATGAGTGAAAATAGGTGAAAAGACTCCCGCTAGGGGGAGTCAGACTCCCGCTAGCGGGAGTATAGACTCCCGCTAGCGGGAGTTGGACTCCCCCTAGTTGAGACTCCCGAAAAGGGTTACCCTACCCCCGCTGGAGTCCACCGTGCAGGAAAAATCAGGTTTTTTTCGGATTTCCGGGATGGTCACCATACACCCTCCGGAAAAAAATCCGAAATTTTTGGGTCGAAAAAAATTTTTTTTTTCTGACCCGAAAATCTGTGTCTGCGGACTGCCACACTGTGAAAAATCGGAAAATTTCCGAAAAAAGTCGAAAATTTTGGCCTTTCCTGGCCTATGTGGTCCCAAAGGGCCCGGGTTGCCCGGATTTTCACCCAAAAACACCCCAAAAATTTTTCCGCCGGCGGATTGGCCGCCTTCGGCGGCGTCGTCGTTTCACTCTGTACGAAGGACGTCGGTAAAGCCGAGACCTTTGTACAACCGTTTCACTTCGACTTCTTTTCGGCTGTCTGTTTGTTTGCGTTTCCAGTCCCGTGCCTGTCTGTCGTCCGGACGCCCTGTTTTTATGGTTTTCTCCTGTTGCTCCGTCACGGCGCCTCATGTTCTGGGGTTGCACGTGTTCTTCTCGCTGTTGCGGCGCTGCCTGAAAGAACCCCCGTCCGCCCCTCTCGGCTCCATCTCCGAGTGCCTACCTCGTTCTGTCCGCTTTCCCTAGGAGGTACAGAGAGACCCCCTCTCCCCGCCGAGCATCTCAGAAGATGCCGTGTCCCGCATCCAAATGTAGTTGCAGGTGCCCTCGGTTGCGGTGTTGTAGCGCAGTCCGCGCCGGTCGGACGCCACACGCCACTCTGGAGTGCCTCCCACCGTCTGAGACCCCGGGCCCCCCATGGGCTGGGGGGGCCTTCCATCGGCATGGCAATGCCTACCAGGTGTCGGACGCGATTCCGACTGTAAAGTGTCACAGTCTGTGGCTCGTCGATGCCAAGATCCTCGTTACGGTCCGATGAAACTGGGTGTTATTCGGAGCCCTACAACTGCAACACGGGAGGCTTGACAACCGGCTCCTGATGCAGGGAACGTATGCTGCAATTTTATCTGCGTTCATGCAGGCGTTGCCCCGCCTGCAAGGTGACCGTCTTTTGCTGTCCTCAGGTGTACCGTACCCTGAATGGGAACGGGAAGAACGTTCCTCTCGGGCATGCTACGTTGTCGAAAACTTTGCGATACACGGCCAGCTTCCTCGTGGCCTCATGTTCTTCTGTCCCTTCTGTTGTGATGCGTCTCATGGATGTGCCCTGCAGGGCTTCCACACAGTGTCGACGAGTGATCCTCGCACGGAAAAACAATTGGCTTGGTCTTCCCGCTTTCGGGCTCCCGTCTCCGAGAGCCCAGCACAGTTTTGAGTCGGACCTGGGATAGCGGTTCGAACGGGAATTTCGGGCCGAACCCTGAAATTCTCCAACACCCCATATCGCACCTGAGACGCGGCTTCCTTATCTGAGGGGCCGCGTCCAAATACACGGACTTTGCTAAACTGGACCCAACTCCCCACACTCTTTTTTTGGCCATTTTTCCAAAAAATCCCCCCATTTTTTACAAAATTTTACAGAATTTACAGTTCGTTATACATCCTCCTTACATGTATTGTTTACATGGAATATTATTTACAGCTATTATTTACATGCACATTTACTATTTACATAAAGCTAGGTAAACAATAGCTGTGACCCCCGTTTACATCTGGTCCCCTAACCCCCCCCCCCCACTCCTGTGGGAGACGGATTACACACCTTTCTGATTTTCTAAGCAACCCCCGCCCCCCCCAAAGCCTCCCCGCAGATTCGAAGGGTGGGAGACCTATCCAGACAACGACAAAAAAACACAGTTCCAAGTAGCAACACTGTGGGATGGACGTATTTCGGCAGCGTGAGCTTTGCCGAGCTTTGCAAGGCGCAAGAGTGGTGCCGCCACAGCCCCGTGGGGCACCTCAGCTCTGCCGGAAGACAGAACGGGTGGTGTGGGGTTGTCGGACGCTTGTGGATGTCCCAGCGAGCAACAGTCCCCCGCCCCACCTCCCCAACCACCCACCCCCCCCCCACGAAACACAAAAAATTGAAGAAAAAAATGATGTAACGTGTGGATGTGACACTGAAGGCGGGGCCTTAGGGGGCAACTCCATTATACTGCACGCACCGAAAGTAGACTGGACTGATTACAACCAAAAAAAAGCCCCTGCGAATCTACCCAAAGCCGGCTGATCGTGACACCCCCCCCTCTGGCCCTCCATGGGCTCCCACGTCCTCCCCCCCGGCAGGGGACCCTGCACCACCCACGCCGAACCAACAACTGGCAGCCGCACAACCCAGGCTGCCTGGCGACACCTCTACAATACACACAAACGGACACATATCTCGGATGCTCGATAATGCAGAAGGCGAGCACCCATTGGAGCTTGCCGGTTGGAATGGAGGCGGAGGGAGGGTGGGATGGCGTAAGGGTGGCCTAGCTAGGGCTTTGCCCAGGGCAATTTAGGTCTGGTCAACCACCTGGTCAAAACCCTGACTAGGCCACCGTGTGGAAGAGGGCAGACAGAGTACACAGGAATTCTTGGGGATTCCCCCCCTGCCGCACCTATTGACTCCGAGCCTTGGCAAAGACCCGTCGAGGGGGCAGGAGGGGGGAGTGATAGGTAAGAAAATCTGTTTGCTTTTTTGAAAAAGGGGGGGGGGGGGGGGGAGCGCTCCATTTCAAAAAAGGGGGTTACGAGAAATCAGCTATGCATGGCAGGGGTGCTGCTTCCCTGAGGGTCATTCAAACCCCGCGTACCGGCAGGAGGGGGGAGGGGGTGGAGGTGGATGTGGAGGCATTTCCTCTTCCGCATTGTTGGCTGTGCACGCTCGTACAAAATCGGAACTGACATGCCCCAGATGCATGCGGGGCACTCATGCCAGGCGAGTGGGTGGTGGTGGCGACCTGAAGTAGCGTGCAGCTCCTTATATCCCTGTCTGCGTTGACTCGCCAAACGTCGCAGTTGATACGGAGGTGCTTGTGTACCGTGCGGGGGTGCCGCACTGCGACTGCACAAACGGCGCATCGTCGATAACATCAGCAATATCGGACCGGCTGCTCGCTTGCTGGGGGTCTTCAATAATCACCTTGGCTTTGGGCTTGTCCTTGCCGAACCGTGTGAGGCGCTTCCTCCCCCCGTCATCCACACTGGTGGCAATGGAGCCGCGTCCCAGAACATCCGCGAACCCCAGAGGGTCCTCCTCAAACACTGGAGGTGGGATATCCGGGGCTAGTAGACGGTGAAGAGCAGCAAACCTGGAGTGAGTGGGGGGGGGGGGGGGTCGCGTATGGTCAGCATGTGTTGTGCCGAAGGAAGCCATGGTGGTTCGGAGGGGGGCTGGGGATTCAACTAGTCTCACCCCAAGGGTCACCGCAGATGCAAGAAGAGCATCAGAATCGCGCCAGAAGGGGGGGGGGGAGAAGATCACAGCACACACGTATCAAGTCACGAGAGACAGGTGGGAGGGAAGGGCCCTCTGCATGCAATACCTTTCCTGCTGCAAATGGGCCTGCCTCTCGAACATCTGGCGCAGCTCCCTCATCTCCGTCTGTCGACAAAAGGGGCGGTGGTGGTGGTGGTGGTGGTGTCCAGGTCACCAGTCAGATTCACCTGACACACAGGGGCTGGCAAGGTGTTATATATGTCGTATACCGCGAAGCTCGACGGACCACGCCTCTGAACTCGACGCGATATGGCATCCCCCGCCCCACACACACACAACCCCAACACACCTGCATCGTATCGACCGAATACTTCGTGACTTGTTGCGACTCATACACGGACCGCAGCATGCGTTCATTGCCACCCCCTGACGTCTCCTTCAGGCTGCGGGTGCTGGAGTTTCTCTGAAGACCGTTTGCATGGAAGGACATGGACCTCCCAAGGGGGTTCCGCTTGAAGGACTTGTATGTGCTGAATGTCATCGGGTCCTCCTCGTCTTCTTCGTCGTCGCGGCGCTTCCGCGAGGCAATGCTGCCCGTGTCGTCTATCGAGCGGGACTTGCTGCGCATCACCGACTGCGAGGGATCGTTATTTATGGAATCGCCCGTCGCAAACACGAGCGGGTTCAACCCCACTGAATCCGCGACAACCGAACCCCTCTCTGGCTTCGCGCCTATCAGACGCAGCCGCGACATCACATCCACGATCTGCGCGCCCGACTGCTTCCGCCCAGGAAAACACACAGCCGTGCTAGGGGTCTCCTTGGGGTCCTCGGTTAAATCCTCCTCTCCTTCCCCGCTTTTCACACCCCCTGCCCCGCTTCCGATGGATTGGTTGAGCACCTCGCTGCAGGCCTTGTCGCTGTCGCTTTCGCAGTCGAAGGATATATCGGGGACATCACCCAGAGCGAGGAGAGCCTGCGTCTCTGTCTTGGCACCACACCCGGCAGAGTCGTCCGCATGGGACCCTTGTCGGTCGATCTCATCGTGGATGTGGGAGGCGAAGGAGGGAAACCTGTCGAGAATCAGGTTGAACTCCGTCCTCTCCAGGATGAACAGATCGCAGAAGGTGAGGGCCTTCACATTGGTGTGCCGCTCCGTCTCCACCAGGAGGGCGACTTCCCCGAAGAAGCCCCCCTTTGTGATGGTCGCAAGGAGCTTCCCGTTCGCCGCAATCACATCGCAGAAGCCGTGGCTCAGGAAGAACATCTCATTCCCTTCCTCGCCTGCCACCATGATGTACTCCTCGGGGGGCATAACTATGTTCTTCAGCGACTGTGCCAATGCCATCTGCACGCTCAGCTCACACGCGGAAAACATCGGCACCTGGTTCACAAGCCTAACTCTCATATAGAGTGACACCTGCTGTTGCATCGCTGGAGGCAACCCCGCTATCACATCTGTATACGCAGCCCCCAGGTTGTGATCCAACACGTGGTATTGGTATGACAAGATCTCCTCCTGGAGTGAGGAGGGCACCCGGAAGTGCCGCAGCACCGCGAGGGTCTGCCGCATCTTATCCACCTTGTCCCCGGTGATGTCGCTCCGCATGATGAATGCTGTGAGGTACCCTATGCAGAGCCCGTTGAGGCATGCCCCTGCAATGAGGAGGAAGCACGCGTAGACTTTGATGTACCCATTCCCAACCCGGATATCGCCGTAACCAACGGTTGTGAGAGTGTAGAGGATGTAGTAAACAGCGTCGAGGTAGCTGTAAGTCTGGTCGTGCAGTGTGATCCACACTATGGCAAGGGCGTGGAGGACAAACGCTGTGTAGATCGCGTTGAGGAACAGGGGGACGACCCTGAAGTAGAATACGACATATCGCGGGCTCATCAGGCCAGTGTTCTCTATGAAGAAGAGGGAGGAAAGCCGCATCATCTTCCACAGCCTCATGTGGCGGAGGAGGCGCGATGTGTAGAACTCCGGCACGATGAGGTCGTAGGGGAAGGTGGAGGCGATGTCGATGAAGACGTGCCGGGTTTGGTAGTAGTTTCGGAGAATCGACCCCCTGTCTGTCAGGAGGCGGCCCCCCAGCTCGTGTGTCACGGCGGTGTTCATCACGAAGAGTGCGTCGAAGGAGAATATGAGGGAGGCGCAGATTTCCAGGAGGATCTTCCACGTGCTTTCATATCCGTAGTCGACTTTGCGGACGTCCTCCAGCAGGACAACCACATAGAAATATGTTATGCTGAGGGCAACGCATGCATCGAGAAAACACCGCGTTTTCGACTCGGGCCTCAATCGGTTGATATGCAGCGCGTTCTTCACATGGTGCCTCGCTTCGTCTCGTCGCTTGTTGAAATCGGGGTCCTGGCACAGCGTGTCTATCACAGCCTGCCATGCCTCATTTCGCTCCTCCGGCGAGTCGTTCACCATGATCTCCAGAAACTCGTGGTACTCAACGTGCCCGTTGCCATCCCCATCGAGGTCTTCTATCATGCTGATGGCAGTCTCCTTTGTGGCAGGGCATCCGATGCTCTTCAGCAGTGCCATCAGCTCTTTATAGTCGATAGCACCATCATGGTCTTTATCGAACACGCGGAACAGCCTCCGGCACCTGTGTGGGGAGGAGGGGGGGTGTGGGGTCGCGGATGCGCAGCACCCGACAAACAGAAGTCGAGGAGGAGAGAACACAGCTGGGGGCCATGGCATGCAATAATACTGCGGCACAAGGCACAGCAGGACAACACACCACCCAACTTCAAGAGGTTCGGCAGGCGGCATGGGGGGCATACCTGCGGAGCTCCGCCTCGCTGAGGCCGATGACACGCGAGCGCTTCTCATTTGTCGTGAGGTATTCCTCGTTCGCCTCCCGCATCTCAAACCCCTGGGACCCCATCTTGCCGCCTTCCCTACTGCCGCAAGGCAGTGACAGCCCCTACCTCGGGCGGAGGAGTGAGCAAATGAGGCCCCCCCACCCCCCTTTGCCGCCTCTCCGCGACAGCACCAGCGGCGCGGCTTCTCTAGCCCCTCGCACACACTCCGCAGATCAAAAGGCTCCCTCACATCTCTGGCGCTGGCGTGGGGTTTTGTGAGGCCGCCTGGGGGACAGACGAAGCGCGCGTGTGGTGTGCCTGAAGAGTGGCGGCCTGATCACCCTCTACAGAGGGAGTGTCGCCCGAGGCTCGTGTTCCTGCAAGGGGGGGTGGGTGGTGGCGGAGAAACCTGTGAAAAGTTGGAGTTGAAAAATTGCTCTGCCACGGGCAAACGTGTCGAAGCGGTTGTTCCAATCAGAACGATCCATCCAAGCGGAGGGGGTGAGGGGGGGGGGTAGTGAAATCAAATTTGAAGGGAGCACAAGACTGATCACCCTTCACTCGTTATGCAGGTTGTGTCTGAAATCCAGTGATTTTTCCGGCCTGTGTTGTGTTGTTGTACTGTGGGCAATTAGGCTGTGATGGTGTGCAAAAACGTTCTTTGGTTCTCATGATCAAACGTCAAGGCACTCATCTGTGGATGTGCGTAACCGGTGTCATCATTGTAACCAGGTTTGTGTAGCCCATGTGACCGCAGTGGGTGAGGGGGCGGGGGTTTTTGATCATCGAGAGTGAATGGAAAAGTAAGTCTCCCAGCACCTTCTTGCAATGTTAGGGGGGGGGGAGAGAGTCGGGCAGAGGAGGGAGAAGAGGGCGGTGTGGCTCTCCGATGCAACGTCGCCGCGTGTTGTCCGTCTACTCCGCTGGCCTGCGCTGCCAGGCGTGCCTTACGATACCCACGTGTTATGTTTCCGGAGAAAGAAAAACGAGGGGGGTGGTGGATAGGGGGTGCGGGGGAAGGGGGGGCAGCTGCAGGGCGGAGACACACTCCTTGAACAGGCGTGTAGTGTGGTGTGGCTGGCCAGGCTATCGTAGGGTCGAGCAAGGTGGAACAGCAGCCACCTGGGTGGAAGATGTCCGATTGCATCGAACCCCGCCCCCCATTGCGTGGGGGCGTCCCTTTGCACTGGGAGTGTACTGTTTGCGTGCGATATGATACGCACGCTGCAAAGAGAATGCGCGAGAGAGAGTGAGAGAGTGAGAGAGATAGCGAGCGAGCCATCGGTTCACCAAAGTGGGTCGCAAAAGAAAGAAGGAATGGGAATCAAAACCTTTCGGTGTCACGCAACGGCGAAAATCTGAACTTATTTGCAAAAGGCATGGATTTTTCTTCTTCTTTTGAAGATGTTCTTTTTTTCTGGCCGTATGCCTCTGGCAGCCACCTGCTGAGAGATGCTGCTGTTCCAAGCTCCGCCCTGTTCATTTCGCGTGCGTCTTTCCCATGATTTTTTTCCTCCTTTGAAGCGACCCCCCTCCTAAACCTATGATGGGAAGGAAACGCGTTTCCATCGAAAAATCGAAAATAAGGAAACGGAAACGGATACGGAAACGGAAACGTTTCCTTATTTTGAGGAAACGCCCTCTTTGCACTGGGGAAGCAGGGGAAACAACACACGTTTACCACAGTCGCTTGGACTTCCCCTGGTCTGACAGGATCTCCGGATCGGTCCACACTGAAGCCGCGCTTCTTCGAAGTCTTGGGGGCGGGTTTGGGTGGCCTGTTCCTTCGGTGTGGTGGCCCTTTGTTCGTGCTGGTGTGTGTTGATAACTTTTCCAGTGCAAAAATACACAGGCGTTTCCTTCGGAAGGAAACGCGTTTCCTTCCCGAAATTGAAAATATGGAAACGGAAACGGGAACGGAAACGGAAACGTTTCCACGTTTCCTTCCCATCATAGTCCTAAACTGGGTGATGCGCGTAAAATATATCCCCGAATACATTCGGGTGGATCTTTGTGCGCAGAACCTGACATCCCAGCAACCCTTCTGATCCTTTTCGTCATGGACAACCACAGCCCGTCGTGAGGGACGACCAGGCAGGTGGCGTGCACAATATTTACTATCATTCGGAGTTGACTGGATGTGGAACTGCACCGCCACACCAACCACCACCGTCGCATAAGATAAGACAAAAATCTAGCAGTGACAAGATCGGAAAGAAAACCAAGAAGAACGGATAAAAAAGAAGGGACAGCCGATGGGGGAGGGGGGGGGGGGGTGCGGGGGGAATCAGGGATCACGTTTTTTTTGGGCGGTGCGCTGTGGAATGTATGGTATGGTGTGCTGGGTGGCCAGTTTATAACCTGACGCCCCCACCCACCCACCCCCCCCCCCCCCGTTACATGCAATCTTGAGGCAGCTTAGGGTTTTCGCATCGACAAGCTATGCCACACAGTGCAATACCAAGCGCCCCAGTTTCGAATGATTTGAACGCTTTCTTCAGCCGTGTATCTTCACTGCTCCCCCCTGGTGAACGGGGCTGCTATTCTGAGTTCGCCTGGCCACACGGTGGCATTATTTCATTCTAAACACTCTGAGCGAAGGCCTCTCCCCTCCCCTGCAGGGGTAACGGACTTGCCACCACGCCTGATCGCGTCTCTACGGGCTGGTTTTAGCAGCGGATGTCAGAGAGGCTGCCATGACACCGCAAGGCAGACCAGGGTAGACGCACCCAACCCTGCAGCGAGCAGGAGGGCAGCCGTTTCCGACAACGCTGCAAAAGTCAGGCCGATAGGGGAAAGCATGGCATCATAGATCGGTTGCTCCAAACGCTCACTCTCCTGCGATGGTAGCGTGGGCTGCGCCGTGCAAAGTGGAAACACATCTTGTGATAATGCTACAAACAAGCCGAGGCGTGGAAAATACACCCTTGCGTCCCTTTTGAGCGCACAGCCTCGTGGGGATTAGCGGATTTCCTGTGTGGTAGCACATCTCTGTTTGTGGCAGCGTTTTCGAGGCGGATATGGAGATTCCTTCCCCCACCATGAGCGTGCCACACACAGCCTGTCGAGGGGGGGTGGAGGGGGCTGTTTGAAGTGGTTTCGCAAAAAAAGGGGGGGTTTCGGTGAAAAGTTTCTGATTTTTATTGGGGGGGGGGGGTCCGTCGACTTTGTCGATAAAACACGGTGGACTTCTGCATTGCGTGAGTAACTGTTTTCGCAGTCGGATTCGCAGGAGTACCTTGTTGAAGTATACTTAGGAAAAGCAGGAGTATACTTAGGAAATGCAGGAGTATACTTAGGAAATGCAGAAGTATACTTAGGAAATGCAGGAGTATACTTCGGAAAATCAGTCGTAATACCACGAATTATAGGGGGACCCTTTTCGAATTTTTTTTTCTGGGTGGGTCCATTTTGCCTGTTTGAGGCCGATTTCGACGGAATTTCTGAGTTTTGAGCCCATTTTGGGCCCTAAAACGCCTCAAAACGCGTACGTGAATTTCCGTTTTTTTGGCCTTGGTGAATCCTCACCCCAAAGATGCCCCAAAAACATATTTCCCCAAAATCGGGTCCCAGTGGTCGGGAACTTCTCAGTGTCGACTCCCGCTCCCGAAAAGGGTTACCCTACCCCCGAGGGAGTCCACCGTCTCAGTGTGCGCTCAACGAAAGGTCGTCCGGAACTGTTCTCCCGCAGTTGCTGGACAGAGTCTACAATACAGCGAAAGGAGTACGATTTTTGATCCCGAATTCCACTATGCGGTTCCAAAAATTAAATACAGTTGTCCAACAAACATTGGTGGGGTAAAAACTAAGGTGGATTTCAGGATTTCTCAGAGCGAAGGTGGGTTATTACCCCATCAAAGTTTTTACCCCAGGGCAGCAGAACACAATGCATATTTGGGGTGATCAAAATCGCGTTTTTGACCCACACGCAACCGACACGGAACCTACACGGAACACCCCTTGCAGATTTTTCGGGAAGTAGGGCGGGTTGTTTTCTAGGGAACATGTTCACTCTTGTGCTGTCATTCTACTGCTTCCAGTGACTCCCGCGCAGCACTGGGTTCCGACCTGATGTCGGAGCGATCCAGTTCAGCCCGGAAGGAACAGATGTTCACTACCGTGGCCTCCGGCGGCAGGGAGGCACCGTCCCCCTTCCTGTAGTGCTTGTCTACAGGGGACACCGCTAAGTTTCGTCAAAGTTCACACTGTGTCGGTACCTGCTGTTCTGCTGATGCTGAGGAGAGAGTTGCGCTTTGCAAGACAGCCGTCCCCAACCCCCCGCCCCCTCCCACCACATTTCTGCAAAAATCTGCTTTGTGTTCTGTTGCCCTGGGGTAAAAACTAAGGTGGGTTTTAGGATTTTTTTTACCAGTTACGAGCGACGAAGCGGAGCGAAGTCGCGAAGTAACGAAGGAAATCGTATGACTGAAGCTTTATAAGGATCACCTTCATGCCACTTCACAGGGGCTTACACAGCCTTTGACACAGGAGTGTGCGCTCAACGAAAAGTAGCCCGGATCTGCCTTTTTGCAGTTGCTGGGCAGGGTGTTTCTCTTATTATAGCGAAAGGAGTACGATTTTGGAGCTAAGGTGGGTTTTTACCCCACCAATGTTTGTTGGATGACTGTACATGAAGTTCGGGTCGTTTTGTGGGCGAAATACAAACACTCAAGACATCATGGGGCGCTGGTGCGGACCACCCGCATCGACGCCCCATGTATTGCCATCTGAGTTCGCCCAACATGTCAAAGTTGGGCGAACTATAGGATGTCTGGGAATGGAATGAGCACTCCCATGTGGCTGCCTGCGCCCTTGTGGAAGTAGAGGAGGTCAGGAATCTGTGGGAAACCAGTACTCCTGCTGGCGCTCGTCGTGTGTGTGGAGCATCTGTAGACGCCCGGCACCTCAGCCATCTTGCCCCCGCGCAAGCTCTGCCTGGCCGTGGAAGAGGATTGACACTCGGTCTGAATCTGGACTCTCTCTCGTGATGGCACTGAATAACCGTGCTTCATGCCACTGAGAAAATCGCGAGGTTTCGCCCCCCGAATTCACTCATGTGATCCCAAAAATCAAGCAAATGAGGTTTGCCTCCAAATCGGGGTTGTGGGGAGAAAATCGGCCAAATGAGGTTCGGGTCGTCTCTTGTGCGAAATTCAGACAAAACTCAAGTATTCAAACGCTATACCTACCCCTACCGCAACCCCACCCCCTGCCTTCTGCCCCCCCACCCCTGTGCAAGGTCATGTGCCCCATCGCGTGTTGCCTTGATTGTTGCAGATTTTCAAATTGGGAAATTTCAGGTGACCCGATGATAGGGATGTACCCCGAGGGTCTACCTGCAGGGATCCACTTTTTGCTATGCCTGCATTGCTGCTGTTTGCGCTTCTCGCCTCCACACACCACCCTGGGGGGAGGGACAGAGGGCGGAGGGGGCTACACACTTACACAACCGATCCGGTCAAACAATGCCACGTCATCCCCATTGGGGTCCTGGACCGCGGCCTCTCTCCCAGCGAATTGGTGTCGTCATCAGGCAGGCTAAGTAGTTGTCTACACAGGACATTGGTTTTAAGGGGGTCTGAGTTCTGCGGAACTGGCTTCAAGGGACGCCCCCTCGTAATGACTGGGTGGATGGAGCCAAGTAATACCAGGTGGTCGGACACCGGAACTCTCGGCATTTATTAGTCGCGGGAACTGTGTCCGTGTGGTAGGTGACCCCTTCCGATTCCACTGATTCCACTCTTGAACATGTAGTGTTGAAAGATACTTGGTGTTCTGATGCTTTACAGGGTACTTGACAAAGGAAAGAGGGTGGTCAGTCTTGTGATCCACCCTGAATCCTTCCTGTGAGCAGCAGATCCACAACACCTCGACTTCTTTCAGCGGCTGTATTGATATTGCCTGACACAGCAAACATGATTCAATTGGAGGAACAAGCCTCGTACACCAGCGGCCCAAAAGGTGGATTTCATGTATGGTTTTAGGATTTCCCTTACTACTGATGGTGTAGAGACTACAAAGCCTGACCTGATGACGCCGCCATGAACCTGGGAGACACGCCGCGTGAGAAGGGACCTCGGTGCGGGGTGGCGTGAAGATCCTGCCTGAGTGCCCTCGTCGGGACCCGCGGTAAACCGTGGCGTTCCCCCCGAGGCAAGTCCAGGACGAAGGTTGCAGATAACCGCTGCACCACTTCGTCCGAAAGGAGCTCACAGGATAGGGGAACTGCCCACACCCCACTCACGACAGCGTATCCGAAAGGTGCACTGCGCGTGTGGTGGCGGTGTCGGGTCCAGACCCACCTCGTTCCCCCATGCCCGTCAGTTGTTGCCCCTGCAGGGGTGGCTGCTGTCTGGCATGGGGGGCGCCCTCCCTGCCTTGCAAGGGAAAATGTAGAACGGCATGCTGCCCGTTTCTTCATTTTTCACCTTGCCTGGTGGGGGGAACCTCTCACGAGGCAAAAAAGAGGAACGGCATGCTGCTCGTTCACTCTTTTTTGCCTTGCGTGACTCCTGGAATGCAGAAGTATACTCCTGCATTTCCTAAGTATACTTCTGCATTGCGGAAGTGGTACTCCTGCGAATCGGAACTCTTGAAAACAGTTACTCACGCAATGCAGAAGTCCACCGTGAAGGAAATACTCTAGCAAATAAAAGAGGGCACACAACTGTGTTGAGTTGCATAAGTAATTTGAACGGTTGGTTGAACCGCAGTGTGTGCGCGCCTCGCTGCGGTGTCAGCCTTGCAAGGGGCAATTCATTCTAAACTGGTTACTGATTCCAAACAGCCCAAGGCCGCCGGTTCACTTGTTGTTGGTTATATTCCCCCCCACTCTACCCCCACTCCCTTCCTGGAGAAACGCGTGCAACAGGAAACGATAACGGCGGTGATGTTTGTGTTCGGAACATTATTTTATTCTACTGGGTCCAACCACCCACTCCTGTTTCAATTTGCTGCGCGTCGGGCTGTCACTGCATGGCAGCGCTGCCCTTATTCTGTTTGCTCGCTCACGTTTCACTTTGCACTTCAGAGCAAAGGCTCCTCAGTAGTGTAGATATGGACGATGTGTGCCAGCTTTGTAGGCGCCGACAATCACAGTCTCGGCAGTGAGAAAATCCGCTGACGGAGAGTGGGTTCACTGTCGTTGCACGGCGTGCAACGCCCGCCGTCAGACCTTCAGGTTGCAAGACGCGACCAACAAGACTGGTACCCCGGCCACGAGGAATGGCCCTGCCATGGATTTGACACGATGCCGAGATTTTCTCCCGTGTGCTGATCACCTCACTACTGGGGGGGGGGGGGTGGACAAGAAAATCAAGGAAATCAAGGAAATAGACAAGGGACAACCCGTGAAAAGAAAAGATCTTCAAAGGGCAAGGGTGGGGGGGGGGGGTGCAGACAAAATGATGGCCGGCCAACTCGACTGCGTGAGTGCTCGCTCAAAAAATTCGTGGAACGCAGACAATAGCCTTCCCTCCACCTCGCCTGGAGGGCGCATTCACCCGAGGGGTCTTAGCGGGCGAGGGGGGCTTTAGACGGACCCCTGGGGCTGGGGATTCAAGAGTGCGTGCTGTCAGTGCCTGCTCACTAGGGCATCTGGGCGGAAGCGCACTGGGCTAAGGAAAATGTCAGCGCATGCCATGTTATTTCGATGCGCCCGCGTATGATCAAGAAACCCATGTGCCACGCCAGCAGGTTGTAGTGATATAAGGGTGGATCAGTCATAGGCCCGAGGGCCGACTATTCCTTGCCTCGCCGCAACATAACAAATCGTTTGGGAGGCTGTTTTGTCTGTTTTCTTAAAACACTGAAACGTGTAAGCAAGAAAAAAAATGGGAATCTAGCGGAAATGAAACGGGAGGAGGGGTGGGGGAGAGGGGGAATGGAGAGGGATGCAAATGGAATTGGGCGGCGAGGGCACGGGGTGGGGGGTGTGTGGATGGGTGAGCGGGTTTGGGGCGGGAGGCGGGCGGGCAGGGTTGCCCCTCACCACCCACCCGCACCCCCGCCCCCCCCCCCCCCCCCCGATGTCAGCCTGGTGGGACAACAGGGAGCGCTAGCATACTGTTTTCTCCGCCCACCCCCCCCCCCCTACCCACCCCCAACGCACGCTTCAGCGGGCACCGCCTCAAGACGGTATGACACAACAATGGGTGGGGGGGTAGGGTCCCTACGAGGTGCAACGATTGTGTTGAAACTTTGCATGGCCCAACTCAACAGGAGGTGCCGATCTACAGAGACCTGCCTGCCTGCTGGACTGCCAGCCTCTGACTCGCACAACAGAAAAAAATGTGTGGCGTGAATCGTCAAAGGGGTGGTGGTGGTGGTGGTGGTGGGTGCCGGGGTGACTGTTCACGGCGATTCGTGGGATTCTAGAAAAGAAGAAAAAGGAGGGGCGGGGGGGGTCCCAAGTCAAGCCCAGGGCATTGGCTGTGTTGGGCGCAAAAAAAAAATGCGAGTCGATAATATCGGGTTTGATACTGTGACGAACAGCAATAGTGCGGGACGGCCCATCGATGCATTGGCATACGAGACAACTCTCAAAATACCACGTCGCCGTTGATAGGGCTGTTCAACTCGGCTCTTGTCCGATTCCATGGATGTGATTCATGAGGTTTCTCCTGTTGCCATGTATGCGTGAAAGCAAGAAGAAAAAGAGGAAATCGCGGATGCATTGTATGATTGTGCTAGACGTGCACAAACAGGCCTTCTACAACAGCATTGATGCCGCTGCATTAAATGCACGGAATCATCAACAAAGGTTGTTGACGATTTGCAACCATCGGGATGTTGTTGTGTGGAAGTGTAGGGTTATCTCACCTATTCGCTCCTACAGGTGCTGGAAAGAAATCAAAACGGTGACCCGAGAGGATACGCGCGCCCTGCTCACGGTTGCCACTGCTGCGGCCCGTGAATTCCTGTTTCAGATCAGAAACAACAGAGGGTTGTTTTGCTGCAAACCTTTCTCTCGGATGCTGCTAATTTTTTTGTGATACGTGCGAACAAGACACACGCCACGCACCTGCACAATATCGCCTGACTCGTTCGCTACAACAAGCCTTAGTCTGCCTTGTCGGCAAAAAGCCCCTCCCGAGCTCTGGCCGGCTATCCCCCCGAATTGCCAATGTGCATTCTGTTCTATTTTCCTCGGGTCCTAGGGTTCTTTCTTTCGCACCCCCCCTCCCCCAGCATGTATTTCCCTTTTGGCGTGGAAGCGTCAACGTACCACTAAAATGGAAGCAAATAGCTCAGCGACACACTTTCACGGCGCCATCATTTCTCCTTTTCCCCCCCACCCCATCCTCCTGAAGGAACATCACGCCTGTTCCCTCCGAGAGCTATAATACATCTTCTTCCTCTTCCTTTGTTCCGTCGTGCGGTCTGATCGCCCATACTAATCCAACGTCCCAACTGGCGGGTTTGACGTGAAGGCCACGACACTCCCACCAAAGGGACGACACCTTCGCAACCCATTTCTGGGGCGGGGCCAATCATCAGCCCTACCACATGTGGCGGTGCTGGTCGTAATCATGCACGACCTGGGCATTCTGCCTCGCACCCGCGCGACCCCGCCTGCCAGTGTCGGACCCCGCCAGGAAGGTCTTGAGTCTGTGCTGCAGGTTCTGTGTGGGGCGGGCGTGGTTGCGGGTGGGAAGGATTGGTAAGGCGGAGCGTGCCTCTCTCGGAGGCACTCGCAGAAACAACGACACCTTGTATCGCAAGGGTGGACAACCCGGCAAACACCATACCTTTGCGTGATGCGCCTTGCCCAGGACGGGGAGGTAGTCCTGCAGGTGCGTCAGCAACTTCTGCCTCTGCTCCTCCGACGCCACATCCAATAGCTGTGTTGTGTGTATGTGTGTGGCATGGATAGGTCGCAGCCCACCTACTAGGTCCTACTAGGTCAAAATGGTGCGGAACCCACCCCAAAAAACCATTCTGGGCCCACTTTTCGGGGTTTTGACCTAGTAGATTTTTTGTCTCAGCCGACCCAGCCTGGGGGTTACCCTTCTACCCAGAGGGCACGGAGCACAGTGGAGGCGAAGGTGGTGCACGGGCACACGGACAAGGTGTACTGCCCACACGACAGCTGCCACAGATCGCTAGTGCATCGCTAGCGCTAGTCCGGGACCCCCATCCTCCGCAGCTCGACGCAGGCCCACCTCCGAGCCCAAGCGTCCTTCGGACCCTCGGCTTCAGGAGTGCGTACGCTGCGACAGGACAATAGGGCTCAAGTACCCGAGCTGTCTGTCCTGCCGCCGTGAGCTGGAGCCGGAGCCGCAGGCGATCGCCACAGGGTCGGCGTACCTGCCACAGCCCTCCCTGTTGTCGACAAGGTGCGCGCGAAGCACGTGAAGGACCGGGAGACCGTGCCGGACCCTCCTGTTGCGGCGTGGACGCGGGCGTTCTTCACAGTTTACTGAGGGATTATGACCCAAGGCCGGGCTTCTTTGATGTGACAAAAAACGAGCGAGAGAGAGAGAGAGAGAGAGAGAGAGAGGGATTTGAGGCCCCCCCGCCCCCAGGTTCCCTGCCCACCTGGTCGCACTCAAGTGCCTCACACCGGTTCTCTCCCCACCCGGTGATCCACCTGACGGATACTTCAAACGTGGCACCAGGCGTGATGTCTTCTTTGCACATCACCCCCGCACATCCCCTACCCCAGGAGCCTCCCAAGCAGGACAGCATACCTTCTGCACAACATAGTTGCCGAACGGGTCCATGCAGACCGCCGCGATGTCACTCATGTTGCAACCAGGCAGGGTCGAGTGAAGGAGCTCATCCAGCACAGCACCGCGCGCAACCTCCACATGCTCGAGCAGCTTCTCGACGACATTCGAGGCAAACTTATGTGTTGCCATATGGGCGAAGTGTCCCGCCAACTTGCGGGTCAGCGCATGCTGGAAGGTGTGGTGCCCGTTGCGCACGACGTGCTGCACAACGTAGTTGCCGTACTGATCCAGGGCGAGCCCTGGGGCGTGCTTGAGGATCTCGTCGAGGATGCCAGCCACCTCCTCCGTGCTGCGGCACCTCTCCAGGATGCGCTGCACCACGCGGCACCCGTAGCTGTGCGTCGCCACCTCACGCACCCTGCCGACAAAGCTCCTCACGATGAACGCCGAGCGGTGGGGGTGCAAATCCACAAACTTCTGGATGACGTGGTTCCCGTGCTGGTCCTGCACGCACCGCAGGACGTGCCCCTCCAGCTCCTGTGCCAGCTCCACGCTGAGCGGCTCGTCGAGCAGCTCCAGCACGCGCTGCACCATGCGGCAGGAGTGTGGCTGCAGCGACATGTCCAGCATGTTCCCCTTCAGGGAGGCGACGAACCCCATCCTGACGTGCGGCGTGCTGCACTCCAGCAGCTTCTGCAGCACGTGGCACCCCGTCATGTCCCGCATCAGCGTGGTGATGTGGGGGAACACCTCGTCGAAGAACGCGTTGACATCCTGCGGGGGCCACACGCTGATGGCGTGCTGCACAACCCTGCTCCCCTCCGGGCTCGACGCATGGAACAGCGCACTGCCTGCGATGGTGGAATACGGCGGGTGCTCGTCGCAGTTGAGATGCGCCTGGAAGGGCGCCACCGGATAGCACGACAGCAGCACAGGAGGGGGCGGGTGGTGCACCGCAGCAGCAGGGACGAACGCAGCAGCCGCCGCGTTGAGGCCGCGCGATGGGAGCGGTGCGGCGAGCGGGGTGCCGACGCTGGAGCTGCAGCTGTCCCTGTCGTCCACAAGGCTGGGGAGAAGCATGGCTGTCTCCGACGTGTTGTAGATGTAGCTCTCGGTGTAGGGCACGGAGCTGTGCGACTCGCTTGCGTTCGTCTCAAACTCCGTCGCGTTGCAGCTGCCGTCGTGGCGGATGGAGCTTGCCGGCGATGCGGGCAGGTCCTCACTCCACTCGCTTTCCCCGTCACGCTCAGCAGGGCAGCTCCTCGCGCGGCGCTGCCGACGGCGGCTCAGCTCCTGTGCCGGCAAAGCCGCACTCAAGTCATCAAAGGAAAACCTCCTGGCTCCCATCGCACCCACAGCAACAGACATCTTCCAAAAAGAAGCTTTTTGGCGATGAAACTCTTGGCTTATCCGCTGCTGCGCTGTGTGAGGTGCCTGAAGATGCCTGTGTAAACGCCGCTTTTCACACGGGGGAGGGGCGGGGGATTGGAAGGGGGTGGGGTGGGGAAACGGCAAAACTATCTAGGATGTACAAAATGGGCGCAGGGGGGGGGGGGGCAGCTGATGTGTACAGGAAAGGGGCTGCACTCACTCTGTTGTGTTGGCATGGTGTGGTGTGGCGGTGTGTGATTGACTGGCGCGGAGACAGCGGGTGATTGGGCGACGGGGTGCGAGGGCTGAGGAAGAGGAGGGGGGTGAGGCGCGAACTGCGAGCCTCTCATCCGAAGGATGTATCACTGATGCAAGTGTCCTGTTCTTTGCTTGGTATACTGTTATCAACACCCACCACACACACACACACACCCACCCACTCCCCACCCTTGCAACATTTTTGGCTGTGCAAACAAAACTAGGTACGGATGCCCATATACATCGCAGTCCACACACATATATAACTGTACCCGCAAAGGTACACCTCAGAAGAAGCTCAACCATCCCACCCCCCAAAAAACCCCGACTGATTTCCCGCCGTGCCAGCGTGTGGCACACAAAGTGTTATCAAAGGAGATCGGATACCTCCCGATCATTTTACGAGGGCTCATCCACCACCACACCCCCTCCTCCGCCAAGAGAGAGGCAGCAGAAAAGACAGCCCCGCTTCTTATAATTTTTGAACGATTTTTGGACGTGTTCGCAGCGTCCCCCGGTGAGAGGGGGGGGGGGGGGGTTTGCCAAGAATGTCGCTGTTATTTTTTTTGTTGCTGGTTGTCTCGTTATCGCATCGTCCACTCCACCCCCACCCACCCCCTCGCCAAACGCTCCCCGGCATGCAATGGGATGGGGTGGGGGGGGGGGGGGGGATGCAGCACACCAGACTCGTCATACAGGCCTCACTCTCCTCCTTCGGCAAAGGGATTCTCTCAACTACCGTAAAAGGAAATATTGTGGACCGTAATAAAGGTGAACCGTACAATAGGTGGACCGTAAAAAAGATGGAACAAATGGGATTTTTCCGGAGCTTGGAACATTTTTACGGTCCACCTATTTTACGGTTGGGATAGTGGACTTGGCGGTTTTTTTTACGAGTTCCTTCGCGACGAAGTCGAGAAGGAACCAAGGAAATCGCACGACTGAAGCTGCAGGATTAACAACACAGGGCCTCAACACAGAGTGTGCGCTCACCTCGTCCAGAACTGTTCTCCCACAGTTACTGCAGGGTGTACTACACTAAAGGAGTACGATTTCCCTGGATTTTCCGGGCACTGATTCACGAATTTACATCTGGAGGGAGCCCGGTGGTCTCAGCTTCTGTCTGCGCTCCCTGCCGTACCGTGGCTGCTTATGTGGGCTAGCGCAGCAGGTTCTACTTTTACTTCTACCGGAACGCTCCTTGCATGGTACTACACTTCTCGAGGTGTGTGGGTGAGTCTCGAGGTGAGTGGTGGTGATCGTGCCCTTTCCACACGCAGGGAGGACTTGCTTCTCTTGCTGGTGTTGGTTGCGGTGGTGGAGGGAGGGTCCAAAGCTGGGAGGTCGGGAGGCCTACGTGTGGGTGTCTGCGGCGTGGAGGCCGCAGTCCGCGCCCCGCAACCCACCAGCCCGCGGGCGAAAATCGCATTGTCTTTTCCATATTCAGTCCCAATAAATGGTGGACCGTAAAAAAGATGGAACGTTTGGCCTTTTTTTGGGAACTTGGAACATTTTTACGGTCCACCCTTTTTCCGTTTACGGTATTCAGTTCGAAACCCCGTCCCCCCCATTCCACACCTCCCCTTCCGACACACGCACATTCATTGCAACTCCGTTGGACGTGGTATGTTCGACCAGTCTTACATGGTACAGGTGAGGAGGAAACTCAGACCAATTTCTGGGGCAGTCCCCTGCCCACCACCACTACCACCCTCACCCCCTTGGCAGCTGCAATCCATTCCCTCTCGAGATAATAGGTCCTAATGTGCGTGCTGCGCACGAAATGGCATAGATTCTTCCCTTTTCTTGCTGAGGAGGATCCTTGAAATCGGTAGTGGACAGTAGCGGACAGGGCGGACATTTCCTTGTGGAAAAAGTGCCCGAAAAAAAAATTCGAAAAGGTCCCCCCATGGTTTTCAACAGATCTTTACGAAGATGTTGGCTGGAAAACGGCTTTTTTAAAGATCTTTGTAAAATTTTCAATTTTCCTAAGATCTTGGTATTTTTTACTAAGATCTTAGCTAAGATCTTAGTTTTTCCCCCATATTCCTTGTTGACTGACTGGAGATACACTCCCTGACGAGGCCCAGGACGATTTTTCCTGCCGGCAGCGTACGACACAATGCACGGCGTCAGCAAACATATACTGACTGAGAGCGGTTGCGGCTGAACGGTGTTGTGACTGCATTTCATAGCTTACCTTCTCCCCCACAAATCCCTCCTGATCGCAATCTGTGCCTGTTCCTGAGTGTGTCTTGCTGTCGCCGATGAGCTGCTTGCCGCAAACCCCACCCCAACATGCCTCGCCACAATCATCATCCACAAAGCCAGGGCCATCATGAGTGGGGCAGGTGATCATGACGTGGAAATGGACAGCCTGCCCCCGGCGGACCCCGCGCAGCCGGAGCCTGAACCCCAGCCTGCCCCCGCGGACGAGGAGCAGGAGGAGGAGCCAGCAGGGCCGCCCGCTCAGGCGGAGCCGCCTGCTCAGGTGGACACGCCTCTAACGCAAGCGGTGGACACGCTGTCCAAGCAGCTGGGGAAGAAGCGCAAGCCGGCGCTTGTCGACGAGGCTGTGGAGCTGGGCATCTACACGAGGCTTGCGAATGGGGAAGTGCAAGAAGAGGGCAGAAAGCTGAAGCGGTCAAAGGGGGAGGTGGCGGAGGCTGTGGCGAAGTTCCGGATCCGCAATCGACAGCAGGGGCCTGGGAGTGACACAGTGCCACAGACGCAGGGACGGCAGCCCCTTCCCTCCACAGTTGAGAGGCGTGCGGCATCGGCACGGATCGCTGAGAAGGGGGCTGCCGCCAACATTCCGGAGCAGGCGAAGGTGAAGGCCTACGACCTTGCTGCACCTCTGATAGATGTGATCGACGAGTTCGACACCTGCTCACAGGTGGAGCTCGGCAAGGCACCCGCAGGTTTCATCAACAGAGCGTCCCTTCTGAGGATGTTTGAAGAGGGGCAGATGGTTCCCGCCTGTCAGACGTGCTCCCGCCTGTGGAACCCCGGGTCCCAGGCCCTTGATGTGCGGGGCCACTTCACGGGGGGGAAGCACCTAGACAAGGTGGCGAAGGCGGCTGCCCAGGATGAGGCAGCGCAGAAGACCATCCCTGGGTTGGCTTCACGTCACACGTCTTGCTTCGAACTCAAGGCGACAAAGGCTGCGCTCTACGCAGGCATCACCCCCGCTGCGCTGCACACCGCCCTTGAGGTTCTCAATGGCATCACCATCCCGCGGTACGTTCCACGCCTTGGGCCCGTCGTGACGAGGAATAGTCCCAAGGTGATGGAGGAAAGTCGTGCGGCCATCACAGACCGACTCAAGGGGCGGAGGTGGTCAGTGCTGCACGACTGTGGATCGCTGCTGGGAACGCAGCTGATCTCGATGGTATGTTCAGCACGGAGCTTCAGTGCTGTGCTGGTGGTGCCCCTCACTGATGCGCCTGTAGCAACGGTCCTGAAGGAGGAGTGGGAGAAACTGGGCCTGAGCGCCCCAATGATGGTGCGTTCTGATCGCGGCGGGAGAAACGGGGCAGCAAGCAGGGAGGTCGACGCGGAACTCGGCATCCCGTGGGTGTCGTGCATCCCCCACATCGCCAACAACGCTGCGGATTCCGCTGATAAGTGGCTCAAGAAGCAGAAACTCGAGTTCTTGGCAAGAGTCGAACTTGGGGATTTCACAGACCCCGCCAGTGGCGTGCTGTCATACGTGCTCGTATCCCTGCTGGATGCCCTGTTTTCAGGGGAGGACTGCAAGAACAGGGCGCGTCGCTACGTTGAAGCGCAGCAGAAGGTGTTGGAGCCTGCCGGAGCTGACGTGCTGGCAGAACTGGTGGAGCGGATGAGCGGGATGGCTGCCGTCGCGAAGCCGCGGGAGAAGGAGGCGCTGTTTGCTGTCTACCGCAGCGAGGTCCCCCCGGGGCTGGCGGCCCTCACAGAGGCAGCGGACTTCGACGGGTTGCTCGCCGCCGCACGGGGTAAGCTCGCTGAGCTACAGGAGAAGATCCCCGAGAGCGCACCCCCCTGTGTCAGATGCCCCCTGCTCAGCGACACGCGGTACGAAGCGAGCCTGAAGTGCTACCTGCACTGCCGTGACAGGCTGGCGGCCCTCCACAGCTTCGCGGCTTTGGAGCTCAAGAACACGCAGAAGCCATGCAGCAGCTTAAATGTTCTGCGAAGCCTGCTGGACCGCTACAGCACTGCCACCCTCCACGCCGACCTCAAGATGATGTGTGACAACACGGCACCCCTGCTGCGCGTCTTTCGAAAGTACTCCGACCCCTCTGCCGAGCCGCATGCGCACCAGGTTTGGGGGGACATAGAGGACTGCATCCACGACCTCGACGAGGCCGGCGGGATAGCCAGGGGTGAGGCCGAAGAGGCCTACCTCCAGAGAGTCAACACCCACCCCGACCTCTCCGAGAGTGCTTCACCGGTGGCTGTCCTGCTGAGCGAGTCACTCAAGCGCCTCTGGTGGGGAAATAAAGGAGAGAGCGGGTACTGGTTCTGGCGTGGCGTGCGGCATTTGTGCCCACAGCAGGCCCTGCTGATGCAGACATGCAAAACCCTCCTTCCTTTTGAGCAGCTGCAACTTGCCCTCCCTCAGTTCTCAGCTGTTGTCACCGTGGAGGCATGGAGCACATACCTGGCTGGACTCGGAAAATTCGCGAAAGGCAAACCCACCGGCAAGGACAAGGCCTCAGCTGTCGGCTTCTGGGAGAAGTACACGTCTGCTGGCGAGGGGCTCCGGTGCCTTTCCCTGGACCTGCTGGCGGTGCCTGCAGCTACCACCGGCTGCGACTCGGTGTTCAGCGTAGGGAAAGATGCTCTTCCTGCCAACCGCAGCGCCGCAAAGCCTGGCGTGATGGCAAGTATCGTGTTTCATCACTGCAACCAGGACCTGGCGGTCAGATACCCACAGAGCCATCTCAGGCATTCCTTCCCCAAGGTGAGGAACAACGGTGGTTGCCAGGAAGTTGACCTGTCGTGATGATCTCAGAAACGTCCTCAGTCCTGGGGTTTTCAACTCCGGGGATGGGTGTGTGTGTGTGTGTGTGTGGGGGGGGGGGGGTAAAGAGTAGAAGAGTGTGGGGGGGGGGGGGGGGGGGCGGTCAGTTGCATGTATCAGAAATGTTCCAAGTCATGGGACGGGGTTTTCAACCCCGGGGTTGGGTGAGGCTGCTTAGCGAATGAAGGGGGGAAATGAGGTTTCTAACCCTGTTGGTGAAACAGGAATGGGGTTTTCAACTCCTCCTGTACTGTTTGACGTGATCTATTTGTGCACCCCAAACGCTCTCCGTTCACGGGACAGCGAAGCCTGCACTCCTGACTGGGATGTGCCGTGTGTCTGTAGTATTCCAGCAAGAATACGAAAGGATATTTGCAAAAAAACTAAGATCTTACCTAAGATCTTCGAAAAAAATACTAAGATCTTAATTTTTGTGCTTTTTTTCACTAAGATCTTAACAGAAAAAAAATTACGACGACGAAGACATGCTCGACGGGTTTCGGGAAAAAAAGGGGGTAAGATCTGTTGATAACCATGTCCCCCTTACAGAACATAGATGTACCGCCCTTGGAAAAAAAAGGGCAAAAAGGGCGCCCCAGGGGCACTTCGCCCTTTTTCGAAAAAGGGCTCCTGAGGGGCGAATCTACCGCTTAAAAACGGGCAAAAAGGGCGAAAAATGGCCGAAAAAAAAGGGCGTTCCTCAAAAAAGGGCGGGTCAGGGGCGGAAAAATGGGGGTTTTCTGGGTGGGCTACTGGACTTTATTTGGGCACACTGAGGTGCCTTGCGCCACGTGGCGCACGGCAGCGAACGCCTTGGCAAGTGGGTGTCTCCCAAGGCAAAAATGAGTGAACGGGCAGCATGCCGTTCCACATTTTTGGTCTCTGGATCAACAAACGAGAGCGCACCACAGGTCTCGGCATTATCTGCTTTGAGAACCTCTGCATGGACAGGAACCGGAAGCCCCCCTGTGTAGGAGTGCTTCAGCAGAGACGAACATGTCGTCACGGTGGCGCTTCAGGCGTGTGCCGAGCTATATGTCGACACACACCTTCCCGGTGGGGCTCCAGGCATTTGCCGAGCTAGTGTATTGTATCAACTGTTATAACAATAATGAGAAAACATACATGGGCCAGGGCTGGGGTCAGGGGAATGGGCTGTTCAGTGGAGGTTCTGAGTGCGGCCGCCGGCTCTCATTTCTCACAGATTCAGAATCCTTAGGAAATCGATAAATTTTGGCCGCAAAAAGACGACACCACCGAAAATTCACCCAAAAACGTCGAGATACCTGTTTCTGGGCCTATTTTGCACCCAGAAACACGTTTTTGAGCCTCTGTGAAAAATCCGATTTTTTCAGATTTTTCGCGATTTTCGCATTGTCGCGTATCCGTCAGGTGGACCACCGGGTGGGGAGAGATCCGGTGTGAGGCACTTGGGTCCGTCCAGGTGGGCAGGGGGAACCTGGGGGCGGGGGGCCTCCGGGAGAGCCTTGGAACCCTGGTTGAGGCCTGTAACACCCGGCCTTCCTGCCACTTGTGGCATTGTGGAGTGGAGGTGGATATGGAGAAGGTTCTCTCTCCGTCCGGTCGAGCACAACCGTCCTCTCCAGCCAGGGGTCATCTACTTTCCAAACAAGGGCCAGGAACATGCTCAAACAAACTAATTGATCAGAAAATCTGGCTTGCCGTGGAATCATTGAGCAAAATTTGGGGAGTGATGGGTGCCCCATTGCTGCATATGACATGTCCATTTTTGACGATTTTTGGGCAGAATTTGGTGCGTGGGACCTTTCGATTTTCATGAATTTTTCGGAATTTCGTGGGGACCGGTACCCCATTTGAGGGCCAAAAATCTCATTTCCGAGGCCTGGGAATGGTCGCAGTGGCCTCAGATGTCCAAAAACGTTCAATTGACCTCTCCTCGAAAAAAAATTCGAAAGGTCCCCCCTACTGGCACCCCGGATTAGGACATGTCTCTGGGGGTGTCCGGGGGGCATTTTTGGCCCATTTTTGGCTGGGGAAAATGGGCCATTTTTCACGATTTTTTCGGTTTTTGTCCGGACCGGCACCGCATTTGAGGGGCCAAAATCTGATTTCCGAGGCCCGGGAATGGTCGCAGTGGCTTCATTTGGCCAAAAACGTTCAATTTACCCTTCCCCAAAAAAAAATTCGAAAGGGTCCCCCTCAGGCGTGTATCTATTTCACGGAATGAAAATAGGAATTTGGGGAAAAAATATTTTTTTGCACTTTTTTCCTTTGGATTTTATTGTGACCCTTTTTTTTAGGAGAGGGGGCCCGGTGCCTGCGCGCGTCCTGTGATTGTGACCCTACTTGGTATTGGCAGATTTTTTTTATGTTCCCGGTCTTGGATGTGCTCAAACATTCAAAAGAACACGTTTTCCGTGGCCAAAATTTTTTTTGCACCCGGAGGTGGGGATGGGGGTGGTGGTCACTACTTTTTTGCACCATTTTCCTTTGGGTTTTATTGTGACCCTACTTGGCATTGGCAGAATTCTTTTATGTTCCCGGTCTTGGATGTGCTCAAACAGTCAAAAGAACACATTTTCCGGGTGCAAAAAAATGTTGCACCTGGGGCGTGGAGAGGGGGGTCGGAGGGCGGTGGTGTGAGAGGCTTGCTCTCGAGCTCAAACCAACAGATGTTCACTACCGTGGCCTCCGGCGGCTGGGGGGCTCCGCCCCCCAGACCCCCCTGTGGCGTGTCTTTGCGCGACAATTTATCGTCCCCCCATGCGACATGTGCTATCTGTCAGTTGTGTTGTACTTGAGCGTATGCGACTATGGAGCCAGGCCAACAGACGTTCGCTACCGTGGCCTCCGGCGGCTGGGGGGCTCCGCCCCCCACACCCCCCTGTGGCATGTGCCTGGTCTTGGAGCCAAGCCCTTGCGCGTACGGGGCTGCGGCATGTCGGTTCCAGCACCCTCGCGGGAGGCTGGGCCCGAGCACTGATCTCTAAGAGACGAACCACCTTGCGAATGCGATCGGGTTTGCGGGCTTGCGGCCATGACATCTCGAAAGGGTCGTCGTGGGCCCGTGATCATGTTTCGGGTTCGACTTGGTGGGCATCCGTGGCGATTCGCGGAACCACGTGTATGTGTGCGAGGAAGCAAAGAGATAACACACCAGGAGCCACGCAGCACCAGGTCGACCTGGATCTGATCGAGCTCAGGGGGAAGGAAGCACAGTCACCAAAGTGATATCACCGCCGGCCTCAACCACCAAACTGCAACCGCAGAAGTTCCGCTATTCTCACAAGGGAAGGCGCCCTGGGATGTAGCAGTGATTTGTGTGCAGCGCCATCAAGTGACACTGACCGCCTTGAACAGAGAGGTAGTGTACAGATGGCGATCAGTGAGAGGGCGTGCTGTGTCCTTCCACTTCCCCATCTACCTCCATTCGTTCACCGTTGTTGATAGCGATTTTTTCGCCATTTTTTCGAATCGTATGCATCGGTCAGGCCGAGTGAATCAAAATAGCGCAAAAATCACACCAAAATCTGTGTCTGAGGCACAGAAATCGTGCAAAAAAGCACCCAAAAAAAGTGCAAAAAAACCAAAATAGGATTTCGAAAATCGGCCAAAATACCCCCAAAATAGAGCCACACCTGGTCCCCCTACAAATCGCCGGTCTTAGGAAATTTTTTTTTTGGGCACCCAGATCAGGGTATAAGATAGACTTTTTTTCTGGCGCCGTTTTCCGGTTTTTCTGGTTTTGAAATTTTTCGCGCGCGCCTTCGGCGCGCGCGACCCGCGCAAACCCTCTCAGAATCACACCCAACACGGCTGGACCAGGCTCTGCCGAACAGCAGTGGCGTGTTGCTCCACGCAGCTCCCCGAAGGGACGGAACTGAGCTTTCAATGCGTCCACGTACTGACGGAGCGCGGCTTCGCATCACCTCCCGCATCAGGACAAACCCCCCTGAGGGTGCTGCTCTGCTGGTATGCCTCACGAAGGGCAACTACCTTCATGGTCGAGCTTGTTGCATGACCACCCCCTTGAGGCAGTCAGTCAGACGATGCGCACAACGTGCGCTCATGCGAACACCAGCGGGTGTCTCCAACACTGCACAAATCGCGGTCCCGCCAGAACCCGAATCCGTCGATCCTCTCCAAAGCGGACATGCACTCCCGAAAACATCGGAGTTTGCATGTGCCATCCCCAGCAAGGCAAACGTGCTCGAGACAAGGTCGTAGCTTGCGTGGATGACAGGGTGGTCCTTGGCAGTGTGCACCGCAACGAGATTGAGTGCATGCGCTCGGCAAGCCGCCCAGAAGGAGTACGGTGCGGTCGGAATGATCAAGCTAGAAGACCTGCATGACGAGGACATCACCACCCACCGGGTCCCGCTGGGCTCCTTTTCTCCGCTTCTCTGCTTTCTTTTGACTGTTTGAGCTCCGTGCGGATCACGATGGGGTCACTTTCCATATTTTTTTGGCTAATGGTCCCACTGGTTGACTGTCACAAAGGTTCCCCAAAAACCGGCGAAAATCCGATCGGCCTTTTTTTTTTTTTCCAGAAAACCGGAAACCGGGAAACCCTGGTTTTGAACGATTTGAACGATTTTTGGCCGTGCTCGTAGCATTCCCCGTAGAGGGGGTCGCTATTTCGTGTTCTCCTGGCCGCACGGAGGCATTGCCTTACGTCGCCTCTTCCTCTTTTCCTTTGGTGGTGTGTTGGTCTGGCACAGAGGGCGGGACCGTGCTGATATGCACAGTGACGACTCTCCCTTTTGTTTTGTGCCCGCCTCCACCGAGATTCGGCTGATGCCTCTCAGACTGGGGGCGGGCGGTCGCCGACGCTGACGCGCCTGGCGGCCTGTGGTAAGTGACGTGGGGCTGGGATGGGGGGGGGGGGTGCTGGGAGGTCGGGCCGAAGCCCTTGTTCTCTGATGATGTTATTTGGTTCACGCGTTCAGGTAGTCCTTCTCGCCGTGCTCCGTTACCCCTGCCTCGGCCAGGTAGCGCAGCGCCTCCTTGCAGTTGTGCAACAGCAGGTTGTGCACGTTTGTGGCTGTGAGGTGGTGTCGGGCCGACGCTGTCGCGGGGCAGCCGAAGAAGAGGTGCTTCAGTGAGACCCCAGGCGGGGGGTGGCCCGGCGCATGCTTCAGGCAGGGTTGGCAAGGTGGTTGTGCCGTGCCCGGGATGTCATGGTCGTAGACCAGGCGGTGGTGGTCGGCCCGGAGTCGGCGGATGGTGGTTTCCCCTAAGCGGGTGAGTCCCTCCATGCGGAGGTCGGGGCGTTGCAGTCGCGTCTCCCCGATTCCCGAACGGTACGCGTACACGCTGTCCGTGCGGGGCACCGTTGCGTCGTTGTAGATGTGTCGGCGGAGGACGACACGAGCCGACGCGAGGCTAACCGGTTCCATCTGCGGCCGGAAGGCACCGATTTGCGCCTGTTTGTCAGCGAGTTCGTTCCCTGCTACCCCAACGTGTGACGGGATGTAGCGGAGGTGGGTGGTGACATCGTGGGTTTGGGCGAGCTCGTTCAACCACCTCCAGATGTCCCATTCGGTGGATCCTCTCGCTCGCTGCGGGCCGCTCAGCAGCGCGTTCAGTGCGCTCTGCGAGTCTGTGAGGATGGCGATCGTTTCGCCTGGGGATACCAGGGTGCATAGGTGAGCGAGGGATTCTCTGATGGCCACCAGCTCCGCCTGGTAGCTGATGCAGCGGAGTCCTGCCGGCCAGGCGAGCTTTTTCCTGAGGCGGCCCTCCGGCATGCTGTACACCGCTGCTCCTGCGCCGCCCTGCTGTTGCCGCGATGTGGAGTTGGAGACTGACCCGTCGGTGTACACATGCCAGGCGCATGTCGGGAGGGCCTGGATGGTCTGCTCTGCCAGGTCCCGGAGGGTGTCTTTCGGGGTGGCGGCCTTTGGGGCGGTGAGCCCCGGCAGCGTCGCCAGGATGTGTACTCGTGGCAGCACCAGGTTCCATTCCCAGGGGGGGATGGGGTGTGCTGCATGCAGGGGGGCCAGCAGGGGGGTGCGCCCGTCGACCTTCGAGGATTTCACCAGACTCCGTGCCTGATGTAGCCAGCTGCCTCCCGTGTTCCCGGTGTTTAGTTGCGCCCGGTATCCTGGGGAGTGGGGCACGCGGCGGAAGCGTTCGTGGTCTGTGCACACCGCGACCTTGAAGTCGAGGTCGAGGTCTCGCAGGTGTGATTCCCAGAGGAGCTTTGCCGTGCTGGTGTTCTTCATACAGCCCGTGATGATCAGGGCTGCCATGCGGTGGACATCTCGCAGGCGTTTGAGGTTCTTCGTGGACAGGCCAGGGGTGTAGACGCTGGCGGCGTACATCAGGATGGGGTAGACATATGTCAGGTAGGCCTGGCGCAGCGTGTCTCCACTTGAGCCCCAGTCAGTGCCTGCCAACATACGCAGAATGCTCAGGCGTCGCATGCAGGTGGTCACGACGTGGTCGACGTGGTCTGTCATCGTGTGGCAGGCATCGATGTAGACCCCGAGGTACTTCGCTGTCGATTCGTGCTGGAGGGGGGTGCCGTCTGGGAGCTCCATGCGTCTGTGCTCGCCCAACGCTGCGGGCGTCGTTCCCATCAGCGTGTAGCAGCATTTACTGGGGGAGAGCTGCAGCCCGTGGAGTGGGATTTCGGCGGCGAGTGTGGATATGACGCCCTGTGCGGTGCTTAGGGCTTCAGTGTAGTTGTCCCCGACGACGAGTACTGCGATGTCATCTGCGAACACCGCTGGGTGGATGTTAGGGGAGGCGGTGATGGCTCGAGATACATCGTCCATCACGCAGTTGAAGAGCAGGGGCGAGAGCACTGTTCCCTGCGGGACCCCGTTGTTGAAGTCGTAGTAGTCGCTTCTTACCCCGTGCACCTGTGCGGCGGCTCGGCGGTTGCTGAGGTAGTTGTGTAGCCATCTGGTGAATTTCGGGGGGAAGCCCTTCCGTCTGACACTGTTGATGACTGCGTGCTTGCTGACCTTGTCGAAGGCTTTCTCGAGGTCGAAGTACAGGGTGACAGCTGCCTTTCCGGAGGAGAGGGCGTCCGTCGCTGTTTGGGTGATGTAGGCTAGTTGGTCGGTTGTCGATCTCAGCCGCTGGAACCCTGCCTGGTTCGCGCAGTGCCCCTCCACCTGTGGGTAGGCGTCGTCGAGCATGAGCTGCTCCATGCGCCTCTTCACCATTTTTTCTAGCACCTTGCACGCTGTGCTGGTGAGCGCGATTGGTCGGTACGAGGACGCTGCCGTTGCTGGCTTCCCCGGTTTCAGGATCGGGATGATGACTGCTCGTGTCCACGCGTCGGGGAGGATGCCGCTGTTCCACGACAGGTTGAGCACATGCAGGAGTCCCTGCCGTGCCTGGGGGCCCAGATGCATCAGCAGCTCGTTGTTGAGGTCGTCAGGCCCTGGGGATTTCCGCTCCTGCAGTTCGGATAGAGCCGCGTTCAGCTCCTCTTTGGAGAAGTCGTCTTCGGCAGCTGAGAGCTCGGGGGGTGTCTGGTCATTCGCATGCTGCGGGGTGTGTGCTGCTTGTGGCTGTTGGTCGCTTCCTTCGCTGATCTTGGCGTAGTGGCTGCAGAGGAGGTCCGCCTTAGCTTTGGGGTCGGTCACCGGGACCCCTCCGTCGACAAGTGGGAAGGCAGCCTGTTGGATTTTGCGGCCGTCGAGTTCTCGCACAAGCCGGAAGGTGGCGCCGAGGTCGCTGCTGGTGCTCGCGGCCTGGCACCTGGTTTCCCAGGTTGTGCGCTTTGCTTCGAGGACGGCGTTGGTGGCGTCGGTGGTCAGCTTGTCCAGCTTGTCGTAGTCGTCCTGGGACAGGTGTGCGGTCTGGGCGTGTCTGCGCGATTCCTCGTTCCGCGCCCGTATCGCACGTTTCACCTTGCTTGTGAACCACCGCTTGCGGGGGCGAGAGCTTCGCTTCGTCGGGATGTGTTTGGCTGCGACCGTGCGTACCAGTCCCAGCCACTTGTGGAAGGATTCCTTCGGGTCATTCCACTTCGTCACTTTGCGTGACAGCCGTTCCAGCTCCTCAGTGAATGCGGGCCAGTCTGCCGCTGCCCAGTTCCATAGTTGGCGGGCTTTAGCTGCCGGGTGTGTGGCTGCAGCTGGCGTTCGTGCAAAGGGGACGGTGTATTGTATGGCGAAGTGATCGGACTGCCACTGGTCTAGGGTATTCCAGGTGACCTCCCCCAGCTCGTAGTGGGCGAAGACAATGTCCGGCGAGGACTTGGAGTCGCGGCGCATGCGTGTGGGGTGGTCAGGGTCGTTGCACAGCGACATGCCGTTGAGGAGGGACCAGTGGTACAGGTCTGTTCCCTTGTCGTCGCAGCGCGCATGTTTATCCCAGGCACGGTTGTGGATGTTGAAGTCGCCGGCGATGATGGACTCCGGCGTGTGTGGTAGCAGGGATGTAGAGAAGTCGTCGCGGCGTGGGTCGTTGCTAGTGCCGACTCCCGAGGGGCGGTATACATTGGTGAAGGTGATAGCGCTTTCTGGCCCCGTGACGCGCACCGTGAGGGTCTCGGTCACACTGGCGTTTGGTGCGGTGGCAATAAGAGTCGCGTGTAGGTCCTCCCGCACTAGGGTTGCGATCCCGCCTCCGGAGGTGAGCGTCCCCTTACAGCGCTTCTGGGTGCGGCGTCGGAGAAAGACGGAGTAGCCCGGGAACTTGGGGTCCCCCCCCTGTGCTGCTCGGAGTTCCTGCAGATGCACTACGTCATACCGCTGGGTTGCGAGGTGGTGCTGGAGCTCCGCCCTTTTTGCCTCGGTGAGTCCGTTGCAGTTCCAGGTCAGGCACTTGAGGTGCTGCGCCGGGCCAGGGTTCTGCTCGATGTCACCCGCCCTGAGGAGGAGGTCACGCCCGGTCTCGTAGATGTGGCGCTGCAGGCCTGGAGATGGCGGGCCTCCCCGTCAGTTGAAGAGGACCTCTTCGCACTGACGTTTGTGCAACCGCTCCTTCGGGTGCTTTGTGCGCAGGGTTGCGGTCCGGGACGGAGAGAGTGCCCGGCTCTTCTTCTTGGGGGTTAGCCCCGTGTGGGTTCTGGCCGGGGAGGCGGACTTCGGGGGTGAGCCCTTGGTCCCCCGGTTTGGGGTGGTGGCGGCCGGCTCGGTCTTTCGGGAGGGGGAGCTGGTGCCCGGCTTGGTGGTCTTCTTCGGTTTTGACTGCGGATGTGCTGCCGCCTCCAGGTGCTGCAGGCGGGCCTGCATTGCCTGCAGGGCGGCCGCGAACTGTCTCTCCTGGTTCGCGGCCCGCTCCTCTGCAGCGGCTGCCCGCCGCTCTGCCTCGGCAGCACGCTGTTCCGCCTGCTCGAGGAGGGCTTGCACCCTGGCGAGGTTGGTGGCGGCGGCGGCGGCGGGGTCGGTGGTAGTGGTGGTGGCGTGGGGGGGGCCGCTGTCCTTCATCTCAGCGTCGGTCGTGGCCCCCTTCTTCTTCGTCTTCTTCTTTGTCTTCTTACTCGCCAGCTCACTCCCCGGCACTCCTCCCTTCGGCTGCTCCGGTGCTGCGGGTGGTGGGGTCGGCTCCGGTGGGGGCTTGGTGCGCTTTGGCCTCCGCCGGCGGGGGAAGAGCCCCAAGTCCTCGGGTTCGCGGTACCGCCGCAACACCAGGTAGGTGTTGTTGTCGACGCAGTACGCGCCGAGTTTCTGGGGGGTGGTGGGGGCGCGCAGCAGGACTGCCCGCCCGTTCGGCACCCTGGTTGACGCCAGGATGCGCGCCTGCCAGCCCATCTCCTCCAGCAGGTCCCGGGTGCAGCGGGCGGTGTACTCCGGGGGCAGCCCCTCCAGCACATATTTCCCCTGCAGGGGGGTTGCAGCTTCGTCGCCGACGACTGCTGCCGTGGCGTGGTGCCCGGCGGTGTTCGGCACTGCGATGCCGAGGCCGCCCTTGACAAGGACGACCCTTCCGCTCAGCCGGCTCGCCTTCTCCTGTGCCTGCTGGATGGTGGTGTCGGGCGGCAGGCGCACGACTGTGTCGGGGTGTGTGGTGGTGTGGAAGTGGGGGCGGCAGAAGATGTCGCTCTCGCCGCTCGCACGCAGCAGGTCCTTGACCTGTCGACTGTCCACACCCACCTTGAAGCGGCGGGCCCAGGTGGTGCCGGTCATCGCGATGACCGCGTCCGGCTCCGCGCCGTGGGCCCGCAGCCAGGTGCGGATGTGTGTGTGTGTGAGGGGGGTGGCTGGCGGTGCTTCCATCACCACCCACTCCCGGCTGCCCTTGGGGGCTTTCAGGCCCGGGCTGCTGCTGGCCCCGTAGTGTACGGGGTCACTGTGGAGCTGCAGCAGGTGCCGCCGCAGCCCCCGGGTCTCGCCGTCGCGCTCGACCAGGAGGGAGAGGACGCGGCTGCGCCCCTTCCCCCCCTCCGTCGCCTCGACGGTCAGGATTGCCGCCGGTCCCGGCGGCGGGTGCTCCCTGCACCTCGCGATCAGGCGCTGTGCGTCGCCTTTGGCGCACAGCATTACGCCGCCCTTGGCGGCCAGCTCGTCGGTTGAGTGCCTGACGTCGGCACTCCACTCCTTTTCCCTCAGCACCCACTTGTGCCTCTTCCCTGCAGCTTCGCTCGGCGCCGGCTTAGCCGACGCCTCCCCAGGGAACCCCGTCGAGGAGGGGTGCAGGGGGACAGAGGCAGCGTGGGACATTGTGTGTGTGATGTGTCAGTTGTGTTCCCCTTTTTGTTTTGAAAACCGGAAAACCAGACCTATCTTATCCCCTGACCCAGATTTCAAAAATTTTCAAACTATTTTCTGGACCAAAAATCAAACTATTGAGGTCCTGGCCGGACATGTCCGGGGGGGGGTCAAAATTGGATTTCCCGAATTTCCGGGTCCGGACATGTCCGCCCGGACATCCGGACACCAGAAAATGTCCGCCCGGACATGTCCGCCCTGTCCGGGGCGGACATTTCTGGATGTCCGGATGTCCAGGCGGACATGTCCGGGCAGGAAATTCGGGAAATGTCCGGGGGGGGGGGGGGGGGGGTCAAAATTGGACCCGGACATCCGGACACCCGGATTTCCGGGACCGGGCATGTCCGCCCTGTCCGCCCTGAAATCGCCTAAGGGGCCGGGGGAAATCCAGGAAATTCGGGAAATCCAGGAATATGAAGAATCCTCCTGAGGCAGTTTCTGAGAGAGGCAGTGACCTGCCTAATCAGAGCACCAACTGCCACTCAAGAACCCACACACACACACACATAATAAAGAAGAATGACTGTTGCACACACCGTGAATCTTTTTTTTGGAGGAGCGTAGAGTTTCAACACACCGGGCAAACACTCCAATGAATCGGTGTGCTCTACGCACACACCCTGCTTGCTGGAACTGCCCCGCCCTATCCCACAACCCACAGAGATCAAGACTTTTTCTCTCTTAGTGCAGGGTAATCCCTCCACTGGCACACCAACCCCATCACACCGACCTCTCTCTCTCTTTCCCCCACCCAACGACATGCGAGAGCAGAGTGCGGCATCTCGCAGCCGACCCACCCCCTCCCCCCCTTTGCGCGCAGGGCACGGAGTGGCGGTTATAGCCAGCTAGAGGCTCGGTGGCGATCCGTGGCAGCGGCAGCGGGGGAAATCACAGCGACGCGTTCACCACGTTATTGCAGGTGAGGAGGAGCAGGAGACAGTGGGAGGGGTGGAGAAGGGGGGTGGGGTGGGGAGAGAGAGAGAGAGAGAAATCGTGATGGTGTCGAGTGTAGAGTGGGTGTGGCCACATCAACTTGACTCGTAGTTTTGCGGTCAGGGAGATCGCACCAGCGGCTGATGTGATCTGCACTGCTGCAAAAGAATCCATTGAGTTGTGTATGTCTCCTGATTAGCCAGGGTGTCTTTTTTTTGCGTGTAATATCCACTGTAAGGAGGCCTCAGCTCTTCAGAGATACCAACAAGGGAAGTTGTCTTTGGCGCATTTTTCCTCTCGGGGGGCAGCCCAATGTATTCTTCCAGAATCGGAAAAAATAAATGGTGGTTTGTCGACATTGCCCCATGTGTTGGATGAATGAGCCTTGGGCGCATTTTCAATCAAGAAATCTCACGAAAATGGGTCGGCAAGACCCAGTCACAGCGGGACATCACATCAACAGCAGGTGTGCGCTCCGTGTGATCTACGCTACCTCCAAAAATATTCACGTGTCTGTGGGTATGTGGTGATGGGCGGGGTGTGAGGGGCGCCGGGAGGTGCGTGGGACAGGGAGACAGAAGACAGACATAACAATAGAGAGAGCGAGACAAGACGGAGAGACCGGGCACGCAGGACAGGCAGGCAATAAGAATGCGGGAGGGCATAGGCCCAGCAGGGGGGAGATGGAGGAGGACGAGGGGTCGAGTGTGTTGCGGGGGGAGGGAGATGGGAGGGGGGGGGGGAAGGGAACAAAACACAGGTGGTATTTACACCGCCCGCCACCCGACCCCACCCCACTCCCACCCACACGCCCCCCCCCCCCCCCCCCGGGGCTCGATTCCTGAGCTGAACCCGGAGCAGCAAGATCACTACTGGAGAGGCGACTGGAGGGCGGGCGAGAGAGAGAGAGAGAGACAGAGAGAGAGAGGGGGGGGCGAAGGGGAAAAGGAAGGAGGGGACAGGTGTCTGTGTCTGTTGAAACCAGTTTTTGAGGCGCCTTTTCTGGAAGACTGAATGCGGCACCTTGGCAAGAAATACTTCCTAGGGGCGGCGTGTTGTGAGGATTCCCCCCCCCCCCCACCCCCGACGTAGCAGCCAGGTTTCGTTCGTACTCACGGGACACCCTCCGCTGGCCGAAACTCTTCAGCGTGTGTGTGGGTGGGTGTGCGGGGATGTGACTGAGCCCCCCCGTAACAGTACACCCATAGAGGGTAGCATCAACCAGTACCCCCCCCCCCCCAACCATTGTTTTGCCTCACAGAAAAGACAGGGCTGGCGTGAACGATCTCGGACAATTTAGCCGTGTTGTTGCCGGATCCCCTGGTGCATCCCCTGGTGATCGGGGCTGTTGTACCGTTCTTATTCTGGAGATACGACTGAGTTTGTGCGACAACTCCGGATTGTTCGCTGGCTATCTGAACACCATGCCTCTCGGGTGTATGGGAGCAGGATACTGAATGCTGCTAACGCGTCTTTGGTTTGTACTTCCTGGCGGGAAGGGCAGGTGGTGGACGGGGCAAAAAAAAACAGGTGGGTTGTTTTTACCATCGATGCAACCTGTGTAACAGACTGAATCAAGAAAACATACAAAAATTCTGTTGAGCTCGGCCTCGACCCCACTGCCTCAGAAACTAATTCAGGGGAGGGGAGGGGGCGGGACCCAAGGCAAAAAAGAGCGGACAAAAAGAGAGGACGAGTAAGATGAGGGGAAAGTTCGGCAGAATACTTGACTTGTATTGACCTGTAGACTTTTAGGTTTTGGGACCGGGATCCTGACTGTATCTGTGAGAGTCGGGACGCTTCTATCTGCGCACTTGATTGATTTTCTGTCACTACACACAAGATCTTACCACTGTCTGTCGTTGACCTGCAGCTTGTATTTGTTTTGGTATCGAAACTCACAAGCCACAGGAGCAACGGCCGCTGCTCGGCCAGCAGTTTTTTGATTCAATTGCTTTCCTGGCCTACGAAAATTCAGGAGAAGGTTCACAGCAACCCGCCCTCAGAGTGATTTTTGTTCTGTTCTGGTGCATTCGCGGTTCTGCACAACGAGTCCCTGTAAATGATAAATCACAGTTCGGAGAGTGGGGTTAGTGTGGCACGGTGGCATGGTTGATTGACTGTGGGTGATGTGACTATCCCACACACGGGTGTGTGCAAAAAATATCCCAAAACAGCGGGAAACGGCCCATATGGTTTGGCTCGAGGACGCTCCGTCATTTCGACTGCACCTTCACACTTCAGGTTAGTATACCTGCCGAACACCTTCAGAAGGATATTTCGTGACGCTGACTTATCTGAAGTGTGTGCAAGAATGATTTCTGCAACAGTTCGAGCTTCCTCTCCCGTTTTCTGTGCACAATCTGTTGACAACACCACACGGCACGATGACCAGCCGACACCACGTGAATCACTCAGAACATTGAACGGCAGCCCCAATGGCATGAGCGGACCCGCTGGTTACTTCTTCCCATGGCATGCAGTCACCACCCCCTAACCTCGGTGAAAGCTGGATATTGTGTCGTTCTGGGTTAGACTACGCATGTCCCCCCGGACGGAGTTACGGAGATGCCGTAAGCGGGCTATGCAAAAGAGAACAAAAAAAACTACGGGGCTAAAGGCCGAAACGGCACCGATTTAAGAACTGCTAAATTCAAACGGCCCGAAACTTCAAAAAAATACTTCACTTGTCACCTTTCTGAACGGCTTTTTTCCCCCGCTTACGGCTCTCTCCGATGCGTGCAGACGCAGGGGTGCATGGGATATAACTTAGTTATTTCGCCTGTTCGGGTTTCGTTCAACATCAGACCCAAGCTTTGCCCTTGCCTTGGGGGAGAGGATGAGAGAGAGAGAGCAAGAAGCCGAGAAAGGTGGCAAAAAAAAAACTCCTCGGAATCTCCTCCTCGGATCACTCTTTATTCGGAGAGAGGAATCGGCATGGCTGCGGTGCAACACCGCGTCGTCACTTCCCTGCACCTGGTGGGCTCGCCAAAACCACCTTGGCCAGCCCCCCCCCCCCCTGACCAGTCTCATTTCTGACTCGCCAAGCTATTCGCAAGCCCACCGCGTGACCCACACCTACCACCCCCCACCCCCTACCTCTCTGTTCAATCATCGGATCAGGGATGCAACATGACTCTTCAGTTTGTCTAGAGGAGATAAGAGACGACTTGATGCCGCCATGGAAAGAACGACTTGACAGTGCCGGAGAATGAGGGAGGGGGCGGGTGCGAGAGTAGAGAAGGAAGAGAGCGCGAGAGAGAGAGAGAGAGAGGGAAGTATCAGGGGGAGAGTCCTAGAGGGTGGGGAGGGGGCAACAGTTGTCGGGGGGGGGTGTGTGTGTGCAGCGCTTGCAGAGACTAAAAAAAGGTAAGGTACAACAGAGTCTTGACGCCGCTTCCCCCTCAGGGCGTGTGCGGGGGTGGGTGGGGTGAGGGGATTGCATTGTGAGGGGCCCCGAAGGCATCGCCATAAAGCTGTGCCCAGTGTGGTCACGCAATAACGATGCCCCTTGCAAGAAGAGCAAGGCTCGGGGGATGGGGGATGGGCGTACTATTCTCTTCACTGCATACCGGCCAGCATCGAAACGCACCTGCAAGGCATGGTGACATAGAGCCAGGAATGCTAGGATGGGCGTTTGTTTCAAACTAGGTTTGGAGGAAGGTGGGGGCGACAGGCCCTGGAGGCACCTCCACTTGAGTCCTGTTGTCAACCGAGCTGCGGCTGGATTTTTAGACATTGCTTGCGCGCTGAAGAAGAGTAGAACCACGTCAGAGGATCGGTTGGAACGGTGTGGCGGGACACTTTCTGCGTTTTGAGAGACGCGAATCAGTGTGGAGGGGGGGGGGGGGTAGGGGGGGGTCATAAGCCCCCCTAAAAACGTACAAATACCAAAAATTTCAACATACCATCAGAACCGCCCTAATACCTGATCTGACCCGAAAATCCGACCCATACCCCCCCGGAAACCGTCTGGAGCCCACTTGTGACACCTGATGCGCACTTTTGTGATGATTTTTTGGGGTCCTAAAAAATGTACCTCAGTTTCGTACCTTGCCTTTGTACCTGAACCACTCCCGACCGCAATATTTCGTTCTTTGCCTTTTCTGCGGTGGTTCCGGCTCAGGTGGCACGATGTTGCCTCCCCAGTGCCTCGGCAAGGTCTTTCTTGTACCTGATTGGTGGGAATGTTGTGTTGTTGCGCCAGCTGAATGAGTTCAGCCACCTTCTGGGTGTAGTACACCACGCAGTCTCAACAGCACGTATGAGAGTGTACCATGTGAGGACTCAACAAAGTCATTGGATAGGCATCTGCCTGCCGACTCAACCCCCACAGTGCGACCGCAAGATCGTCAGGGATGTCTCAACGCCAGGGGAATACTCTCCCCTGGCGTTGTACAACCCTACTCTTAATCCTCGGGTCCTCTCCTGGAGGCGGTGGTGGCGGGCCCGCAACGCTTCGTACTTCGGGTACGGACTGGGGTAGTCTGCCCGGCTGACCCGCTCATCGCTTCCTAGATCATCTGCTGCTCTGGAGCTGCCATCACTCACTGCCCACATCAGTTGGTGTAGGGGTAGGAGCAGGAGGAGTGGGAGGAGTAGGAGTGCAGGTGACATCTTTCTTGGCCAGCAAGGAACGCCGCTTTTCGCACGTGCGTGCAGTTGATGCACCACTGCATATATCTGTCGTCACCACGTCCCACTCGCTCTCCTATGTACCCAGCCCGACGGAGCGCCCGAAATAATGTCGCCTCACGGATGTCGTGTGCCGTTTTCTTCTGACGCAGGTCTGCCACAACGCTCTCTGCCGGGACCCCGCACATCTCCCGTTTGGCGAGCGTCTTTCGAGCAAGGTACCCCTCTGCAGCAGCATCTGACACCTCTGCGAGGCCCTAGGCACACGGCATGTGTTGCTCGGCGTGCTGGGTGAGCGTAGTGATACCCTTTCCTTGCAAAGAACGAAATACTGCGGTCGGGAGTGGTTCAGGTACAAAGGCAAGGTACGAAACTGAGGTACATTTTTTAGGACCCCAAAAAATCATCACAAAAGTGCGCATCAGGTGTCACAAGTGGGCTCCAGACGGTTTCCGGGGGGGTATGGGTCGGATTTTCGGGTCAGATCAGGTATTAGGGCGGTTCTGATGGTATGTTGAAAAATGTGGTTTTGTACGGGCTTATGACCCCCCCTAGGCATACAGTGCAAACGATAATTATTATCGCATACGATAATTATTATCGTACTCCCATTATCGTATATTATCGTATACGATAATATACGATAATGGTGCGATAATTTTTTTGAGATTTTCGGAAAACCAGAAATCAGCCCAGAACACATTGAAAAAGTGGTAAAAGTGGAGCCGGAAGCTGCCATTTTTGCTTCTTTGAATTATTGGTGACGGGGGGCTTCACTCAGAAGTGTAGAATGTCCCTCACAAATGGGTGGCAGACACAACACACATAGTGCCATGACATGCGCAGCACTATGTCTGTCTGGGGCATCCTGTCAATGAAGCTGGCACCGTTGGAAGAAGTTTCAGGCACAGGGGGGCGGAGAGGTTACAGGATACTGCCACGCACATCCGTGACACTCATTTGCGTGTGCGCTCTCGACCCGTGTGTCTATCGCTATGTTGTGACTGCATCGCCATCACCCTCCACAGGAAACACCAGGGATCAAAAAATGTCTCGTCGTCGTAGGATAAAAGACGACACAACAACGGAGGATGACGCAGAGGAAGATGATGACGGCGATGACGAGGAAGAGGGCAGTGATGAGGACGAGCCGGACCAGAAACGCCGTCGCGTCACGGGGGGGAAGGACAAGAAGCCCTCAGCGAAAAAGGCGGCCGTGAAAAAGCCACCCCCAAAGAAGCCAGCAGCGAAGAAGCCAGCCCCCAAGAAGACAGCACCAAAGCCCGCGGGAAAATCGGAGAGCGCGCAGAAACGCCTGGACACGATAAAACTCAGAAAAACGGTGGAGGAAGCCGCAGACGAGGCTGCTGCCAAGAAGAGGATCTCCTTGGTAACAGCCAGGCAGCGGCTGCAGCAACTGGCGAGGTACGACGCCACAGTTGCTGCGGCCTACACGATCAAGTCGGTGGAGGACCTCCCGTTCGAAACTCGCACCATGCTGCTTGATGCAAACCCCCCCCGGACATTATCGGACGAAGTCCTGTGGTGCAACCTCTGTAGCATCGTCGTAAAGCATGCTGAATCGACAGTGGCAAAGAAACACGTGACCGACACGAAGGCGCACCAGACCACATCGAAGGAAGCGCCAGTGCAGGCGGCCCCCTGTGTTTCAACCACGAAGAGCGATCCCACGACCACCGCATCATTTCAAAAGGCATGGGCACTTGCCCTTGTGATTGCGGGGATCACGCCTCACCAGGCGTCTATCCTTGCGCTGCCGATGACCACCCCTCTGCCGAAGCCCCGGACGCTGCTGGGCAAGGCCCCGCTGTTCGTCGCGGAGATCCAGAAGAAGATCCGCGACTGCATCACCGGCCGGCCGGTGGCGTTGGGCGTTGATGGAACAGGCCTGCGGCATCTTGGCTTTGCCATCATGTCGGTCGTCGCCTACGTGGGAGGCAGGGGAGTGCTCCTCCTGTCGAAAGTGCGTGGTGACGGCGAGGTGCACAACGCAGAGGACGTCGGGGATGTGCTTGACGAGGTGCGGGAACTGTACGGCATTACCCGCAGTACAGTTGTCGCTGACTTCGGGTCGGTGAACGTCAAGGCGTTTGGCGACAAGAAGGAGGAGGGCATCTACTGCCTGGGCCACCACCTCAACGCAGCGTTGAAGCGAGCAGTGCGCCAGTCATACCCCCGGGCGTATGCCTTCTGCACGCTGGTGTCGCAGTTCTTCGGGTGCAAGTCGCGCCGGCACCGTTGGAAGAAGTTTCAGGCACAGGGGGCGGAGAGGATGCATGATGCTGCAACGAACATCCGTGACACTCATTTGCGTGTGCGCACCGCTCTCGACCGCGGAGCGGTGCGTGCGCTCCGCAAGCTTCTCCCATCCGTGAACGTCACAGATACCGATGCGGTGGTGCTGGAGCGGGCTGCCGCCTTTGTGGCGGAAACAGACGACACCCACGCCGCCAATGTGGAGGTGTCCAGCCCTCAGCAACCCGCCTCTACTTCGGACACTCGATGGGCAGCGATGTTCGACCTGACAGTCCACCTGCAGACCCGGTGTGCGATGCTGCTGCAGTTCGTCAGCGTGGAGATGGCGAGGAAGAAGAAGCCACTCACTCTCAGGCAGCTCTCTGAGCACATCCAGAAGGGAACATGGGAAGAGCACGTCAGCGAGACGGTGGCTGTGGCTGAGATGGTGGAGCCGGTGCTGTGGCTCGTGCGATGGGTGCAGAACCCGGAAGCCCGTCTGGGGCACATCAAAGTGCGGACTATCACGGAGGAGTACCAGAAGGTGGTGACGAACACCAGTTATCCTGCTCCTATCCGCACCTTGCTGAAGGATGCCTGGGAGTCTTGGCCGTCGAAGGCGAGGTTCGAGATGGCGCTCATCTTCGACCCGGAAACCGTGCTGATGGCTGACTTCGACGACTTCCCCGACATCACAAACCAGCTGGTGTGGGCCGTGGATTTCCATGCCCTTGCTGACGACGAGTGCTGGGCGGAGTTCACACAGTACCTCAATGCCCCTGCCGAATCCCTGCAGACCGACACCCCGATTGCGTTCTGGCTGGAGAAGGGGAGGAAGCTGTTCCCCATCCTGGCGCCACATGTGGTGGCTTGGCTCCGCACGCCTGTGTCGGTCACACAGGTCGACAGTGTGTTTTCGACGGCAGAGTCCCGCAAGTCCAAGCGGGGGTCGAACATCTCGACGAAGACCTACGCGGATCGTCTGTTCTTGCAGCGGAACGGCGACCTCCTCGGCTACTTCGACAAGAGCAACCGGTTCGCAGAAGCCCTCGAAAGGGACTATGTCTCTGATGATTCCTCTGAGGAGGACGAATCCGAGACTGAGATGGATATCATTTAGAAGGGGGGATGGGGGGGGGGGGGGCGGCGTGCCAGGTCGTCTGTCCGTGATGTGGTTCCTGTGCTGTTCGGTGGGCGGGTGGGGGGGGGGGATGACGAATTCTGTCTCGATGTCTGATGACATCGAGGGTGTTGAAGGGACTGGGGGGGGGGGGGCGATGAATCCTGATGACGGACGAGTATGTGAAGGAATCTGACGAGGGCAGTGGTGTTCAAGAATAGTGCAACCCAGTAAGTATCGCATACGATAATCCCATTATCGTATACGACCGGATACGATAATTATTATCGTATGCGATAACATACGATAATGGGATTATCGTATGCGATAATATACGATAATAATTATCGTATCCGTTCGTATACGATAATGGGATTATCGCATCATACGATAATGGATTATCGTATGCGATAATAAATTATCGTATGCGATAATTTTCCGAAAATTATCGTATCTGGTATATGTGCGATAATAATTATCGTTTGCACTGTATGCCTAGGGGGGGGGGGGGGGCGGGGAAGGGGGTGCCGGATTTTCTTTTTGGGGTGCCTCAAAATAGGACCACCACCTGCACCCAATGAGCCCCATGACGTTTTCTTTGAGAGAGTTGTGCTCGCACCACCCCCCCTCTCCTCATCCCATCACTGCACCTCTCCCCCCTACGAGGTAGGGACCTAATCAGGAACGATGGCCAACACAACGCGTGCATCTGTTGGTGCCGGTAACACCGGACGTTTTTTTTTGCTGCTGCTGCATGATCTCTCCTTCCCGCGTGGAACAGTTGGCTGCCCTCCCGTTTCTCTTCGTGGAGAGGGCAGGGTTTGGGAGTAGATCCCACATCGGATAAGGCAGATTATTGTTAACACCCTGGGGGCACATCCCCGCCTTTGTGTGACACCGCGGGAGAAACGCATTGGGTTTTATGAACGGAAAAAGGCCCACCCACACGTGAATCTTTTTATATTAGTGTAGACACACACCGAGCACTTGCTCTTGATGTGATCTCCACTGTCCCCACACACAACACAAAAACATACACGGCAGAAAGGACTGGCCATGACCCACACAGGGCCACAACAGCCACTACTCAGCCTGGTCGGGACTCTCACACTGGACTGCAGGGGGGGGGGGGGGACAACGGGAATGGGATGAAGGCAGGGGGGAGGGGAGGGGGTGGAGAAAAAGAGAAGGCGTTGTTTGTGCGCCAAACCCCGGGGGGTGGGGGGGGGGTAGTGAAATCGAATTCGATTCCCCCGGGGTGGGGGGGGGGGGGGTAAAAAACATAAGTAAACAGCGAATACATCACAGAACCGAGAGGATGCTGGGGAATACATAGGTAAGGCTTAGCAAAAAAAAAGGGGGGGGGGCGGTGGGGGGAGTGGGGGGGATGGGATGGGATGGGGGACAGAAGGGCTACCAACATGCAGATTTGCAGACCACTGACCTAATAAGGCCCCATAGCGAAAGGGCGCATGACGGAATGACAGACTTGGATATACTGGTGTTGCTGGGAGGGGGGAGAGAGAGAGAGAGAGAGAGAGAGAAGGGGGGGGGGGGAAGGGAGTGTCACTGAGGAGGGGGGGGGCCTTATATACCTGATGTAGCAACGAAGGGGGTTGGAAGAAGGGATGTAGGGGGGGGGGGTGCGGCTGTCTGAAATACAGTGCTTGCCGAGACATGCGGGGGGGGGGGGGGAGGGGAGGGGGGGGGGGGGGGGTGGGTAAGGATCCCCACACGCAGTGGAAAGCCCGGGCTCCTGATTCAATTTTTTTTTGGAAAACTGTTGCTCCCCCGGCTACCTTTGCTCCACCTCCCCTCTCTCTCTCTCTCACCCAAACCGGAGGGGTTTCGTTCTCCAGATTTGGCTTTCTTGGGGACCCAATTTTGCGCAGGATATATTTGCGATGCCACGCATCGCGCAAAAAAACACCCCCCACCCCCACCCCCACCCCCACCACAACACACCACGTTTGAAGCTCGATTTTTTTCGACAATTTCGACAATGTTCTTGCTTTGGTATCACCTGTGATTTCACCTCCCAAAGCTCAAGAGCAGAGAACCGCGAAATCGCATGACGATCTGCCCAGATTCCACCCGCTGATGTGCTGTCTTGAGGCAAGGTTGACGAGTTACAGGAGGTGCCCCTGCATGTTGGGGGATGTGGGGCACAGAGCACACCTCTCCCCCACAGGGTACACCCGTGTCTCGAGGGCATGACAGACAACGATGTCTCTCTCTCAACGTGCAGAACAATGCGGTTGGGTGATACCAACAAGCCCGGCTGATATCGAAAAAACGCCGAGGTCAAACAGAGGAGTCCCGCTGCCGACCCGCTCTGGGGAGAAGAGTTGAAACCATGCGACACACACACAAGGCAGGAAACCCATTCCAGAGCATTTCCGGGAGAGTTACAGTATGCCTATCTGGACCCAACCCCACCCTACCCTGCCCGTCACTGACTCTAAAGACGGACAGCACAAAGGCGGATTTGCCCAATGGCAACCCCCAAAAGCACCGCCCCCCCTCCTCCCCCACCCCCCACCGTACAAAACAGCAACAACAGAAGGTGGAGAGAAAACTGATGTAAAGACCAAAAATATACGGGGTTTGAACACTTTTTTTTTGCAAGAAAAAAAACTTCGTTGGGGAGGGATGTTGGAGGGCCAACGACACAACCGCATGCATCACCGTACCGCCCCCGCGCCCCCCCACCCCCCCCACCCCCCACTCGAAACGCCCCCCTGCACGGCAAAGGCTCGGGGCGTGGGAGAGGCAGTCACAGGTGGGGGACTTTCCCCCGGAGTTTGTTTTTTGTGCGATTTGTTTGCTTGTTGTGCAGGAAATGACACTTTTGTTTTTCTTGACTTCACTTTGTTATGTTCCTTCTTTTGGTTTTGAACGAACGCCCCACACCCCCCCACCCCCCGCTCCACACACCCACACCCCCCGTTTTTCCGGCGGACGGGGGGAGGGAAGGGGAGATGAGGAGGAGGGGGGGGATGATTTGATTATGTTTGTTGGGCCGTGCTCACACAGCAGCCCCACTCCCCGCTAGACGTGTCGAGCCACACGCTGGCCTTGCCGAACCACTGCTTCTCCGTTTGTTCATTTTTGTTCGGATTGTTAGTCTGGCCAGAGGAGAGGAATCGCCGCGGGAAGGTGGAACGGTGTTGACACACAGCAACGATAACCCCTTTTGCTGTCCAACCGCCGCCGAACCACTGCCCCCCCCCCCCCTCTGTTCATGTTTCTTTGACCCGACAATCACAATGCACTGCGAGGGTGAGGCAACTGCACAGACTCGATCTGTCCCGTTGAATCCCCCACACAGGATAGGCGGGATTATTTTTTCTCGGACATAGAATGACGCAGACACAAAATCACACACCCAGGGCGAGCCAGGGAGGGCACAAGGTCCAACACAAAAAAAAACGCACAACATTTTTGTTGTCCCCACCGGCTGTTGCAGGTGGGGGGCTCAGTGGGAGGGCTAGCGAGAGACGTAGCACCTCGCCATCAAAAAATGATAATCAGATCAGCACGACAAGAGATAAAGGACAGGCCCACCCGCGACTGGGCTCTATGCGATCGATGCAGGGGTAGGGAGGGGGGGGAGCTACCCACACAAACACACACGCACACACCATCCCACGCTGCGCAATCCGGACAACAGTTGGGTATGCGTGTTGGGCGCGCTCCTTGTTGTTGCAGAACGGACAAAACTAATGTAACCGAGTGAATCACAAGAGAGAAGGGTTGGCAACGGCAGCTGGTTGTTCTTTCGAACGCAGAACACCCAACTGCAATAAGAAAAAAAATGCAGCTGGCTCATGTCATAATACTGTTCGTTCTGCATGTGTTTTTTTCTGGGGGGGGGGGGGGGGTAGGGGTGGGTATCACCACGGACTAGTCGCCCGGACGACTAGTCGGGACGACGGGTGAAATGACGACGGGTGAAACGACGGGTGGCACCCGTCGACTCGACGGGTGGCACCCGTCGGCACGACGGGTGAACCTGCTGAAACGACGGGTGTTCCAGCCATTTCCTGTTGATATGGGCCAATTTCCATTGAAAACTAGGGGAGTACCTTGCATGGCATCAGGTTATTTTTCACGCCGAACTATCTTCCCTGCACAGACCCACCCCCCCATTACTTTCCATTTACAATTCCTAGTTGGTGAAGGGGCTGCCCACCGGTGGACCACCAGGAGGGGGGTGAGCCATCCAGGTGGGCAGGGGGCCTGGGGGTGGGGCCTCAAAACAACTCCCTCCCACGACGTCACTCCGCTCTCGAGGACAAACAAAATCACCTACGTACCTGAACTGCCAAACACCCCCCCCCCTCACTTACGGGTGCGCGGATCTCATGTGCTCGTCGCGCTTTACAGTGGTTTTAAAGAGCTCGAAACAAACACAGCAACGCTTTTTCAGCACGCGCGAATGGTGACTGAGGTAGTGCTGGCTCAGTCCCTTCGGTTGTCCGTTTGCCGCACTCCTGGCATGTGACAGTGCAGGTCTGACACGGCGCGTTGTTTTGTGGCCGATGTGCAGCATCATAATGCGCAAACAGTGCTTCTCTCGTGTGGGCAACTTTGGAGCACACAATGCAGATATGCTGCTGCACAGGCACTGTACCGGATGGCGTTGGTTCTGGCACTTCTGGCACATCCTCGCTGTTGCCCCAGGATTTGGACTTGCAGATGCATGCGAGCAGCGTTGCCTTTGGAGTGGTGTTTTCCGGGTCGCCCAGAAATTGTTGGCCCCATCGCCCCCTTTTTGTGACGTGAGATCCAAGGCCGAGGGACTCGAGTCTCCGCTGCAGTGCTGCCGTTGCTCCCTTCCAACAAGCGTTCCTCGCAGTGACACGGCGGCAAAGCTTTATCGCGCCGAACTTCAGGAGGGTCGGTTGGTCCAGCAGGCCGCACCCCTTGCCTTTGGTCCTCTGCATTTCGAAGAGCAGCAGGTCCCGTTCGGCGGTCTGCTGCGATGTCACCCTCAGGGCATGGCGTTTGGAGACGCCATTCCCCCTCTCCAGTTCCTCGTCACTCAGGGCGAGGGGGTGTGCATCTTCTGGATCAAACCAGTGGCTCATCGAATATGGATATATGTAACACCACGCCCCTCGGATGTTCTCCCAGGTGACACCCACTCCAGGACAAACACAAGGATGTGCATTGCGATGAGCGAGAAGATGAACTCTTTCGCGCACTTTCCCTCCTGGTGGTACTTGATGGGGATGTCGTTGTAGCGGAAATGCACAAGCATTTCCATTACAATACAGAGTAGATGCTGCACCCCTTCGTCTTGGCAATGTTGAGTAAGCGACTCAGAACATCTCTGACCTGGTTTCCCGTCATGTTGGAACACGTTGAGCTGCCAAGGACAGCCTTCTGCACGGCAGGTCCATCAGGCAAGATCTCTGCGAGTATTGCGATGAACCCGTTTATGTCGTGCAGGGGGTGTGATCGTGTACGCTGTGGAGGTGAACACCCCTGCGTACAGGCTCTCAAACCCAGCTTCATGAAGTTCCTGGATGCTAGCCCTGTGGCAGGCGTGGAGCTGTTTCAACCAGTCATTTCGTGGTGTGGTACAAAACGCGCTCCTGTGCGAAGATGACCCCATCTTACTAAATGCCGACCACAGCTCAAGATGGTCCCCTGCTACCCTAAGCAGGCGAGCCGAAACATCACGTTCGCCTTTTCGAAAACCCCTCTCTGCACTCTTGCGATTTGCTTCAGGAAGTTGAACGTGAACCACGTTCTGTACTCATCCTTCTGCTAATCGGCAACTGTCACCAACCGTGTTGCGAAGGCACCGTCGAAAATTCCTACGGCCAGCCTGCTCTGCTGGGTCTTCTGTGCCTGTTTCTTCTCCGCCTCGTACAGCTTCACCATAGCTGCAGTGCCGCGGGGCAGGCGTCGGCCATCTCCTTGAGCCCTGTCGGGTGGTCCTTCCCGTTGCTCTTCCGGAGGCCCAACCCGACAAACTCGATGTCTGACCCGCTATTGACACGGGCAGCGTACATCGTGCGACCCTCCTTCGCGGTCGACTTGCTGATCACCCCACCCCCCAGCTTCTCATACTTTTTGTACAGGGCAAGACTGATGATGGGATCAGTCGACTTGATGGTAGTATCCGCCAGCTTGCCGAGAAGCTGCTTCAGGGCCATGTGGCTCAACCCATCAGCATCACGCTCGACAACATACGTGTTGATCCAAGCACGTACAAACACCGTCATGTCCACAGCGCTGGCGAGGGCCTGCGCTGCAGTACGCTTTGCCGCTGGCATTGATTGGTGTGGCTCGTCTGGGTGGCCTGGGTGGTGATGATGGTATCTTGGGGTATCTTGGCCTGGGTGGTGATGAGGGTACGGTATCTTGGAGACTGCCTTGTGGGTTGTGCAAGGGTTGGGGGCTGGGGCGAAAATTTGCCTGGCAGAAAAGTGATCACCTTCATGAAGTAGGTTGCTCTGTCAAACTGACACAGTTTGTCAGAGTCAAGATCCCTCGAACAATGAAAATCCACGAGAACAGCCGTCGCACATGCACTTGAGGCCCCATCACCAACTAGGAATTGTAAATGGAAAGTAATGGGGGGTGGGTCTGTGCAGGGAAGATAGTTCGGCGTGAAAAATAACCTGATGCCATGCAAGGTACTCCCCTAGTTTTCAATGGAAATTGGCCCATATCAACAGGAAATGGCTGGAACACCCGTCGTTTCAGCAGGTTCACCCGTCGTGCCGACGGGTGGCACCCGTCGACTCGACGGGTCCACCCGTCGAGTCGACGGGTGCCGCCTGTCGAGTTTTCACCCGTCGTCCCGACTAGTCGACCCCACCCGTCACTGCCCGACTAGTCCGTGGTGATACCCCTGTGAGAAAATGGGCATTTTCAGGACACACTCTAAACACCTCTCAGCCCCTACCTGACACACGCACCGACCCCAAAGGGTGCCAGAATGATATCCTGGGGCCACCAACACCATTTGTGGGGCCTTATGGGGTGTTTTTTGGGGTTCCGGAAAATTTGCCCACCGGTGGTTCCTGGTGGTACCGTAGGCCCACCTCTGTTTGCTGGACACGCCCTTTTGCTGGCACAATACGGGGTAGGCGTGGTGAAGGGGGTGTCGGAAATTGCCCGGACACAAGTTTCGACGATTGTGCCCCTGTCCCACTGATTTTTGCGCGAATTACATGCACGTATAGGCGTGCCTTGGCCTGTACAGGCCTGGACAGGCACAGATTGCCTGTATGGATTGATATAGATGTGCATATCACAGGTATGGGCCTGTATGGTCTTGTTATCCTGTGTGGAGCCCTGCTGAAAAATCAGGTGGCTGTGGTATTCACAGCCAGTATATTTCTTCACAGAGCACCCGAAGCTCGTCAATACGCTTGCGCTTCAGGGCGCGCCTGTGCCTCGCCTGATGGGCAATTCGTCCATCACACCCCTCAACAGAGCCAGGTGTCACAGGAATGACTTGCACCGATTCGGGTGGTTTGCAAAAGCCTCCTCGTCATTTGCTTCGAATTCAGCAAATTTGTGCATAGTAACACAGTTCAACTGCTGAGTGTCTGTGCATTCCTGCTGTTGACACAGTGCTGCAGTGTGCGCAGCCAGGCATTTGCTCCCATGCTGGTAGGCAGGTGTTTGGACTTTGAATTTCGAAAGGGTTTGGAGGCGTGCCTTCAGCCTATCGAAATGATTGCGCCTCAGCTGCTGATATCTCACCAGGAGCGCCCAGTTCTTTGCGAAGATGAGTTTCAGAAAGTACTGAGTTCAACTGTGACACAGTGGCAGCGCCGCTCAACACAGGCGGCATGTCGTCATGGAGAAGAGTGTCGATTGCTATAGAATCTGGCCTGCGGGAGTAGCCTCATTCTACAGTCTGCGCGAGCTGGTTCCCGGGTGATATTTTCTTGGTAACAGGCTTGTGGGGTGACACTAGCCATGTGAAGGGGTGTGAGTGCGTGTGCAGTGCCTATCCGGGGGGCACCGTAGGAACCACCGATGGGCAATTTTTTTAGAATGCCAAAATATCAGCACTGAGGTTGATCTGGTGGTGAAATCTCCACCACAAAACACTTTTGGGACGATCTGGGCACATTGGCACCCTTTACATGGCTTTCTGAGGTACTTTTTGGTGTTCCCGAAAAAAGTTATTTTCTCACGCGTATAGGGGGGGGTATACCCACCCCTAGGGGGGGGGGGAAGCCAGGGAGTCGGGCAGCAGGGATGGGTTGGGGGGGCTGAGGCGGGGCTGACTATGCAGGGGAGAGTGAAACAAGGCCTAGGCATCAAAGGAACTGTCCCCCCCCCCCCCCCAACCCCCCTCTCCCACTCTCAGAAATCTAGCTTTTGTCACGCCGCTGCAGCTATATTTTTTTTTGCGGCACGCAGAGAGGGAGAGAGAGCGACGGGTTGTTGCGTGGGGATGGGGGGGAAATTTTTGTTTGACCCGAACATTTCCCCTCCACACAAGCATACACACAAATACCTGACACGCATTGCACCCCCTCCCCCCCCCCCCTTCCCAACAAAACTGCAGGGGGTTTTCGTTCTGGCCTTGAAATTATTGCGCTGCCCCTCCACCCCTCCCAGAGGGACGCTGTTTATATCGTTCCTTTCATGGGGTGTGTGGTGGTGACCACTTTTTAGGTGGGTTAACCCTACACGGGTCCTAGCCCACCCCCTGTGTGTGTGTGCGTGTGGGTGTGCCGGATGGGGTGCCCGCCCACCCCCATCCCCACCCCAAACACACACACAGCATGCAGATTTTTTTTGAACGATTTTTTGAACGGATTTTTTTTGGGGGCATCAGAAAGTGTGAACAAACGGAGGAATTTCAGGAACCGAATTTTGATATGTTGGTGTTGTTGTTGTTTTTTTTGAACGATTTGAACGATACATTTTATTTTTTTGTTGGAACCGTGTTTTCTCTCTCTCTCTCCCTCCCTCTCTTCTTTTTCGTTCCACACACAAAACAGGCTGTGACGTTTTCGCACACCCACACTAGCTCAGAATCCCTCCCTCCCCCTCCCGCGGGGCTCGCGGGGGTCGGGATCGGGGTGGACCCCTACACTGCCGTGACGCAGGGTGGCGACCCATATAAGCAGGGGGCCTGCGGATGCGCGCAGGATCTACACCACTCGCAAAGGCAGCACCCCCTCCACAGCTCAGGGTGGGATAAACTCACCCAGGATTGTACGTCTCGCGAGACAACAAGTCTCTCCCACCCCCCCCACCCCACCCCACCCGACCCAACCTATATACATCGGCAAGATCAAAAAACCCGGTCTCCGTTTTTGTGATTCTTTGACTTGCCCATCTTTGCCCACCCCCGTCAACATAGGAGGGAAACTTCCCCTATTATGAGGACACCCATCGCGAAGAGAACCGCAGTGCCTCGTCGTCATCATCAGTCTCAACGTAATGCCCGGTCGTGACGGAGGACCAGTCGACGTGGGGGCCCCAGGTTGTGTTCTGCAGGGGGGTGGTGAGGGGTGGTGCGGGGGTTTGACTGCCGAGTTTTTCTCCCAACACCTTCTTGCAATGTTAGCCCTGGGTTGCCCGCAGAGGGGTGTCCTGTGTGCGGATACTGCCTCAGAAACAACACACCAGAGATAAAAAAGATGGCAGCATGTGTTGGGGGCGATCCGCTAAACATACCAACCTGCTCCACGTCTGGAATGCACTGACAATCTCCTTCGCCCGAACCTCGGCATCCTCCGAGGGCTCCAGGTAGTCCTGCCCCATGTACACATCCAGCACACGGAAGTCCCCGCGCAGCTTCAGGAACACAACAGCGTCCTCCTCCACCCTCTCCTGGAAGCCGTAGTAGTCTTCCTCATCCAGCCCCATCTCGTGGTACTCGTCGTCACGCTCGAAGGAAATCTGCCCTGTCGGGGAGGCGCACGCCAGGAACAGATCTTTCACATCCAGGTTCTCCATGTGGAGCGCGGAGAGCATGTTCGCGCTGCCCGCGCGCTGCACAGCGCGCGACCTCTCCGCGGAATCGGACAGCGCGTCGCGCCGCTCCGCCAGCCACAGCCGCAGCGCGGACCCCCAGTTGGCGGGGATGGGCTGGTCGACATTCGGCGAGGGCCCAGCCGCAGCAGGCCTCGCAGGCGAGAACACCGGCTGCAGCCCGTTGTCCCGCAGCAGGGAGAAGAGATGCGTCTCCTCGGGAGACCCCTGCGTCACGACCGTCGGGGCGTGCAGCACATCCGCAGGCCAGCGCCTGCATGACGGCGCATCCTCCGACGTGTTCATAGAGTAGAGGGCAACCTCGGGGAGGAGGTGCAGGGCTGCCTGCCGCACAGGGTCCGCCGCCTGCCCCCCGACCCACAGGAAGATGCGCTTTTCCCTCCACTGCAGGATGACGTGGCAGGTGTGGGCGTCGAAATGGATCAGCTTCCCAGACCCGCTGTTCTGCAGGGCGAGCACCGGGGGGACCGGCGCATCGTCTGTGAAAGGCGCGCAGCGGTGCACCGCAATGAGCGGCGCCCTCTCCAGGTGGTTCGCAAACTCCTGCAGCCGGATGAGAAACCCGGGGTTCGGGCGTGCCACATCGCGCGCCTCCCTCACCCTGTCCACGGCAGACTCAGGACTGAGCCCATACCTCCACATAAGGTACACCGCGACGAGAGTACAGCTCCGCGAAACCCCCTGGTGGCAGTGGATGAGCACCGCGCCCTTTGTTTTTTTCCTCGCCCTCTCCACCGCAGCGATGCAGTGGGGGAAGTAGTTCATGATGTTCTCTCCGGGGCTGTCCCGCATCCGAACAGCGTAGTAGTTGAAATACTCCCGGTATTTGCATGGGACAACCATCTCAGCGGTGTTTACAATATCAGTCACCCCGGCATGCAGGAGGGCGCCCAGCTGCTCCGCGGGGTGCTGCCCCGAGACAAACAGATGCGGCTCCACTTTGCTGATGATCGAGGATGCCTCGCGCATCTTGCGCTCCCGCCTGTCGTGGAGGATTTTCTCATTCTCCTCGTCGTCGTCATCATCATCCCCCGACGCAGCATCGGCGGGGGAACCGGCAACCACGCCCTCCATGGCAGAGCTCAGGGGCGCGGACACAACACCCTTCAGCCCCGCAACGGTGAATCCCTTCGGGATTCCGCGGAGGATGGTGGCGGGCGGTGCGGCGGCAGGGGCGGGGTCGTTCGAATTAGACTCCCCCCGGTTCATCGCAGGGATCGGCGGGACCTTCAGGGAGAAACCCATCGGAATCTTCGAGACGTGCGCCACAGGGGATGCCTTGGGGGAATAGCCCCCGCCGCCACTGCCCCCGCCACGCCCTGTCGCGGCGCCACTCCCGCGCCCGCCGGAGGCGGGCGACTCCACCGAGGTGGAGGTGCAGGCTGAGGTCGAGCTGCGGTCGCTCCGGCTGCCCTCGCGGGCTTCCCTCCCGTCCACCCGGAGGTTGAGCCCCGGGATGGTGGGTCTGGACATCTCCGCCACCTTCCCGATGTTGAGGCTGAACGGCGGCTTCCTCGCAGCGGAGGTGGGGGTCGGAGCGGGGGCCGGCGCGGCGGCGGATGCGGAGGGCGGGGGCGGCCCCCCCGCGGAGGCGGCGCCCTTCTTTGCCCCGCCCCCCTTCCCCCCGTTCGCCGCGAGGGCGTTGAGGATGTGGATGCTGGGTGGGGTCACGCCCCCGACACCCCCCGCTCTCCCGGGTGACCCCATCCCCGTGTCCGCAGCCTCTGCCACAGCGCGCTCCACATCTGGGTTGAGGATGTCTCTGTTGAGGACTTCTTCCGGGTCGCCGGCGTGGAAGAGGACCTGGCCTGCGTTGGTTTTCTCCAGGATTTTCTCCAGGTCCAGGCCATGTTTCAACGCCTTCGCCTTGGCCAGAGCCGAGGCGGTTTTTCCGTAGAATATGTAGAGGGATTTAACATAGTTCGCCTCGTTGCTGAAGGTGGAGAACGGAAATTTTAAACCCCTCGGGGTGAACACCGATTGGAACGCAGGGGTCAGCAGGTGCTGCCCCGAGGATGCGGCATCGCCCCCGGGGACATCGCCGGTCCTCTTCAGGAGGAGGACGAGGTAGGTGCTGCTGCTGTCGAGAGCGAGCTTGTCCTCCTGCAGGAAGTTGATCATATCGCAGCGGACTTTATACCTCCCGTGGAACCGCCAGGCCTTGATGTTGCCGTGGTGATATTCGTCAGCCTTTGCCGCCCACTGCTGCGCGCCGCCTCCGGCAGCGTGGCCCTCATGCCCCAGCACACCCACAGACTCGAGCGACAGCGGATGCCGGTCCGCTGTTAGCAGATTCCCCATGGTTCACCGCCCCCTCCGGGGGGTGGAGGGGGTGAGGGGTGGGGCACTGTCACGGCCCCAGTCACCCACACACCCGCAAAGAGCCCTGTGGGAGGGGGGTGGTGGTGGTGGTGGTGGTGGGAAGGTGGAAGGTTGATAACAAGGGTGTCGTGCAGTACCCAGTCAGAATAGCCTGCACCTGCAAATCGTGTCTATTCGTGTATACTGTGGGGAGAGGGTGGGAGAGGGGAGGAGGGGGCTCGGCAGCGCCAGAAGCGGATAAATAAAACATAGGCAGCGTTGCCCTTTGTTGCACAACGAAACGCCGCCTGCGCCAAGAAGCCCGGTAGGGCAGCGACGCAAAAAAAAATATAGGTTACAGTCAGGCATTGGGGGGGAGCAACCAACGGGTGGCGGAGGGAAAAGGGGGGGGGGGATGAATAAAACGGAGTGTTTCAACCCCACCCCAAACCAAAACACCGCCACCAGTGTCAGAAGAACGGGGGGGGGGGGGGGGGGGAGGGGGTGTTCCCACACAGAAAGGTTAAACGCATCAACATCAGCATCACTCCCCCCCCACACCCCGCGCTGTGTGGAAACACTGCGCAGTGTGTGATATGTGTGACGCATAATACAAGAGTTCTCTTCGCAACGCTTACGCTATTGCGTCCAAGAGATGAGTGGTTCATCCCACCACCACCACCTCCCCACCTCGCATCCCTCTGGCGATGGTGTGCGTGTTGCTCTTCCCAAAGGGCTCCGCTGAAAGCCTCCGCCACGAGTTGCTGCGGCGTATCGTGGGTGTCAGGGGGCGCCCCACCCCACCACCACCACCACCACCACCACGCGGGGTCACAGACCCGCGCCTGCCTTCGCCACCGCCACCCCTCCCTGCGCCCCGCCCGGGTTTTGAAACACCTGCAAACCCGGGGATCTCATTGCCGTGCAGCCTCGTCGACGTCGCGGAGTAGGACCGGCGGCGCGGGGTGGCAACGGCAGACCGCTTCCCTCCGGGAATCATCACACCGCCGCCCCTCTGGGGGGACCCGTCGGGCTGCTGCCGGATGCTCCCCCGGGCGCCAGGCCTCTGCACGCAGGAGGAGGAAAACGCGAGACGTTCGCAGTTCCTCCCGCGGTGCTTCTCGTTTCGGAGCAGCTTCGGGGGTGCGGCTGACTTGATGTTGATGTAGGTGTCGGCAGCGCGGTGCATCCTGACATTCTCCGTGGAATCCAGGCTCGTCAGGATATCTCTCAGATGGCACACCTCCGCCTCCCTCGCGGACAGCTCGTCCACAGTGCGGCGCAGCGTCACCGCCTCCAGATCCTTATTCCGCAGGGCAAGCTCCAGCTGGCGCACAGCAAGGTTTTTCTCCAGAAGCAGGTTCGCATCCGCATCACGCATCCTCTTCGCATCCTGGCATTCCTTCAGGGCAATCTCAAGGGCCCCCTTCGACCCTGCGAGATCCTCCTGCAATGTGGAGACCTTCTTCGAAGCTGCACTGCAGAGGTCTCGGAACCCAGCGAGATCCTTCTGTGCAGCCTCCAGCTTCGTCTCCAGGTATGTCACGTCTGCAGCGGTGCGGACCACCTTGCGGCTTCCACGCGATGCCTCTTTGAGGCGCTCCTCCAGGGTTGTGGATTTGGCCCGGAGCTCCTCTATGGTCCGGGCGTCCTTCTGCGCTATCTCCCGCGACCTCTCCCGGGTGATCTGCATCGCGGAGAGCTCCCGGGTGAGGTTGGCGACGGAGTCCTTCTTCTCCAGCCCCTCGCGCTGCAGGCAGTCCCGCTCCTCCTGGAGGATGGTGAGCTTCTTCTTCAGGAGGGCTGCCTCGTGGGCACGCTCCTCGTAGGCTTCGACCTGCTCCTCCAGCTGGGCGACCCGCTGCCGCAGCACGTTGTGGTCGGCGCACCGTTCACACCCCGTGGTGGAAGGGGTGAGCGGCGTGAACACGCCACGCGACTGCGCGAAGAACGACTCCGGTATATCGCTGGCGCGCTCCCACATGATCCCGTCGGGGGAGGTGCCCGGTTCAGGCAGGGACTCTTTGGAGCTGAAGTAGGTGCCGTGGGGCGTAGTGGGGCTCAGGGCACCCAGAGACTCGATCCTGCGTGTCTTGGCCTCCTTCGCGCTCATCGACAGGATGCTGCGCTCTGAGCGGATGCGGAAGAAGCCATGTTCGGAAGGAGTGGTCTCAGTGTCCATGTGTCGGCCACGTAGGGCCTGACGGCTGCTGCCCTGTGGGGGGAGGAGGGAGGGGCGCGTGGTGTGGGTGGAGGAGGGGAGAGGGGGTGTAGGTTTGTCGCGTTGTGACTCAGGTACACAGATTATCCGTTTCAGGCACGCCCTGTGTTGGGCGCATCAAGCCTAAATGTCCTAGTTTTGTGTTGATTTGGTGTCATCATAGATCGGCGGGATGTTTGCAGAACGCAACTGCTCCTGACAGCAAAAGTTGTCCTCGATGGGTTTCTGTGCCCCGATTCTCGAGTGTGTCATGAAGTTGGGTGATATCTTCTGATGTCTGGGCCGTGATGGTACTTCCTCGTGCATTTCCTGACTGTGCACGTGTGGTTATAAAGGTTTAAGGCGGTGTCGCCCTGCACGGGCAGTAGCACCTCCCCTTCAGTATCGCACTCCCGAAGGATTCCCCAACACGGCGTGACACCGGTTTCGACGCGTACTCTTCGTACCCCTCCCCCCGGCCGCGTCTCTTCAGCGAAGAACCGGGGATAATCGGACCAGGGCTAGCTAAACCCTGGTGGTGTCACGGGTGGGGTTGGAGAGGGAGAAAAGGAAGAAATGAAGTTGCGAAAAAGTCAAACACTGACACGTGAAATCAATAAAAAAGCGGTATATATCGCCCCCTTGCTGCGACAAAGACACTAAATAGTCAGGCCGCTCCAAGAGTCTTGAGGGCTTGATGTGCACGTGTGTGTGTTGCCTCATCAGGTATGTTAAGGTAGTGTTGTTTGGTATCCGCAGCGTGGACGTGTCCCCGCTTCAATCCAAATGCCAAGTTGTATAATCATAGGCGCTGTTGGTTGGTCATGACGGCACGCTGATCTTGCCCGGGTACGTCCAACAACCGAGGCCACGGAACAGGTCTCGGCGTCCATTACCGCGCTGAGTGGTCCAGTGAATGGGGTGCATTTGTCGTGTGTGACTCAGGTACACAGATTATCCGTTTCAGGCACACCCTGTGTTGGGCGCGATCAAGCCTAAATGTCCTAGTTTTGTGTTGATTTGGTGTCATCATAGATCGGTTCGTGGACGGTGACATCAGCCGTCTTGCACACAGCACAGGCAACAAGTCTCCGGAAGCACACTAAGCACATGCCTAGATAGGGCGGCTGAGGCAGATGCCTCGTGCCAGAAGCATGTGCCACTCAAGGCCCCGTGTGGTTCAACAGCTCTACACCATGCATGCAACTCGCAGGAAACTCGACGCACCTGCCCGGCAGGTGAAAGCAAGGGGGTTGAGGTGCGGGTGGGGAACCATCTCAGGCACGTTCATCACTGTCACGAGCGCTCTCACCTCCAGATGCCAGACTGTGCCGCCTCGCTACAAGGCGGTGTTCTTCCGGGCACACCTGCTCTGCTTGTCAAGACCCCGCTGCCCAGACAACGCTGGCAACGGGTCAGGTACACAGAGCACAGAGCACCTCCTCTCTTGGCTTCTCTGAACACGAGCACAAACACACCCACACCCACCCATGTTTCACTTCCCACGTTTCTGTAAACCAAATCTGAGACGGGGCGGGGAAAAGGAGCACAGGGCGGTAGGATGCAGGTGGCGTACGTGCACGCCACATGGCAACACTGCCCTTCGGCACAACACACGTATATAAGACACACGGATATGAAGGTCGCACAGAGCTCATGAGTGGTACAGCAGAGCGTGCGAGTGGCATTTTCTCATTTGGTTTCAGCAACGAGGGACAAGGACGTTGGGGGGAGCAACCTGAGGTCCGAAAAACTATGTGCAACCCCCTGGATCTTGAAGCGACATCAATAAAGGCGTGGCAACAAAACAATGACTGCCTGCATTAGTGGAACGCAGGCCGCATTCTTTGTGCACACCACCCACATCTGACGATGGAAGGCGGTGTGAGTGATCGCAAGATTCAAAACGGCACAAAGCGTCCCTCTCCCCCTGGGCTGCACCGAACTATCAAACAAAACAAGTTGCGATGAAGAAAAGATATGACAAAAACGCCGGGGGTGGGTGGGGATGCAGGGCATATGCAAGATGTTTGGGTTGGCCTTCTCGGTTGAAAAGGTTATGGGTTTCCCCACTCTCAACCCATAACACACACACTAGTGCTCGAACTGCTTGAGGTACATGTCGTACATGATGTCAAAGATGACGGTGAACCCCTTGTGGTTGGGGTGGATGCAGTTGCTCTCGTAGTACCCAGCCGGCGAGTAGGTGGTGAGGTCAGGCGACCCCAGAGTGGCGTTGGTGTCGCCCGAGGCAGCCTGGATGCTGCCCAGCATGTTCAGCTTGTCCACGTAGGAGTACTGCGGGGCCAGGTCGTCCCACACACTCTGGATGGTCAGGAAGTGGCTGTTGAAGCAAGTGGTGTTGCCGAGGCAGTGCGGCAGCAGGACGGTGGGCAGGTCGTGGCAGACGCCGTTGTCCTTGCCGAACCCCATGATGTCGTAGCCGAAGCCGACAATGCGTGCCTTCGGGGCGTAGGTGTGGATGAAGTTGAAAAGGAACTCCATGTTCGGCGTCACATCGGCAACCACCTTCGCAATGCAGTGGTCGGTCGACCCCCCCGTCAGTGCACAGACAGGAAGCTCGTTCTTGATGTCGTTGCCCATCAGCGTGAGCCACACGACCTCCACGTCGCTCTGGTTGAGGGCGGCGATGGCAGCCTTCTGGAGGCTCTTCTCCTTGGCCCACTGCTTGGCAGTCGACCCTGCGACGCAGATGTCCTGGGCATCGATGTTGCTGTTCTTCGCCACCAGCATGTCGTAGAAAGCCTTCTTGCCCTCCGTACCCCAGGAGTCACCCATCAGCACCATCCGGTCCGCAGCGCACGCTGCGGCCATCAGGAGAACGACTGCTGCGGTCCTCATTGTACTACTCGATGTGTATGGGTCTGTGGGTGGGTGGGTGGCATACGGACACACAAGGAACACACCCCTTCCCGTTGAAAATGTGCCCGGTGATATCGTGTTGCCTCATCAGGTATGTTAAGGTAGTGTTGTTTGGTATCCGCAGCGTGGACGTGCCCCCGCTTCAATCCAAATGCCAAGTTGTATAATCATAGGCGCTGTTGGTTGGTCATGACGGCACGCTGATCTTGCCCGGGTACGTCCAACAACCGAGGCCACGGAACAGGTCTCGGCGTCCATTACCGCGCTGAGTGGTCCAGTGAATGGGGTGCATTTGTCGTGTGTGACTCAGGTACACAGATTATCCGTTTCAGGCACGCCCTGTGTTGGACGCGATCAAGCCTAAATGTCCTAGTTTTGTGTTGATTTGGTGTCATCATAGATCGGTTCGTGGACGGTGACATCAGCCGTCTTGCACACAGCACAGGCAACAAGTCTCCGGAAGCACACTAAGCACATGCCTAGATAGGGCGGCTGAGGCAGATGCCTCGTGCCAGAAGCATGTGCCACTCAAGGCCCCGTGTGGTTCAACAGCTCTACACCATGCATGCAACTCGCAGGAAACTCGACGCACCTGCCCGGTAGGTGAAAGCAAGGGGATTGAGGTGCGGGTGGGGAACCATCTCAGGCACGTTCATCACTGTCACGAGCGCTCTCACCTCCAGATGCCAGACTGTGCCGCCTCGCTACAAGGCGGTTTTCTTCCGGGCACACCTGCTCTGTTTGTCAAGACCCCGCTGCCCAGACAACGCTGGCAACGGGTCAGGACACACACCACACGCACCTCCTTTCCCCCTCCTCACATCCACCCGTATCTCACTTCCCACATTTTCAACCAAATATGAGATGGAGGGAAAGGAGCGCAGGGCGGTAGGATGCAGATGGCTTACGTAAACGCCACATCGCTCGCACACCGCCGCTTCAGCACACATCACTTGAATCACTGAGGTGTGAAAATCGCACGGGAGCTCGGCAGCGCGACCGCGGAGCATGCGATTGGTGTTCACACTTGTTCTCAGGCGATGGGTATCGCTGGGTAGGCAACCTGGGTAGGGTATGATGGAAAAAGAGAAGGGGCCTTCGCCATTCGGCAAGTTTCGACAATGTTCGGCGGTACTCCATTGATACAGGAGAGTCTCGCCTCAATGCACCTCTTCGACACGCGTGGCGAAGACCCCCGTAGTGAAGACAAGTTCGAGTTGTGCGCACGGGCAGTGTTGTATGTTCCCGTGATAGGGAAGGAGAGGTTCCTGGTCGTGCCTTTCGTCTTGTCCCAACACACTGCAAATCACCGCACGCTCTCGCCCAAGTTCTTCACATTGACAAGCAAGTTTCAAACATACACGACAAAAGGGCTTGGTTTTGTGTTCGTTGCTCTGAACGATGCCTGCTGGTGCACTACCGAGTGCAGGTACCGAATACAGCTGCATTTGTTGCGAAAAAAACAAACCATCTGCTCACAAGAACAAGATGATCAGGAAAGGGGGCCTGGCTGCACCGTGAGCGCACAATCAGTATTGCTGACCGTGCTGCCCGACGGTACAGGGGTCGGAAATTGGAAAATGGACAAGAGTGATTTTGCAAAGTGAAACACGGGACGGCTGGAGCCACAAGTCTCCGGGGCGATTTTACAGGTCCCAGACAGGACTAGTGCTCGAACTGCTTGAGATACATGTCGTACATGTGGTCAAAGATGACGGTGAACCCCTTGTGGTTGGGGTGGATGCAGTTGTCCTCGTAGTACCCAGCCGGCGAGTAGGTGGTGAGGTCAGGCGACCCCAGAGTGGCGTTGGTGTCGCCCGAGGCAGCCTGGATGCTGCCCAACAGGTTAAGGTTATCCACGTAGGAGAACTGAGGTGCCAGGTCGTCCCACACACCCTGGAGGGCCAGGAAGTGGGTGTTGAAGCAGGTGGTGTTGCCGAGGCAGCGCGGCAGCCACTCAACAGGCGTCTTGTGGCAGTCGCCGTTGTCCTTGCCGAACCCCATGATGTCGTAGCCGAAGCCGACAATGCGTGCCTTCGGGGCGTAGGTGTGGATGAAGTTGAAAATCAACTTCATGTTCGGCGTCACGGCAGCAACCACCTTCTCAATGCAGTGCTCGCTCGACCCCCCTTTCGCCGCGCAGCCAGGAAGCTCATACTGCAGGTCGTTGCCCATCAGCGTGATCCACACGACCTCCACATCACTCTGGTTCAGTGCGGACAGGGCAGCCTTCTGCAAGTCCTCATCAGTCACCCACTGTTCGGTAGTCGTCCCCCCGACGCAGATGTCCTGGGCATCGATGGTACTGTTCTTCGCCTTCAGCATGTCGTAGAAAGCAGCCTGGCCCTCCGTACCCCAGGAGTCACCCAAGAGCACCATCCGGTCCGCAGCGCACGCTGCGGCCATCAGGAGAACGACTGCTGCGGTCCTCATTGTACTACTCGATGTGTATGAGTTTTGCTGCGAGGGGTCCATGGGTGAGTGAGTGGGGTGACTGACCTTGAAAAATACACGAGTCTTCCTTTCAGATGATTTTGCATTGATCGATTCCACCAGGGAATCGGGACACGCTACGACGAAGCGTTTCTTACCAGGGGAGAGAGGGCGGAGGGCGGAGGGGGGAGGGGGGGGGGGGTTCTTCAACGGTTCTTTCAATTCTCTTTTTTTTGCGCTGTATACCTTTTGTAACCTGCAGAGGGCTTTTCCAACACACAGCTCGCTGCCTCTGCCCTGGGCTTCGCAAAAAAAAATAAAGAAGGGCGCCCACTGTGACCCCCTTCCCTCTCCCCCCTGGCTGATGCTGGTTTGTACCCCCCCCCCCCTCCCGTTTCACCCCACACAACCCCCCCCCCCCCCCTTTGGGCAAAGAAAGCACCCCGACACACAGGACTCAGCATAAAGAGGACGAGACACAGGGAGGGGGGGGCCGAGAACAGAGAGGGGGGATTTTTTGAAGAAACGGAACGGAATCGCGCCCCACCACCACCCCCCCCCCCTCCCCTTTGAGACACAGCTTCCTCCCCCGACCCCCCCCCCCACGACCCCACGGGATGCGTGTGGTGTGTGTGTGTGTGTGTCGGGGAGAGGGGGAGACCCATCTGCTAGTCTGCCAGAAGCTAGGGAGAGGCTCTTAGGGAGCCCCAAGGCAGAAGGGGGGGTTTGATCGTCGAGAGGGAATGGAAAAGTAAATCTCCCAGCACCTTCTTAAGGCAGGAGGGGGGGGTGTGTGTGGTGGGTGGGCCACTTTTTATAGAGTCGCCATCAGGGGGAGGGGGGGCCTCCCCCACTCTTCGCGAGAGTGGGGATGGGGGCTGGACCCTCCTTCACTCTCTCGGAGAGTGGGGGACAAAACACACCCCGTGTCATGGTTCTCCCACTTGCATTGCGTGCCGTGTGGGAGACGGGAGAGGGGCGCAGCACCGCTTCAGCCCATGTCAGTTCGGGCTTACTTCAGGCCACTGCAGGGGACGTGTTGCGTATATTTTGCACAGTGGGTGTGGCAGGTGGGGTTGGCGCAGTCTTCGGGGGGAGGGGGGGGAGCCCCGACTCGTCGGGATGCAGAGCCAGCCGGAGAGTCAACCTCTGCAGCTGACTGAGCCCAACAACTGCCACGTCGTGTGAATAAAGATTCGGACAGGTTTAGGGAAGCGCCTGGGCACTCTGGTTCGACGGGAGGGTGTTGGGGTGGGCGGTGCAGGCAACCGCACCAGATCACCCTGATATCGCTTCATTCGCTCTTCCCACACCCGCCTCTGAGCAGCAGGGGGCCTTCGGTCTGGAATGCAGAGAAGTGAGGAAGGGTGAACCGCCTCACAACAGCACAGAGCGAAGTCCCCCGTAGTTATTTTTTCCCGGCCGGGCGTATCCTCTGGGGCAACCGCGCAGACTGGCACAAAACAACATCGGGGGGGGGGGGGGGAAGAGGCTGGCGAATACGGCAGCGGAAGATAGACATATAGCGTACAACACACACACACCCTCCGGCCCCACGGCTTTATTTTTCTGCGCATTAAACCCGGCAAATTCTGCTCGCCCACACCGCACACACAACACAACACGCCTCCTCGCCCCCGGGGGAAGGGAAGGGTGGGTGCCTTAGGTGGGTTTCTGTGGGAAGCGAATACGCACCGCGTCCTGCGCAGACTATCATCATGGCACGGTGGGATCAAAAAAAAAGTAGTACTATTGGTGCCCCTGATTTACCCCTTTTTCACTACGCACAAACTACGCAATCTGGGGGGGGGGTCTCGCTTTTTGGTCCCCCCCAGTTTTTTTTGGTCCCCCTTTCTGTGTGGCTACTGAGACAGGACTGGAGGCACTGCGCTGACCGAGCAAAAAATTATTGCCAGAACTCACTATACACCGTACGAAAGAACGCACGACATGTGGGGCGGGACTCCAGAAACACCTGGGCAAGGTTGCCCCATGCCCAGAAACACCTGAGAAGGAAGTGAGTTCCAGGAGCCGCGTAGAACACCCTCGAGATTGTGAATGATGATACGATCACAGCCTTCAGGGCGCTGCGAGGTGCCACCCTGAAGGTGGCCCTTGACATCAAGGAGAGCGTCGGCCGAGGGGTCGACGAAAAGCTGAAGAAGGCGCTACTGGCACTGGATCCCGCGGGGTATACGGAGGTCACCGCCACACAGGCAACCTCCGCTGACAACGTCCAGGAGACGTTATCCGAGGGGATCACAACGGCACTAGAGATCTGTGTCACGGGATCCAGGCGCCCACTCTCCCTCGACGGTCTGGGGATTGTTGTTGGGTATGGTGTCGTTTCCTGCAGCTGCAAAAAAGCGTAGCAACTGTGCTTCCTTCTTCCTTAATGATGCGTTGACGCTTCCACCCGGAGGAGCTGAAGCAGGCACCGCTTAATGATGCGTTGATGCTTCCACCCGACGAGCTGAAGCAGGCACCGCGCCAAAGGGCACCCCCAAAGAGACCTGCAAAGACTGCGTCGAAACCCGCACCGAAGGCTGCCAGCGCTGCAGCACCTGAAGAACCTGCAGCACCTGAAGCGCCTGCACCCTCACTGACCCCGGAACAGCAAGAACTCCTTGAGTTTGGGGTCCCGGCATAGAGACAGAGAATGGCTGAGTAAACCAAAAAATGAGACCCCCCCCCCCCTTTTCACTACGCACAAACTACGCAATATGGGGTCGTCAGGGGCACCAACTATTTTTGTCCACTATAAGTTGCCACTATATAGTGACTATATACTGGACACATAGGAGGATTCTTCATATTCCTGGATTTCCCGAATTTCCTGGATTTCCCCCGGCCCCTTAGGCGATTTCAGGGCGGACAGGGCGGACATATCCGGACCGGAAATCCGGGTGTCCGGATGTCCGGGTCCAATTTTGACCCCCCCCCCCCCCCCCCCGGACATTTCCCGAATTTCCCGCCCGGACATGTCCGGGCGGACATCCGGACATCCAGAAATGTCCGCCCCGGACAGGGCGGACATGTCCGGGCGGACATGTCCGGACCCGGAAATTCGGGAAATCCAATTTTGACCCCCCCCCCCCGGACATGCACGGTGGGATCTTGTAAATTTTACATGTATAACTACAAGTATATACATGTATTATACATGTATAATACTTGCATGTCAACTATTATACATGTATAATACATGTATATGCCTGAAATATACATGTAAAATACATGTATATCAAGTAAAAATACAAGTATAATACTTGCATGTCAACTATTATACTTGTATTTTTACTTGATATACATGTATTTTAGATGTATATTTCAGGCATTTACATGTATTTTACATGTATAATACTTGTCATGCAAGTATTATACATGTAAAATACTTGCATGCAAGTAAAATACATGTATTTTACTTGCATGCAAGTATTTTACTTGTCATGCAAGTATTTTACATGTATACCGTATACGTAAATATTATGGAACGTAAATATTATGGAACGGGCCCATTTTTGGCCGGTCCGTTCCATAATATTTACGTTCCAAAATATTTACAGGGCCAGTTGGGCCACTCGGTGGTGAGGACGGCTTGCGTCAGGAATCGCGCGAAAAGTGCACGAGTAGGTCTCGTCAGGGACTCTGTACGCCGTCCGATCACCTGGTCCAAGTCCCCGAGTCGCAGAAAGCCCTGTAAATATTATGGAACGAAAAAAATCTGGAACGCCAACCCACCAGCGTTCCATAATATTTACGTTCCATAATATTTACGTTCCAAAATATTTACGTATACGGTAATACTTGCATGACAAGTATTATACATGTAAAATACATGTAAATGCCTGAAATATACATGTAAAATACATGTATATCAAGTAAAAATACATGTATAATAGTTGACATGCAAGTATTATACATGTATATTTCAGGCATATACATGTATTATACATGTATAATAGTTGACATGCAAGTATTATACATGTATAATACATGTATTATACTTGTAGTTATACATGTAAAATTTACAAGATCCCACCGTGCTGTCCGGCCAGGACCTCAATAGTTTGATTTTTCAGGTGGACCACCGGGTGGGGAGAGATCCGGTGTGAGGCACTTGGGTCCGTCCAGGTGGGCAGGGGGAACCTGGGGGCGGGGGGCCTCAAAACCCGTCTACCAGTGCCGCTTCTAATCTCGTCGGTCTTGTCCCAACCACCACCAGCCAGCCCAGAACGCCCTGACGCTGCGACCTCGTCGATTTTTCCGTTTCGCCCATCCGCCCAACTCCGCCAACCCAACCAGCCCTACCCTTTCTCCCAGTCAGGGCGGTACTCACACGAGCGGCAAAGCGCTGGGGGAGGGGGGGGGGGGGGACATCAATAGGGGAGGGGAGGGGAGGGGAGGGGAGGGGAGGGGAGGGGAGGGGAGGGGAGGGGAGGGGAGGGGAGGGGAGGGGAGGGGAGGGGAGGGGAGGGGAGGGGAGGGGAGGGGAGGGGAGGGGAGGGGAGGGGGGAGGAAGGGAGGGGAGGAAGGGGGGGGGGGGTTATGTTGTTTCTAACCCAGACCTGCTGTGCAGAGCCCGGGGGAGGGGGTGGCCAGCCCCTGTCTAACCATAGATGTACCGCCCTTGGAAAAAAAAGGGCAAAAAGGGCGCCCCAGGGGCACTTCGCCCTTTTTCGAAAAAGGGCTCCTGAGGGGCGAATCTACCGCTTAAAAACGGGCAAAAAGGGCGAAAAATGGCCGAAAAAAAAGGGCGTTCCTCAAAAAAGGGCGGGTCAGGGGCGGAAAAATGGGGGTTTTCTGGGTGGGCTACTGGACTTTATTTGGGCACACTGAGGTGCCTTGCGCCACGTGGCGCACGGCAGCGAACGCCTTGGCAAGTGGGTGTCTCCCAAGGCAAAAATGAGTGAACGGGCAGCATGCCGTTCCACATTTTTGGTCTCTGGATCAACAAACGAGAGCGCACCACAGGTCTCGGCATTATCTGCTTTGAGAACCTCTGCATGGACAGGAACCGGAAGCCCCCCTGTGTAGGAGTGCTTCAGCAGAGACGAACATGTCGTCACGGTGGCGCTTCAGGCGTGTGCCGAGCTATATGTCGACACACACCTTCCCGGTGGGGCTCCAGGCATTTGCCGAGCTAGTGTATTGTATCAACTGTTATAACAATAATGAGAAAACATACATGGGCCAGGGCTGGGGTCAGGGGAATGGGCTGTTCAGTGGAGGTTCTGAGTGCGGCCGCCGGCTCTCATTTCTCACAGATTCAGAATCCTTAGGAAATCGATAAATTTTGGCCGCAAAAAGACGACACCACCGAAAATTCACCCAAAAACGTCGAGATACCTGTTTCTGGGCCTATTTTGCACCCAGAAACACGTTTTTGAGCCTCTGTGAAAAATCCGATTTTTTCAGATTTTTCGCGATTTTCGCATTGTCCTCGCCCAGCCAAAAAATCGATTTTTGGCTGGGAAATGCAGGGAAATGCAAAAAATCAACGAATTACGCCGTTTTAACCCCTTTCGTGCACTTTTTGGTCCTACAAGGGGGAATATGGGGTGTTGGGCCCCCCTACGACTTGTGTTTTTTTTTGGCTGAGGCGCCCCTGAAACGCCCCTGAGGCGCCCTTCAGGAGCCCCTGAAACGCCCCTCAGGAGCCCCTGAAACGCCCTTTTTTTTTCCAGGGGCGTTTCAAGGGCGTTTCAGGGGCTAAGGAAAAGTTTCACGGGCGAAACGCCATTTTTGACCAATTTTTTTCCCGCCCTTTTTGCCCTTTTTTTTCCAAGGGCGGTACATCTATGTCTAACCATTCACAACGGCCACCTGCACACATCTATGAAAGGGGGGGGGGGAAGGTCCCGGGGGGGGGGGGGGGGGGGTGGTGGGGGTGGGGACGCTGCTCCGCCTACTCGCCCCGCTCCACCTCCGTCTGCAGCTTGCGCATGTAGACGCGCAGGCTGACCCCCGGCTCCCTCGTCTGGTTCCCGGGCTCGGCCTGCGCGCCCCCTTGCAGGATGCGCGCCTGCAGCCACTCCGCCGCTACGTCACCTGCCACCCTGGGCGAGAGGGGGCAAAGGCCATAGCTGGGGTGGAAGCAGTGCCTCCACGCCTCGACGGTGCGGGGGATGGCTCCTCCCATCGAGACGCAGGGGGCCATGCCGCGGGCCCGCGCTACCACCCCCTCGGCCCAGACACGGGACGCCGCAAGCTCCTGCAGAGCGGGGATGTTCGCCGCGGGCGTCTCGTCGTCCCCGTAGGCGTCGATGGCCTGGAGGTCGTCCTCGGGCTCCCACACGTTCGCCGGGTCGTCGTCGAACTCCATGGGGCCCGCCGCGTCACCCTGACGCAGCTCCTCCAGGCGTCTCGAGGACGCGGCCGTCCGGCTGCGGCGCTGCCCGTCCCGGCGGGCCTGCGCGGCGTTGCGCATCATCGTCGCAGCAACCCCCTGGATCCCGCCAGCCCCACCGGGGGCTGTTCCGCCAGAGGTGCCAGAGGGGGCTGTGTTGAAGGTGTGGGAGCCTCCGCCCTGGCGGCGCCGCGCGGCCTGAGCGGGGCCAGACGGCTGGTTTTTGGTCC